>VZTI01000536.1:61921-285284 GCA_013397865.1 Struthidea cinerea | reverse complement strand
TAATTAAAAAAAATGATATACGTGTAACTTATACTCCTAAATTTTATGGTGTGAAGAAAGAAATAATTTGGGATTAAAAGATATAGGCATCATGCATTCTGCTCCAGACATACAGGGCAACTAATGTACTATACAGAACACTTGATGTGGATTATGCTAAATTCTGTCTTTGGATGAGGAATGAGTGATCCATGCATGTCTCATATTCCCCCGGCTTCTTTATTTGTGAGGTTGCTAATCAGACACAAGCATGGCTGGTATTATGCAGCCAGGTAAGTGTGCAGTCAGGTGTAAGTGGTGAGGTGGTGGCTCAGCCTTAGAGCCAGGACAGTGACCAGATTCACTGCTCGTCCATACTGTTTTCTGTACTGGGCCTTTGTTCTGGTTCTGGTGACCTGGGAAGGGAAGCAAATGTGGTGTGCACCCTGTTCTGCAGGGCATGGGCAGGCAAATACCCGGACGCCATGGGGACAGACCTCAGCTCTGTGCTGTGTTCAGTGCTCCACTCACCCTTGCACAGAACTGCCACATGTCAGGCCAGATGTCCCTGCACTGCACCAGGGACACTGGCTGCCACAAGGCTTAATTCAGTTTGCTTCCTTGGGGAGATGGGAGAGGCGGAGGCAGAACAGGTCACCAGCCTCTGCAGAGGACATCCCTCTCCAGGAACAGTTGCCACCCCACCATAACCTAAACTTCCCCCATGCATCAGCCAAAGCCACAGCTTTCCTGGGTCTCCAGGAAGAGTAACCAGCAAAGGGATGGCTTTGCTGCACCTAGTGGCTGTCCTGGTGGTGATGGCTTGGGGACTGTAGAATAAAAAAAGAGAAATTCCAACTGCCAGTAAACAAAATGCTTTATATGCATCCTACAGAGTACCTCACTGCATGCTAGGCTGCAATCCAGCCCTGGAGTCCAGACCCAGATTATTGGTTAGTGCACATTGCTCTGCAGAGCCACATGTACAACCCTACATCCTTGTTACGCAGAATTTATAAGATCTGATAACATGCATTTAATAACGCATTGGGAAATCTCTGGCATTCTGCAAGTTTAGGCAATAGGTGTCTCGTCTGAAGGAATCCACTACAGATGTAGGACCATTTTAAAGGGTATTTATTTTCTCCTTAGTTCATGCAGGTACAGTAGATTTTAGCCTGCCTCTAGTGGACTGATTCTGCTTGTAAGGAAAATTAATCTTCCTACAAAATTGTATTTCCTTTTTTTTACATCTAGGTATGAATATAGTTAAGAAAGGCAAAGATTACTGTTATCAGTCAGGAAACTGGTGTACAAAGGTTATACAACTTCCCTGAAGTCTTCCAGCAAGTCACTGCCAGCTAGTCCTGTGCCCTAACCATAGTGTCTGTCTGCTTCACCAGGCCAGAGACTGAAATCATGCAACAAGTATTCATTGATTTCAAGGAGCCTGGAAAATTTCATGTTCCCATGCACCAGTCCCCTGCTGCTGTATTTGGAATAGTGTTGCCAAGATCTATTCTGTTCTGCCTTGTTGCTTTTTAAAATTTTTTTCAAAGCCTAACTTTGGCATTGGTCCTCTAGCACAGAGAGAGGGAAAAAACTTCTGTCAAAAGCAGACCAAAACCTGAATATTTGCTCTTTTGCCCATTTCATCACAGTGGTACTGGAGTCCTGTTGAAAAGAAAGTAAATAGCAGAGCCCTCACCTGAAGTCTGCAAAGGCATGAGCCTTCAGCTGAGATCGGAATGTTTGTCTGTGGCTGACACCAGCAGTAGGCCTGTGTGGGGATTGACAATGTATTTGGATAACTATAAGAAACTAAGTTTATCTAAGCACTTTCTTATGTTGTCAGTGTGTTATCCAAACACTTTGTTAGTGAGACTGTGCGATTAGGATGTGTGTAAGCCCACCACTACTTTAATACATTTACAGAGTTCCTGTGGGTTTAGCTTTAGGAACCTGGGTATAGATTCAGCAGATGGAGTTGCTCTAAGGGTATGGAAACCACTTTTAGCTCATTTCTGTCATAATACTCACCAAATACTTTAGCAGAGGAGGTCTGCCACCTGAAATATCCTCCTCTGTTTCGAGCTCTATTTATTACCTAACTGTTGGGTTTTTTCCTTAATTTACTGTTGAGAACCACTGTCTTTAGGGACTTTACACAGTGTGGGATGCTGGCTATTCCTGGCTTGTGAAGAGTTCAGCTAAGGCCAGTGGAGTGTCTATTCATATGCTGGTGTGGTTTGACTGAGAAAAAATGTTTAAAAACTGAGCAGGAGTGAGACTGTAATGCCTAAATTAGCAGTCAGGCACTGTATAAAACAAATGACCCCTTCCAAAGATTTCACTAACCATCCAGGAGCTCCTGGTCCCTTCTAAGCCCCTGGGAGAGCAGAAGGAACAGAGAGGTCACATCCTCCGAGCCCGACATTGTGGCCAACAGACCAGCAGCTTACACTTCACCAGCAAATGTGACAGCAGGGCACGGAGAGGCCGTGCCCAGGGAAATACTGTCATTCTGCAGGCTCCAGCCACAGACCACAGGAGCAGTTATTTTGATGCATTTATGCACTAGCAGTGCTGTTAGGATCCCACATTTACATAGGCCATGGGGTGGGTACAGTCTGGTTAGCTCAGGTAAGAATACTGACTGGCCACTCCCGCTCAGAACAGCCCCAGTGGGGTGGCCACTCCAGGTCAGACCAACTCAGTATCATGTGTCGGCCAGTGGGCAGATGCAGCTTTTTTGGGGAAAAATATAAGGCTGGGATAGGCATATAGTGATTGTGTACATGCTGTATATCCTACCTGCATTCACGTGGTTCAATGAGGTCCTGAGCCATGACCTGGAATTTTGTGCTTAATGGCCCTTGCTGAATTTTTCTTCCAGGGATTTAATCCTTTTTTGAACTCTGCTAACTTCTGGCAACCACAGTATCCTCTAACAATGACTTCCAGGGGTCAGCTATGCATATATGAAGAACTATTTATGTTCATTCATTTTGAACCTACCCCTACTTACTGTTCCCAACTTTATCCACTGCAAGAAAAGACCCCATAATTACCAAAGATGGGCAGACCTTTGTAATAGTATAACCATATTTGTTGGTTTGAACTCAATTACTTTTCAAAAAAAATTTAAAATCCTCTTTGCTTTTTTTTGTTCCTACTGAGAACATGTACTGGATTTTCATAAACCAATCCAAGATCTGTTTCCACAGTGATAACAATTCCATGAAATCTCATCACTGTGCACTGGATATCTTTACGGTGTTTTTTATCCCATACATTTATCAGCCCTCAAAAGTTACAGTTTTAAGGCCTTCTCAATCAATATTGTAGGAACCTTCAGTGTTAACAACCAATTTCTATTTTGACTGACAGACTATCATCACTATATTTTGCCAACTCATTACTCAGTCCCGTTAAAAAAATCATGTATGGATAGTGGACAAAACAGGTTCCAGCACTAATGTCTGTGTGAGTCCTCTGGGAACCCAATCCCATTGTGAACATAGATTACTTATTACTATTTGTGTTTCCTGTCTGTAAGCTGTCATTAAACCACAAGTGGCTTTTTCCTTTTTATCTGCAATAGCTGAGGTTCTTTATGATTGCTTGGTAGAGGATCTTGGAGGAGCCTTTTTCAAATCAGTTACTATTCATTTTGCTTATTTAACATCCCTGAGCTCCTCCACAAGAGAATTGATGAGATCAATCACACTTTCTCTTGCAGTGACCCTCGTGACCCTCATCCTCCTGGCTTTCCTTATTTCCGTAAGTTTGCCTGGGTGGCTGGTGGGTCAGTCACCTCCCTGCCATCCTTTTGTTCCCTAAAACGTACTACTGTTGGACTCCTGCACATAAGTTTCTAATCCTCTGCTTCTGTGCTGTGGCCAGGCCTCTGATGTTCTTGTAATCAGGAAGTATTTTATGTAGCAGTACTATCCATTGAATAAGTGGGTCTTAAAATGCAAATGGATAGTCCTCTGATGCTGGAACAGGGACACTGGAACAGAAGAAAAGGGCATAATGCACTGTTCAGAAGCCTCATCTCCCAGTTTGAAGTTTATCTTCAAGGGTGTGTGTAAGCCTGTCTCTCATGTATAAGAAGCCCTGCGTAGCAGTGTTCATTTTTAAAACTCACTATCAGGCAGTTGACACAGCAGCTGACTTTCCTCCAGAACACATCAGTATCGGGCTCTCCAGTGAAACAATCCTCTCTTGTAATTCTGTGCTGCTATTAGCCGTCTCCATCTCACTTCCCGGCGATGCAGAAATCTCACATAAACTGTTTTCCTTTTGCCCCAGTCTGATTCCTGGCAGCCCCAGATGAGCTGCAGAGCCTCGGCGCCCCAGCACGGCCTCAGGAAGAAAGTCAAAGTGCCGCTGAGCCAGAGGGAAGCATTCCTGGCTGCTCTAGAGTCCCTGCTGTTTCATGCCCTGTATGAAAGAGTTTGCAGCCTGTAGTAATCCCAGCAAACAACTCTCAAACAAATGTCTGTGTTCAAACATAAAACGTTTTTCCTAAGCAGCAGGCAATGAACTTCTGCTTTTAAAAGTCCTGGTCCCAGAGACAGGATTCAAAACATGTGAAGTAAGTGACAGCTTCATCTTAAACACAGCTTTGGGTTCCCTGCATGTGAATTTTTTCTCTTCTTGAATTTGAGAAAGGAGAAATTGCCTGTACGTAGCACATGAGCTGCTGTGCAGGCATCTGTAAAGGCAGATACAGGCAAGAAATAGAAGATACGTGGATAGGATAGGGATATGTGGATAGGACTTCAATATCCAGGATATATTGCATACATAAGGTATTGGAGTTAGGCCATAATCCAGCAAACTGAACTATTCTTCTACCTCCAGAATTATAGAAGGGAGTCCAGAGACCAGCAAGTTGAAAGCAGATGCCTGATGTTTTTTCTTCTGTGACTTGAAAACAAGAGTTTCCTGCTTCTTCTAACTACATGTCACTAATGTTAATAACAAATGTGCTCTTCTAGTGGATAGGAAGCTGTTTTGTTCTCATAGAACCAGTGCTTACTAATGAAGAGAGGCTGTCAAGTTGCCATTAAATTTTAGATGTGAAACAACGAGATAAGTGCAACTAACAATAAAAGGGAAATGGGTCACTTTGGGAAGATCAAGTGGCTGATTACTGTGTGAGAACAGCAGGTTCAATCCAAGCCTGAAGAACTGCATGCCAGGTACAACATCACAGACCTATCTCACAGTTCACTGGGATGCATGCATTCTAAGATGTAAATCAGCAGTCCTATATATATATATATATAGGAATACAAGTGGGAAAGTGCTGTTCATCAAAATTTATTCTCAACTACCCCACTGTAGCATTGCCTCATGAGTAATACTCTAAGGCCAAGGTGATGTGTAGAAACTTACACTGTTGTTTTGCCCAGAAAAGCCAGTCATAAGAAGATAGTTTGCTATCAAATGCATTTTAGCATTTCTAGAGCACATTGCATTGTTTTCTCCTGCTGATGTCAGCACCCCGCTCACAGTGAAATGGAAGCAGATCTCAAGTACTGCCTGAGATACTGCAGTATCTACGGGCAGCCCTGGGGTAATTTTTCCTGCCAATAGTTTACTCTTTCTTTCTCACACACTAAATGCTATTTCAGGGAGAAAAGGTGGCAGAGGGACATAAAAATCAATTAATAGAAATGAAGTGTTGCAGTTCTGCCTGTGAATGCACAGAGAATATGACTCCTTGAGCTGACTTTGCCAGTTATACTAAGTCCGTGGAGTCGTCAGAAGCGCTGTGCTGCATGAATAAGCCTTTAACTAAAGATTCCTGATATCCCAGCGTATTTCGGTATCCATCAAGTCACTGATTATTATGTTAGATGTGACATGTAGTTATTACACTATAGAAATCAGCATGGATATTTCTGATTCAGGTTTTTAAAAAACACTAATTCCGGACATAGTTTTATGAAGGAATCTCCCTTCCTGCATGGATCAGTCACAACATGGGAACATGGGGTTGGGTTTTCATCTCATGGGACTGTGCTTTTGTCAAGACTGGCAGCAGTTTCAGGGGTGTGCTGGAGCTCCCCCACAGCCCTTGTAAAATCCACAAGGAAGCTTTTATTTTGAAGTGCTTTTATGAGATGTATTAGCATGAAGTTCAGTGTTGCTCTTTTAACTATTCCAGAAACAGTCTGTAGACAGAGACTGAAATATTAATTAGTGCTATTATATAACAACTCAAACTTCTGTAGAATTTCTTGTCTGAGAGGTTGATGGCCAAAGGGGTTTCCTCATCTGAGTGACACATTTTTGAAAAAAACCAGTGAGTGTCAAGGTAGTCACCAAACAAGGATACAGTCATTTTAAAAGTATGCAATGAGGGCTACTTCTTTCCTTCGCCATGCACAACTTCAAGCACAGGAGCTTTCAAATGCACCACAAGACCAGCTAACTCTTGTTGTTTCTTGTTTTATTTGACTACTATGCAAGTACTGGACTGAAGCCAAAGAATTCAGCCTCGGCACAGGCAGCACTCATCAGCACCGAGCCTGGGGCAACCCTCCAGCTCTGAAGTTGTGTTTGGACCCTCGCGTCTGGGAGGAAAGTCATCACCCTGCAACAGAGGCTTCTTATTCTGTCCTTTGTGACCTCTGAGATGAGCTGCTGGGGATGCTGGCAGGGCAGCTCTGCCCTGTTGCCTTACCCTCTGGTGGGGACATGGGAAGGATGGGCAGCCACAGGGGCACTGAGGCTGCTACTCTGCTGTCTGTTACGAGCATGTAACTGGGCTTGTTGAGCCCTTAGTGGACTTGTTCACTAGCATATACACCTTACATAGGCTCTTGCCTTGGTTTTTGTTTCTTTGGATTGGCTTTTGAAGCATTACATTTCTCTTAAACTGCTTCCTCCTTCCTAGGAAGAATGCAGAATCCCATTAGCTGAAAAAGTCAATGCATTTTCCAACAGAAAAAGAAATCCTTCTGAATATTTAAGCAGAGTGGTATGAAATGTTAATACTTGCTTTACATAAGCAATAGCATTTTATAAATAGAATTAGGTCAAAGAACTGCAGAATTATCAAATAAGAATTTCCCTGCACAGAGGTAATGTCTCTTTGGATGAACACTATGCCTGACACTGACATTTGGGGGTCTCTGGGATATTTATTCCTGAAAAGACAGCAGCAGAGTGACTGACACACTGGCTAGGCAAGCTGGGGTAGGAATGGGAACCATTCCTCTTCCCTGCTGTTCAGGCTCTCTCTGCTCACACCTGTGAAGCAATCCTGCCTCTCCTCTTTGCACAGCAAGGCAAAGTCAGTCCTAATGCCTGGGTGCCAATGCCCAGCCCTGTTTGGGATTATAGATGGTAGTGGTGCCATGTCTTTGGTCTTGAGTTTGAGGTCTCAGCTTAGAGTCTCAGAGAAGACCATGCAGCCATACCTGGAGCAAAAAGCAGCACGTACAGCACTTGCAGGTGCTGTTAATGGTAATAACAGGTAATGGAGGCTTCCAGTCCACAGCATTCATTTAAAATTTCTAGTACCTGAAATTGCATTTCTCCATTTTAAGGCACTGTACAAGTCCCACATTGATGAGGAATAAGATTCATAAGGTGTAATGAGAACAGATTGCATTGCAGTAAAACCCTGCCCTAAGGGGGTTTGCGTGGAGCAAAATTTTAATGAATAGTTGTGAATAAGAGCTGTCCTTCCCCCTCTCACGTTTAGGTGGCTACATCTGCCCTGTCCTTTGTGAAGAAGCGGGTCCCAGGCAGTGCCACCTCATGGCCCTGCCCTGGTCAGCACCTGTGAGGCTGGAAGGGGAGGAATTAGAGCTCCATTGCACCATGGCATGTAGTGACACATTGCTGGCCTCAAGGCTGGAGAACAGGACACTGACAATAATGTCACCACAGGTAGATGTCCAGGTGGAGTTTGGGGAGGTCAAGATCCCCCATGGGTTGGGATGGGGGTTGAGCCCCTTCTGCCTGGGACTTGCAGCCACTCCAACAGTGCTGTCAGCTGCCAGGCCCCAGCTTGACACTGGTCTCGTGGGAAGGGGCACGGAGGTGGCAGCACCATTCCTGAGCTGTGATTCTTAGAAATCAGCACACACTAGGTGTGTATTAATCCAAAATATTGATATTTTAAAATTTAATGAAAAATTATTTGACTAGGAGGGCATTTTCAGTATATTTTCACTCAGATTTGCTGCCCACCTGCTGATAAAAGTGGCAGTGTTCTGTTTCCGTATGATTAATCAAAGAAACAGCATCTTCGGCAAACTCAGTGGTTGATATGTGAGGGCAGAATGAAAACACATGCCCCTCTGCCTGTTGAAAAAAACCAACAACAACAAAAAAGAAGACAAGGCAAGGTTATGGCAAGGAACCTGAATAACAGAGAACCTCTCCATCGCTTTTCCCTCTTCCAGGCTGTGACCAGCTCTTGGTAGCATTAATGTTAGGGGCTCTTGGGTTTTGTTTACTGCTGAGTGACTGCTGCTAGGTGTTGCTGAGTTTTTTTCATCCCAAGGGCTTCGCTTGTTCCAGTGCTCGTTGTACCATGCGGGTTTGGAGATTCAGACAGCCCTTCCATAAACAGACTTTTTCTTGGCAAACAGGGGTATGATTTTTAGAAAAGTAGTGAGGGCATCATCTCCAGAGATGAGTCAACAGCTGGGCAGCATAGAGCAGAGGAGGAAAAGGTTTTCGGCAGCCCTGATTACCCTAAAACACGCATTCCCAAGCGTCTCCAACTATTTCTTCTTTGCTTTCTGAAGTGGCCCGGTGCAGCCCCTCCGTGCTGGGTAAACTCCGGCCAGCCGGGGAGCTACCGGGACAGGCTGTGCGGGGCTGGGGCAGGCTGTGTGTGCTGGACCGGGACAGGCTGTGCGGGGCTGGGGCAGGCTGTGTGTGCTGGACCGGAACAGGCTGGGGCTGGGGCTGGGGCTGGAGCCGGCTGTGTGTGCTGGACCGGAACAAGCTGGGACTGGGGCTGGGGCTGAGCCTGGGGCAGGGGCAGGGGCAGGCTGTGTGCCGGGCTGGGGCAGGCTGGCTGTCCCGCTCCGTAGGCTCACCTCCACAGGCAGCACTGGGAGCGATTGGCCCGCGCGGATCATGTGGGAGAAAGCCGGAATCCCGAGCTATAGTAGCTCTTGGCACTCCTTTTTCGTTTAAAGCGCTCGCTCCTCGCAGCTCCCTGGGGCTTCGAGCCTCCCTGCTTTCCTTGCCCTGATTCCGATCTGGAGCAGCGCCGCGGGACGGCCGGGGCGAGCCGAGGGCAGCGGGATGTTGAAGCAGGTGCCCCGGGCCGCTGGCACCGCCTGTTTCTACCTGAACGCGGTGTCCCCCGAGGGCCAGGAGCTCTTCTGGCGCTGCGATCCGCCCTCCCGGCGCCCTCCCTACAGGACCAGCAGGATTCTCGCCCGTCACCAGCTGGTGACGAAGATTCAGCAAGGTGAGTTGCTGGCAGGAGCGCTCCGCAGCCCGGCGTTGGCGCCCGGTCTGCAGGTCTGTTCTTTCATAAGAGAACAGGTTTTAATGCCTCATGTTTCAGGCTCGTTTCCTGTCGCTATTCCAAACTAGCCTGGCTAGAGATGGGGTTTGAAATAGCCATTCATACCTCTCTGTATCCACACATACACCGACAACCAGGAGACAAACACTAGTGCATGATTAGCTATTTAACTAAATTGCCTTTTAATCATAAACTCCTGTGGTATCTTAGGTGCTGAACTTCGTCTTGTCTGACTGTCTGAGTAGTTACTGGCACCAGTTCATCTGCTCTGATTGCTGCAGGTCAAACCTGCCCATGGTAACCCACAAAAGGAGAATAGATGGTCACCCAGTTAAGAAAGAAGCAGAAGTCTGGTGGGACTGGAAGAAGGCAACTGGGATAACATCTTTTGAAAACAAGTGTGTGTAACTGTCAGAGGATTAGAAAACTTGTCACATATTCTTAAAAATAATTGCTGACTTGGCTTTCTGCAGCTGCTTAAGCAGTTTTCTAAGCAGTCATTACAAATATATTGATTCGTTTATTTCCGTATGTCTGTCTATGGCGCTAAAGCTAAATGCAGATTGGCCTCAGAACAAATCCTTTGGCCTGTGCATGCAATTTAAAATCATCTTCGGAATGGCTAATGCAAAGATAAAACTCCTAACCAATGGTACCGATTTTTCCTGATTAAAAAGCAAATCAATACATAGTTTCGTATTGATCATAGTTTTGTATGGAGTCCTGTTTTCAAGAACACCAGTTTCCAAAGTGGATGTCATCTGACATGCAGAAAAATGTCATGTTGAAAAAAAATTCCTGATGATAACAGTCACTTGCTGGACAGCTTGCAAAAAGGTATTTGACTCTGCTAACTAGGGGCAGGCATAGCGATAACATCATTTACGATCATATCTGGCAAATATCAGAGAGATTGGTGTGAGGTTTTGACCAGCAGCAGTTAAATGGAGTGGCTATTTCTGTGTGTTGCTTTCCAGTAAGGTTCTTTATATCTGCGGCTGTCAAACTCTGGCAGAAGTACAGAATATAGTGATGAAATTTTATTGCCTTTATAAAGAAAACAATGCATAATTCTTTGGCCAGCTTTAAAAAGATAAAAAAGATAGTTTCTGTGGCAGTTAGGAAAATGTGGTTGTTTGCAAGGCAGTCTCAGGAACTGGTCGTGTTTGAAGGATACTGGTCCTCACTGCAGCTCTGATTTCAGGAAGGATATTATGTCATTCTGTGTACCCAGTGTACAGCCTGGATTGAATGGAAAGAAAGGGTAATTTATTTCTCTACAGGGTTATTTGAAAATGTTTTGGGTGCAGTGCTAGTACCAACTTAGTGTTCCAACAGCATTAACTGAGGGTATGGTGGATTAACACACCTCTTCTACCTGTCATGGTGCAGTTTAACATCCCCTCTTGTAACCTGTAATCTGTCCGGGACAGCCAGGTCTGCCAAAGCCAGTCAGTGGTGCTGAGACTTTGGAGAAGCTGCATGGTGAGGAGTTTCAAAGTTGTAGCTTTTCCTACTGCAGCTTGTTGCATGGATGGTCAGTCTGTGGTGAATGACCTCTGCTCCTCTTTTACAGCTTTCCAACCTGTTCTGCACAGAACTGTGGAAATTATGTTTGTATAGTACCTTGGTCATGTGATGTATGTTACTGTTCAGCATATGAAATATTTATGTATTTTCGGTCACCAAGAATACATCATTGCTTCCTTCATTTCTTTTATTGGTGTATGGTGGGGACACTGTTGGTCAAGTGTCAGTTCATTAGCAATAAGGAAATTATGTGTGCAGATAGATGCTGATGGCTGTCTGTAAGCCCAGATGTAGGCAGACACACATCTAGTGCAAAGCCAAGGCACACATTTTTTCTACAGTGCCCCAAGTAATGACTAATAACTTTGATACAAATAGTTGTGTTAGCACTACCAAAAAATCTAAGCCTAGCTAATGTGACTCAATTTGAAACCTCCGGTTTGCACTCTGGATGAAAAACCTAGATCCACCAATCCCTCATAAGACTTTCATCAAGTTTTACTGGGTCAGCATGTCACCCTCTCTTGCTTGCTTTGCTCAAACTGTAAGCAGTGTGAGGGTACTGGATCAGTCCCCATCCCTGTCCCAGAGGGTACTGAAAGAGTACTGTAATATGCGTGGAGTTATCAGTCAGTGCTTTTAGAGCTGAATGAGTTTTACACCATTAACAAATGGGATTCATAACTAGCAGAGTGCCACAGAGAAACTTACCAATAATATATTGAAAAGTAGGTCAGGAGATGCAAGATGAGAAGCAAAACTTGCTTTCAGTCATCCAGTTGAGTAAAGCATGTAAATCATTATTTAGTTGCTTGAATTTGTGTATCTTTGAGTCATGCATTTTAAGGCCATTAAGACAAAGTATTTGAGCATAGCTACCCCAATTCTTGTGTTAGCACCTCTCCAGTCTAATAATTTGAATTGTAGCATACATTTAGAAAAAGCATTTTAAGATTGCTGGCATGGTGAATCCTGCCTGGTTAATTGCTTTGCTGAAAACAGGTCTGCCACATGTTTAAGTGCTAAGCTGCCTTGGGGCTTGTTTGAATGCCTGCTCTCTACTTCTTACCCAGTTACTTTTCACTTGCTGGTTTTCAGACTGGAGGCACCTACAGTAGGATTGTTTTATCAGGGAAATTTTTTCCTTAGTGGAAGGAATATTTTACAAAATCACGACATAACCCATTTACAATGTGTAAAGCAGTCAAAGCTTCCATTCCTGGTCAGTAATGCAGTGTGATACAAAGTGTTGCATATACTGCTATCTTTTCAGTCATTAGCTGCATGTACTGTTCTAAACTATGCTAATTTACTCTATCACATCACAATACAGCTTTTCTTCCTCCTTGAAGAACACATTTGCTGAAGACTTATTTCCTTTGTATTTTCCTTTGGTGTTAGTCAAAAATAAACTAAATGAGTCATTAGAGGAATTATACTATTTAATCATTTCTAAAAAGAAAATTACCACAAGGGAAATGACAGGAACCAGACTGTTATTTCAATCAGATCATGCTTTGAAAGTCCTAAATATTTGGTTTATGTACACCACCGACTCCTTGAGGCAGAATTATGAAGTGGCCTGTGCATGTGAGTAGTAATTATCTGTTTGATACTAAACAGGTATTTTCAAGATGTGATCTTTTTGATGATTCCCTTTCCCCCATAAGCCCGTTAGATTCCACACTGAAGGGGACACATGCCTCAGCATAAAGGAACAGGGTGTAGCATGCTTGGTCTGAGGTATTTATTCAAACTCTGTATGCAGTAACTGTATGAGAATTCATTAACGATTACTCATGTTTTCTTTAAATAAATAAGGTGGTGACTTTCAAGAATTTTTATTACATGAGTCACAAAGCTGTTATTTCTTTCACAGTACATGGCAGAACAGAAAGTATAAAAAGTAGCTGTAGGTAAAAAGTAATGAGGAATTGAGGCCGTACCCTGAAAACGTTAAATTGACGTCATTGACTGTGCAGTACAGGCAGAGTGTAAGTCAAGGTGAATGAAGGCATGTCTGCCCCAGCATAGACAGGCTGGTGAAGAAATGTTCCCTTTCATCTGCAGTAAAATTAGATTCTTAGCCTGCACGTCCAGTAAGACAATAATATGAAGAAACAAATGAAAATAAGACAAATTCCTATTCTCAGGGAGTAAATTCCTGCCCACAGTGTGTAATGCTCTGTGATTTGTCTCAGTTTATGTCCACAGGCAAGAACAGTTGAGGAAAATTGTTCGATGGAGCGATATTAAATCAGACTTTCAACTTTTCAAGGCAAACTCTCCATTCAACACTCAGCAGATGTTTTATACTCTTATGTGTTGCAATTTCAGTTTTGATCTTGTATGTCTACTATTACCTTTGGGTCACCTTGATTTGTCTGGTTTGAGCAAGTTTTAGAAGTGCAAACAAATGCACTTTTCTGTCTTGTAGTCTCCCCTTTGGAGTTAGTTCAATGTGTTTAATTCTTCTCTTTTTCAAGCATGACTAGAATTTGTGGAAAGTGTTACAGAGGTATGCAAGTGACTTGGAAATAATTACGCAATTCAAGTGACTTAAATTTCAACAATTATTGTGCCATAAGCTATAATATACTCTCATATTCAGAAGAAGAACAGGGAAGTCATGTAGGTGAAAATGTTGCAGTCAAAGGCTGCAGTAAAAAAGCCCAGATCAAATTCCTGGTACGCACACAGCTATGGATAACGGGATGGGAAATGGGATACAATTAAAAAATTAAAGACTGTGAGTTTGGTCAGATGTACAAAGAGGACAAGTAAGTTGTTCAGGCAACATGAAGCATTTCTCATGTTCTGGATGCTGGCCACTTTACCTACACATATTTAAACCTCACTGTCTGAACACAGGAAAGCAAAAGATTAACCAAAAAGATTCAGCCGTGGTGGTAATGATACAAACACCCTCACTTACGTCATCTCTGACCAGTGGTGGTGGCCTACTGCCTCTTGAGCCTGTAAGCCAGTAAGTCAGGGCAGCAGCAGTTTGTAGCCCCTTTTCAGCCCCCGGTGCCTCTGTGTCTACGCTCCAGCCCAGGCGTGCAGGAGAGGACAGAACTGGGGCTGGGGTTGCCTGGAGCACCAGGAGGAACATCCTTAGCTGCAGAGCTGCTTTGCAGACCTCAGCTGGGACATGGTCCATCCCCCCCCCAGTCAGATACGTGTGGGGCAGGCATGTGCTCACAGCAGAGGGATCTCTGGGTTGGTTATTTCATACACTCTCTTAAGGTCCCTTAGAAACTGAGACCCTATGTCACATGAAGCTTCTTCGCCGTCTTTTATTCCTTACACACTCTTTCCTCAAGTCCTTAGACCTAGACTTGGAGAAACTAGAGTTCTTCAATTAAATAATAGGATTTCTTTAAAAATACTTTTATTATGTACTTGTACTCTGAAATGGTTGAAGTACTTGTGTGAAACTTTAACACGAAAAAAGTGAGCATCCTGAGAGGTACTTATAAGCTCAGAGTGTCCTGAGATGTGTTTATATTTAAAAAAAAATATTGGTGTACAAGAGTGCAGTCCAGCTAATTAAAGTTTTTAAAAGTTGTACTTCATAAACAACAGGACATTTAAAAGGGAGAAACCTTCACTGGAGCCACTACCTGGCAGAAAGGTTCAAAACCTGAAGTTATCAGGAAATAGCTGTGTGACATGTAACTAGAAGTGGCCTGTGTGGTACTGGAGATTGGCTTCAGCAATAGTGGCTATTTCTGGCCTTAAAGTTTCACAGCCACCAAGTGTCAGTGGCACTTCAGCTGACACGTGCAGGTTGGACATCAGGAAGTAAATCTTGGCTCTTCTTTTGAGTTAGGAGACTTTTGCTCTCAATTTCACTGAAAGCAGGATTTCAGCCAAGGTGAAATCTTAACTTGAGGCTTTCTTGTTTTGAAATTGTTAAATGAACAGCTGTAGTTGTGCTATATATCTTCTGTATTGATCATGGAGGAGTCTGAATTTCGTATTAGCCCCATTGTGTAAGTAGAGATAGTAATATTAAAAGGCATTTAAGCCAATAAATGCGCGATTTATGCTCAATAAATAAATCACTAGAGTAATAATAATCAGGAGGGGAATTAGTTTGAATTTAAAAGAAGTGATAAGTCACTGTGGTATTTAAAATGCTACAGAAGTAAAATGGAAATTACTCACAAAAATAGATTAATTAAGAGAATATGTACATAACATTTTTGTTACTCGGTCCCTTATGTCTGTATTTATACAGAAATCCCTGAAAATAAAGTACAGTATTTGTACCATGAGCACTGTAAATGTTAATTAAAAAAATCTGCAGTTTTAGGTTCCAAACAGATATTATTATTCTTTCTTGGCAAAAGATAGTTATGTACTTTTAAGTTTTATTCAAATGCAAGCTGTGTAGTCATTGATAGCATCTGAGCCTCACCATTGTTTTTATCTTACTCCTATCATATGATATTCTCAGATGTTTAATTGCACTTAAACAAATATATGAGCTGTTTCATGTAGGGCATCACATATGTTTGGATTAGTGCCTAAGGGACTGAGCAAACAGGGCCCTTGTAACTAGGTTATTAAACAGTTGTCCGCAGTTGAGTTGGTTACACCTTGTAATAGCTGCTTTTGAGGGTAAAAGGATAAATTACATGTCTTGTGAGCTTGATCCAGTATGTACCAGTTGTGTCATTTCTTACTTATACTCATTTTATAGATACAGAAATGTGAGCAAGTCAGAAAACCCTCGTCTTTGTGCCTTGTGGTGCACTTTTGCTTCAAAACTTGATGAGTTTCCCCGTTCAGATGCAGTTTAACGGGTCGGCTGAGCACAACATAATATGGTGGGAGAGAGGACGGCTTGAGTACCTTGAGCTGGACTATTTAGAAGCTGTTAAAGAGCAGACAGCATGATTCAGAGGACTTGGGAGTAGTATGGCTTGGCTGAAAAGGATGTGTGTGACTCAGTTTGGAAACATCTTGTGGGTTTTCACCTCTCATTTGTTACAGGACTGAGTTTAATTCTGCCAGGAGAAAACGATCACTCCGTAGCAGTTCAGAATACATGGGATTTTGACCAATACAGACACAGAGATGGACAAAAGTTTCTATCTTTGTGATAAGTTAGGTAAACTCAGCAAAGTAACTTGGTTTAAAATATGGGCTGCGCAGTACGTCTTAAGTAAATACCATCTGGCAGGCGTGGAAGCTGCCTGCCTGGAACATACCAGACGTTTTGCTTTCCAGTCAAAGCCCTTTGCCAAAGAAGGACTCAGCCCTGCTACTTACTCAGATGAATCTTCCCCTGTACTAAAGGAGCAAAATAATACATCCTAATAATGTCAACTTGTATTGTTTTAATGAGCTAGATGTTACAGGCCTTTGGCAATAGTTGTGCTCTCTCTTAATCGAATTGTGGTTGGAGGAAGGTCTTTTTGTGTGAGCGAAGTTTTCAGGATTTGGAACCAAAATCTCTATATATTTATTGTCATCTCTCTCCTTTAGTCCATATGACCTAAAGGGTATCTGATTTTTTTCCCCCTTAATGTGTCACTAGTGTCTTTCATGGTTTGTTTATTTTATTGATTGTGCTGTGCTTGTTTCTAGTCTACCATCATTTGAATCATTTAGAATATGAGTAAAAGCAGTAAGTTCAAATTGGAAGCTCTAATTCAATTCTAGCTTTTATCCTCTTTAGTCACAAGCACACAGCGCTGGCATCTGCCACCCACCAGAACTGCCATTTTCTGGAAGATTTCTCAGCTTCCTTCCTGGAACCACATTTGCAGGAAAATACAACACCCTCACCTTTAAGAAAAGGCAGTACAGCTTTTCCTGTTGAATGGGGTGGGAACTGAGGGTGATGGTACAGCTTTTACTCCTCTGTAACATTTCTCTGCAAGGAACTGCTGCGTCTCCAAACCCCATGCTGAACCATGTGGTTTTTCCCTAGATCTCTGAAAACGCTTTCCCCGTCCTTGCTGCATGTATCCTTTGGGCCTTTACTTCAATGTCCATTATCCACATTATTATCCAGAAACTCCTGCTTGCAGATACTAGGTGTTAACACTTCATGTTGCTGTGTTGTTAGAGCAGTAAAATGTTCCTCTGAGTCTGAGTGGCCATATCTGTGCTGCTAAATAAAAGGGGTGGGAGGTGAGCTTGAAGTACCCCCGGGGATGCTGAGCAGATTCTCTGGCTCTGTTTTGCGCTTCTCCAGCTGGCTCAGCTCAGACTAAGCCTCAGAGAGGACTAGTCGTAGGTAGTGAGGACATGAGCTGAGTGATGTCACTTGACCAAAAAGCCAGAATCAGTCTGTGTTTCATTTAGCAGTGTAACTGTAACCCCCCTTGCTGCTGCCACAAGAAGGTGCAAAATGAGGAGAAACCTTGCTCACAAGGTCTAAAGATCCAACATTAAAGTTTCTGTAGTCTTGCCCCCCAAAAGAGGTAATAAAATTTTTAATGCTTGAAGTTTCTGATGGAAGTACATGAAAGTAGATGTTTCCTGTCGTGAAGTGTCTTTTCATTCCTGCAAAAATGCAGAAATTCTGTTAAAAAGCCAAGTACTTAAGTAATTTTCATTATATCGTATTGTGAAACAGACAGTTCATATTAGCTAACCACAACCCCATCCTTCTCCTTTTGAAATCAATATCCCAAATCTGTGTAAGATCAGAACTTGGAAAAACCTTTCCAAATAATTAGATCATAGTGCTGATCCCAATAACTGCAGTATCATCGAGCATCCTTCCAAAAGACCCAAGATTTGAAGAGGGACAAAAGACGTAAGATGACTCTAGATTTGAGGAGGAAGCAGTATCTCTGTCAACATTCAGATGGTACAAGGGCAGGACTTGTGTGAAAGGCACAGTCCTTTTCAATCGTTTCAGCTTCAGGAAGCACAGAATGTTTAGTTTTCCCTAGTCTCCAACTGATACAAGAGTGGGAGTCTGGACAGGACAAGACTCTCAGAGCCACACAATGTGGCTTTTTCATAATATATTTGGCAAACTTTAATGTTCTGTGGGATGAATCTAAGTTTTGTGTCTTTAATTGCATCTGATGGCGGCAGCTGAATATCTAATCATTTTGTAACTTCAGAGGTAATGGCTTTCTCTTCCTGCAAACATTTATCTGAAGGGGATAATGTAAAATCCAAAAGTTAGTGCTTGGCGCAGAGGGTGAGGCAGTAAGTCCTTGGCTTTTATTTTTTTCCTTTTTCCTTTCATTTTTGCAGCTATATTTGTATCTATTTCTGAGGACATTTTAAAACTGCCATTCTGTCAGCTTCACTTCGTTAAAAGTGTGGCAGTCTGCCTAGGTCTTACCCAGAGTGAAAAGGAGTTTCTTGTCTCTTAAATTCAGCAAGCATCAGTCTATGTCTGTCTTAAAAGCTCCTTCCAAATTAACAGACTGAGATACCAGAATACTTTTTCCAAAACTTTTTTATCACTCCGACTGCTGATTCTGCACTAAAACTAGACACCCTTGCCAAAACCTGAGCCATTGCAGCAGCAAAAGCTGCATTTCATACTACTGCCTGAGTGCTGTAGCCTGTATCAAATAATACAGGCACTGATTCATGGCCAGGATTGCTCCGTCTTCATCCCGTGCTTCACGCTGAAAGCGGGAGCTGTCTTCATCCCAGTGATGACTGATCAGATATCACATCAGTGGTGCTACCTGAGGAGATATGTGTCTGCAGTTTCGCCCCTGAGGCCATCCCTCCCCAGCAGCTGGCAGCCCTGACATCCTTGTGGAAGGGTCACGGGTGCCAGCAAGAGGCGAAGGGGTGCCCTTGCACTTGCACATGGGGCAGTTGTCAGTTCAGACTAAGAAAGGTCTGTTTACCAGCAGCTTCTGAAGGAAGGAAAAGATTTCAAGTGACATTTTAATTCCCTTTTATGCAGAGCTATTTTTAGATGGTGCTGCTGCCAGTCATATCAAATGCTTTGTGTCTTTTCAGTTTTCACTGAACTGCATAATAAGCGTTTCAGCTCCCTGGTGCATAATGGCAGTGTTTTTTGCTGAAAGTCTTACTATTTTGAGTGGCCTCTTATCTGGAGATCAATTCATTAGTTCTGGCCTCTGAAGTTTAAAAGGAAACAATTGCAGTTGCTAAAGAAAAAATTAAATTACATTTTGTTTCAGGAATACTTATTTTCTCTAATATTGGGTAGTGAAAGTCTATTTTAAGACTGACAAAACAGATGATACATATTTCAGGACTGTAATCTGGCCTCTGACATCCACAGCTTGTCAAGATGGGTGAGAGAACTGGATGGTTGCTGAGAGAAATTTAGTTTCTTTTCTGTTATTTGGATTATCTTTTTAGTCAGAGAGTGCAAACCAGTTTCCACCTCAGGTGCTTATTGCAAGCCACCACCAATGAGAGCTGCAAGGAGAGGTCACTTAGGTTTCCATTAGCCCTGTTGTACGCTGCTACCTCCCATGGTCACTAGTCCAGGCCAGGGGCCAGATAGTGATAGGACAAACAGGTATTTTGGACTGGTCGTGCCCTGATATCAGAGTCTTTGATTCAAACCCGATAGTTTTTCATAACTAAGCACACAAAGGTTATTCAAGAAACCATTTGCTTGGTTAACTTCAGCTAAGTAATTAGGTGTTACTCAGAAATGTCTCAGACCTTTGAAGTTGCATCGTTCTAGAAAGTTGTGGTTTGGACCATGTCTGTGGAAGACTTTGGTTAAGAAAGATGCTGTATTGCTGTTGGACTCTGTTGGGCACGGGGCCTAAAAGTTGTTGTACAAGCAGGAAGACAGTTTTCACCAGCCACCAGGTATGATGTCGTGTGAGAACTGGAGGAAGACTGTGGTCTGAAGTCCTGGAAAATCCCCCATCTTGGGTTTTCAGTGAGGATCAGTATAAAGCTATTGGCATTTTCATGGTAGCGCTGCAGAGCCACTGACTCCTACGCTGCCAAGGCTTTTTACAGCTCCATGGTGCCAGTGAATGTTTCTAAGAAGAGAAAGTTTTCCAAAAAACTATGCTGAGACCAATAAACAGAGCTTTTGAAATGCCATCTGAATATGTAGTACACAGAATTTTAAGGATAAGGACACAAGTAGTTGAGTGAGTATCTTTTCTTGTTTAGCAAAACATTTCTGTTGCCAGAATGCTTTCTTCCTCCTGAGCACCTGAAGCTGACAGTTACCAATTTTCTGGTCGAAACTATTGCCATATAGCTTGTTTTGTGGAAAACTTATGGAAACCCAAAATTGTAGAATAATTGTCTTTAGTGAATATTCAGTAGATGTAGCCACAATCCATTTAAAGTGAATCAAAAATGTGCCACTCATTTTTTTAAAGTATTCCTTATTGACTCTGTAGCAGCTGGAAAACTATAGCAAGTTTTAATTATCTTCAGAAAACAAAAAGCTCCTGCCAACACATGCTGGTTATTATCAGCAGCTGCTGTATGCTGACATACTCTTTCAGCATATATGAGGCTCAGCTGTCCTAAATAATCATTGTAAAATGTAAATAGATTTATAGTGATGTTAATTTCTGGTTAGATACTTAACTACTGATGTAATTCATACTGAATTTAGGTTTGCTTCTTTGTTTAAGCTATAAAAAAATTATTTAAAACCAGGATTAATATTTAAGAGGTGCAAATAGCTTGTACCAGGAGTTTAAAATATTGAACTGCGGTGATTTTTTAACTATCCTCTAAAAATAATCAAATTCCCTGTTGTCGTGGTTTTAGCATTTGTGTAAGTATAAAATTTGACTTCCTGCCTTTGAGTAACAATTACTGCAACTTTATAGCAATGAAAAAGTTATAAATTAATTTGCTGAGTTAAACAAATATCTTTACATGTCATCCTTTTATTAGCGGAAGTGGAGATCTTTATGGCAGTGGCTGTTGTCAAATCAGATGCTGCAATTCTGCTTATTGCAAAATTTAGCAGAGTTTGTTTTTTTAATGCCACTAGTGTACTCTTCAGTCTGAGACACCAATAAATACATGCGACATTTGTGCTTCAGAAATGTTTAGAAAGACACATAGTTATGACAGACTCTTTTTCAATGTGTCTTGAGCTTGCATCTTCTCTAAAATGGAAAATTTGTGATTAACTCGATTTTCCATTACCTTATATTCTCTGTGATCTATTTTAATTTTGCACTGAAAAAGTACAAAAGGTATCAGGCAATCTGTAAAATGTGTTGTTGGCACCAAGGCAATTTTAGACCATTTCTTGCTCACATGAGAGATTGACAGAGATTTGATGGTTTCCATTCTGAAGCTAAATCTGGAGGGAAATGTTACATTCAGCACACTGGACTCTTGACATTTTAAGAAGTTCTTCAATATGGATTAAAAATATGCATGAGACTCCACATAGTGCTATTTCACTGAAATGACTATTGACTTTTGGACTTGAGTTTTCACCGGGTCTGTTTTTAATCAAACTACAATCTACTGAAATACAGTTCAGGTTCTAGTTTCAAGTAGGACACAGGTGACGTTTGCTCAGGCTGTGTCCGTATGGTCACACAATGGCTTCACACCAGCTGTGTAAGGCACATATTCCTTTCCTTTGTCTTAGAGACCCAGAGTTCAGATCCCCAGCAGAGAAAAACACTGTGCTGAACAAAATAGCTGTAGTTTGCAGAAAAATAATATGTGCAGGAGCATCCCGGTAGCACCACAAAGTGCAAGAAATAATCCTGGTTGTAGTCTCATGTTCAGAAACCATGATTTCTCATTTGATTTGTCTGCTTCACTGAAACATCCTAAACCCTCCAAAACTTCAATGTACAAGAACTGCCCAGGCAAAGAAGACTGAGGACTTTACAGAATCACAGAATGATTTAGGTTGGAAGAGACACTTGGGCGGTCATCCAGTCCAGCTCCCTCTCAGGGACAGCTGGATCAGGTTGCTCAGGACCTTGTCAGGTTTAGTTCTGAGTATCTCCAAGGACTGACATGCAACTTCCATATCTGCTCTGGGCAACTCGTGATCTTATTTGACCACCTTCATGGTGAATTTTCTTTTCTCTTATGTTTAATTGGATTTAAAATTCTGAAACCTTGTTTCTGTTGCACTTCATCCTACAGTGGTGTACCTCTAAAAAGACCCTGGCTTCTCTTTCCTGTTAAGTAGATGAAGCCATCAGTAAGACCTCCTAGCCTTAGCCTTTTCTTCTTAAGGTTGACGAGCCCAGCTCTGCCTCTGCCAGGCTTTCCTTCTATGTCAAGTGCTTCAGCCCTCTGCAGGGCTTGCTGTGATATGCCCATGATGTCCGTGTGCTGGGGAACCCCAAAATGAACAGCGTAGCCTGTAGTTTCACAAGTGTGGACGACAGAGAAGCAATCGTGTACCTTGATCTGCTGGCTACGTTCTTCCCAATGCACTAGCCCAGTGTGAGGGTGGTATCATTGGACAAAAGGGAAAATTCATCTTCAGTTTGTTGTCAACAGAACCCTGAAGGATTTTTCTGCTGTCCCTGACCAGCTGGCCCCAGTCTGCTTGGTTGCAGAGGGTTATTCCATCCCAGCTGCAGGACTTCACATTTGCTTATGTGGAGTGTATGAGGTTCCTGTCAGCCAATTCCTCCAGCCTGTCAAGGTCACTTTGAAGAGCAGCTCTCCAGCATCTCAAGCACCTCTCCACGGTTTGGTATCATCCACAAATTTGCTGAGAGTGTACTTTATTCCATCATCCAGGTCGTTACTAACGACATGAAACAGTATCAGCCCAGTATCATTGTCTCAGGGATACCGATGGTAACCAACAACCAGCTGGACTTCGTACTGCTGAGCAAAAGCTGTGAGACCGGTGGTCCATTCCTTTGTCATCCATGTTATCTATCATTCACTTACCTGGTTTGCCTATAAGGATGCGATGGGAGACCAAGTTAAAGACAAGCCTCCTTGTTCTGTCTCGCTCCCTAAGAGCCCATGGGTTATGGTGTATGTAATGCCGTGTCTATAAATGACCCAAGTTCATGATCTTGCCCACAGTCCTATGGCATAAGCAACAGTAAACCTTTCTCACTTGTAACATCCATCCTCTTCAATTTCACATAAATGAATAACTGTACATCAGCACAGATAATTGAACCAGGACCTCCAATTTCACTGGTCTGTGCCATAAGCACTATGCTGCAAAGTCAGTCTCAGTAGACCTTCCAATTCTGTAGTATACACGGTATTGGATCCATAATTCATTGAATGAAACTAACCTGTGGTTCTTCTGCAGTCTTTAGAAAGGAAAATCGGATGAAAGCAGAGAAAAATAAGCTGACTTTATAGCTTTGTTTAATTGTGATTTGTCGTGGTAAGCTGTTAATGTGTATTCAGTCAAGTCCAATGATTTGATGCCATTTGAATTAAATTATTTTATCCCAGCATGAGGAGCTGCAGATTAGTCTAACAAAATTTGGAGCATAGAAGAGATACATGGTGAGATAAGAGGGGAGTAGCAGGTCTGTTCCACCCTTCCCAGTATCTTTATTTCCAATGTACAGCATGAGGTGAGGCCACGTCTGCAGAGCAACTGAACAAGCCACAACTGAGATCAAATATAAGGCAAATGACGGGCAAGGAGAGAGACAAGGTGGGACACCATTGTCACTAATGCAGGAGATAGAGGAGTCCACCAAATATATCCAAGGGTGCTGAATCAGAAGTTGTTTTTCACCCTGGCTTCTGAGTCTTAGTCTTGCCCCAGGCAACGGATAGCTGTATTTAAGCTGCCATTATCTATCCAGGATTACAAATATGACTCAGGTAAAGGAGGGCAAGTAAATGCAGGTCTACTGCAGGGATGCACACATAAGAAAATGAATCTACAATTTTTTAGTCCTAGGAAAACAGAAGAGTTTGGAGCTAAAAATAGGCATCTAGTTTTGTTATGTACTTTTTTTTAATATCCTCTGTCCCAATTCCTGTCAGTGGAGGAAGAATAAATATCCCAGATAACATACATATAAAATAAAATTGCTTGCTCTTTCTAAGAAACATTTAAAAGGCCAAAGACCATCACAGGTTTCTTTTTTATTATCAGAGTAGCTGGACTGCAGGAATTAGCCTAACCGGATAAATAGTTTTATTGGCTTTAATAGTAAAGTATATCACTCATTAAAACAAAAAAGTGCACCTCTGAAGTATTGGCTTAAAATATTTTGACTTTCAAACACCTGAAGGACTTTAGAATATAAGGAGTCCACTGTGATTCTGTATCTGGAAAACCTAGAAAACTTTACTAGAGTCTCTTCTTAACTGGCATGTTTTGTACCACATCAAAAACTGGAAAAAGTTCCCACTGGCTAGCAGAAATATTAAGTTAACCATTTTTTCGAAGTGGTGCTTTCAGAATAAAGCATAACCTTAAAGATGTGGGGTTTTTTTAATCTCCCTGACCCTCCTCCTCAGACCATTTGAAACCTTTGAGGCAAGGAGAAGTGACAGGTGTTCAGCAGCTTTGAAAACTCTGGTAGCATCTCTGTAACGTGGAATCTGTAGCTGTTACTGCAATTTGAAGATCAGAAGACGGACACAGCAAAGCTCAGAGATTTTGATGGAGTATAGATGGCAGCAGAGCAGCGAAACCGGAGTTACACTTCCAGAGTCCCCAGTGCTGTGTTCAAGTACGCTAGATCACTCTGCCTTGCCAGAATAGAAGGACACACAGAAGGCATACTGGCACTGAAATAATACTATTTAATTCGTGGGGCCTTTCCCCTACAGCTCTTTCCAAAGGAATTGGCAAGGGTACAGGCATGGCAGTAGCAAGGTGACAGGTGTGGCACCAGTGAGGTGCATAACATCTCTGCACATCAGAGAGATGGTATCGGTCAGGGCCAGTAGCTGGCATGGAGCACCCTGGGGGAAATCCTTGACCTCATTTAAAAACTGCACCACCTAACAGCTCTAATGACTGAACTGAAACTGTAGCCAAAATTATCTCCATTGAAGACCGGAATGAAATTTCTTGTGCTGGCAGCACAAGCAGTGTGGGTTGGAGTCTCGGAGCGAGTGGGGCAAGGCCTGGGGCTTGTTTCTGCAGCATTGGCTGTAACCTGAGTGCTGGACTGGAGAGCTGAGCAGCTCACTGCTCAGCCCCTGCTCTGGGCAGTGTCACTGGACATGGAATCCAGCTGAAATGCACATTCTTGCTAAAAGGGCTGGTTTTGTTCCTGGCCGCTTCCCTCCCTTGGATTGAGTCTGGTAAAAGTGCGACTAAAGGATGACTTGTTCAGGGTCATTGGCCCAAAAGATTGTGCTTGTATGGTTTTATTACAAGGTAGGTGGTAAGAATGTGTAGTGAGGAATGGGACAGCTCTGGTTAATGTCAGTCAGCAGTGTTACTGAATTAAAAGCAAAGGCTGTAGCTGCATAAGCAATGCAGACAAAGGCAAAAAAGCAGCTGGGTGTATTGGATTTGTTTGCACATTTCTAATGTGTCCTTATGTCATAACTCAGCAGAATTATTTTAAATAGACATTTCAGAGTATCTTGGTTGGAAATCTAATTAAAATATGGCAAGGTTATGTACAGAACATATTTTAAATTGTTGTTCGCATTTGTTTACAAGAATCCTGGATAAAATCCCTTTTTCCCTTGCCTGGATTGTACTGCCTTTGTTATCTGTGGTCCACTGATGTTTGCAGCTCTCTTTATAACTATTGGAAAGCAGTTATTAAACAGGGTGTTTCATTTTTAACAAAAGTTCCCTAGAAACTGGCAGGGCT
Organism: Struthidea cinerea; assembly: GCA_013397865.1. Taxonomy (NCBI): domain Eukaryota; kingdom Metazoa; phylum Chordata; class Aves; order Passeriformes; family Corcoracidae; genus Struthidea; species Struthidea cinerea. The sequence goes on along the minus strand of VZTI01000536.1, from coordinate 259,535 downwards.
AAAGGATTTAAAGGTCTCATTCTGAAATGCAGATCATATCTTTTTATTAAGAATTTCTTTGTGGATATTGGAAATGTAAAGTTGACATTTCAAGAGAGATCAGCACAAGCAAAGCATCCAGTGCTTAGGAAGAGAAAAGCCAGATTCTTCTGGCATTATTCATAAAGAAAAATATTGGGACCTCATGTGAATCAGCAGGTAGGAGGCTGCAATGTGCCTGTAATATCATAGTGCTCTTTGAGCATGTTTGGGAAACGCAGAGGTTCAGAACAGGTCTAAGCTCTTGATTTAATTGCTTATCTATCTACTAGTCTGATTTTTCTCCTCTATTTGCTTTACTTTCTTGCCTTATCACTCTCTACCATAAGAAATAACAACACAGATTTTGGCCCTATGTTTTGCATCTGCCCACAGAGATAACTTTCTGTAACTGCCATTTTAATTTTGTTATTTTCCCCTTCCTTATCACACTCCACACATGCTCCCTCTTCCAAATCTGCTAAGAAAGTATGCTAGCAATGTGCCTTTACATGTTTGACAGAACTCTAGCATGCATAAGATCACTGATCATTAAAAAGAAGCTGTCTAAACAAAATCTTCCTTTTTTTTTTTTTTACTTTATTTACGTTTTTTTCAGTGTGTATGCACATTTTAATTTGGCTGCACAGAGTCTGCTTGTATAGTTGCCCCTTTCAACCTTTTTTCTTCTAATTTTGCCTCCCTACTCTGTAAACAAAATGATATGGAAATATATCTGTAAGCGGATGATTTTTTAAAAATCACGGATTTGGAATGTTTTCATTATGTATCAACTGTAGTTAAAAATACAACTTTTATACTTGGAAGCCTACGTTGCTGCACATTTACAAATCAGAGAGATGAACACTCGTCTGCAGACACACTCACGAGCAAAACTAGCACGTTCCCAAGTGGTATCATTTGGGGAGGCTGTAGTACAAATTCCCTGGCAGCTGGGAAAGCAGGACAGAGTACTAGGCAGCACTAATAGTGCTTCCCGGCTAGGGGGGAACTCATCATGGCCCTCTAGAAGTCCCTTTGGGGGCCAGGTGCTGTTCTTAGCAACAGCCTGACCCTACAGGGACACTACCAGACTGGCATCAGGCAAATCTGCTAGTTTTGTAGTGTTACGGTGATTTACTTCATTCAATGTCTTGTCAGTTCTTTTTCCTTTAGACAAGTGTGGTTTCTTGTCCGTAGCTTGTTCAAGAATGGACCATAGCCACAGGAGTGTGGCTGCTTGGGAACCCCACACTGCCACGTCATACATTTCAGGGCATCCTCCCATCATTTTAGGTATTTAGGCACTGTAATAATACGTGTGGAATTAAAGCTCACCGAAGGTAGACTGAATTAAGGATTCTTGTCTACCCCGTGTATGTTCCAAGACACTGGCAATACGGCACAATTCAGCTGTACAAACACAGCATATACGCTCAGTACGCCCTAAACAACTCCGCCATGTGCCATGGAGAAGGTGAAACTCATTTATGGAAGAAACTCTGTACTGCTGACTTCGTCCATGAGAATTCTGGAAGCACTCCATCAACAATGCATCCATCAGTCAGTCACCTGTTTCCTTCCTCTCTCCTGCAAGGTTTATTGCCAGTTCGACCTCTGAATTTCCCAGCTCAGACCCATGCAGGAGATCCAGCTCTGCCCTATGGACACCCAAGGACAGCACTCGAGGCAGTGCATCACTCTGCTCTTAGCGCCTTAGACCCTTCAGTAAATCGTGTGGCAGTTTATTGTGGGGCACGGTGGCTGTCCCCGTTAAGCTTTTGGGTAACACAGTAATTGCTTTGGCTGTGCACCCTCCTCCTTAGTGATTGTTGTAGCTATGGCCAGGTGCAGAGCCAGTGCACAGAGATGGATTGTTTGCTCTGCAGTGGGTTGTGCCCTCCTTGCAACATGGTGTAGATCCAGTCTGTGAGGTATTTGTGGGGTATTACAAAATGGCTTGTGACCCGAGACAGGAATGGTGAGCTCATGAGCACTGGGGGACCGCTGGGACAGCAGCTGTTGCCTGTTGCAATCCCTGTGGCACAGCTGCATGCAGACAGGAATGTCTGGCACGGAGGGAGTGCACCAGTGAGGGGATTACACGCTCATGGCGATTAAGACAACCAGGAATTCATCGAGTAGTTTTGCATAAGGCTCTTGAGGTTAGCCAGAGGCAACCATGCAGATGCAAGGTTTGAACACCATCCCAGCCCAGAAGTTAGGTGCCATCACTAAACTGTCACAGGTTCAAAGAGTAGCTGCCTTGGTGTTAGAAGTCAATAAGCAGTGACTCCATGGGGATTTGAGAGAAGACCCAGGTATGATGAACTAGTGGCTCGTATGTAAGATACTATTTGCCTCAAGAAGAGTTAGTTTAGGTGAGTTGGGTGGCATTATTTGCTTGCCTTGGGGAGCACATCAGTATAAAGGATTGCAGACATGAGGTGGCCCCAAAAGCAGGTAGCTGAGGATTTGCTGGCAATGTGTGTGTGGTGCTGACATGCCCGGGAAGTCTGGCAGTTACCTGCTTGAGGAGAAGCTCTGAGGAGAATAATTACCTTTCTCAGTGTCTGTGCCTGCAGTTACCTGCTGCTTTTTTGTATGAAACTGCAACACGGGATGATAGCAACCAGAGGAAGAAAATCCTATCACTGTTTCGGTTGGTGGAGAGCACATTTGTCTGACTGAAGGCCAGATGGTGGTGCCTACAAAGGTGCCAGTGGGCTCAGGGTCTTCAAATGCACCCAGAAATTGCAGTTTTCCTCACTGCCACTGCTTGGTACCACTATAGCAGGGAGTGCAGTGCTGTGTGATGTTGCCATTGTTTATCTTGACACTGTTTATGTGTCCCTGTTTGAGACTGAAATATGGTTAAAAGCTCTAGATACAGGCTTGTGCCTCTTCTTTCTTAGCTAAGCAGTTAAGAAAGAGACTGGTATAGTTATGGGTCATAACATTTAATTAAAAAGTAGGTAAGCATTAAAATACCAACATTCCAAGTGTCCTCATAACAATTAAGTGGTGCGGAATAGGCAAGAAAATTGGGAAGTGCAGTGTCCTTTGTAAGCTGAGCATCATGCAGTGAGCGATAATGGAAGAGGAGACTCCAGCAGGGACACTGCCATCAAACACACAGTCTGTAGAGACAGGAACTCCACATAAAAGCCTGTCCTAATTTGTCTGATCAAAGCTTCCTGTCAGATTCAAGTGCAGACCTTTTCCACCTAGGCTCTTTGTAGGACAATGTGTGTGTGGTGGGGGGAGTGTTCAAGAGGCTGTTCAACAAGTGCCAAGTGCGATTTGTTTAATGCCAAACCTCCTGTGTGAGGTTAAATGTACGTGCCAATGTCAAATATCTTAGTCTGAGCCCTAAGTAGTGATATAATTCTTTTCTCAGATGCACTGTCAAAGTTAGGCAGTGTGTAAGTTCAACAAGGCTTGTGGCTTACAGTGTCTTCCTAATGAATATCATTGCATTGCGTATTAACTGCCTCAGCAGTGTCCTTATTAAAAATTTAGCTTGTTATTTCTACAGTAAACAAGATGATGCTTGCTTTGCAATAGATAACACAAACTAGTTCATGAACACCAGCCGCAGCAAAGGCTTGTTTGTGGTGAGTTTGCACGTCGGGGTTCAGCTTTGTGCAGATTTTCTTTGGCTTAATAAGGATTGAATTTGTGCTGAAGCCTTTTCTTTAGTGAGCCACTAAGAGGCTCTCTTTCCATTACCCTGCTGCTTATTTTCACAAAACTTGTGAAGAGTTTAATACCTTTGAGCCATCTGTCTCTGTCAAACCAGCCAATTCGTTCAAAAGTTATCGGTGGAGGCGATAAGGAGCCTGACACAGAAAGGGAGGCAGACCAAAAACACAAAGCCTGGCCATGTCAGCGGCATTTCCTTAGGAAACCGGTCTAAACATAGATTGCACCAAAAAAATCTTACAAAAAGTCTTTGTGGACTAGATCTCTTTCATACAAATTTCTCGAAGTTTTAAATTAAAAATTGGCTTATAAAAATAGGTAGAAGAGAATTTCAGCCTGTAACTGGGAGCTTTCCCCTGTTTTTCAAATGCAGCACGGGAGAAAGCCCAAAACAAGGCCTGAGACCAAGAAGTGGTATTAGTTCAAGAATCACCTGCGCAGTTAGAGGAACTGTCCAGCTGTGGCAGTGGGATCTGCTTAGAAAGCTGCACCTAATGGACATGGACATCTGACTTGCCAGTTCACAGACCACTTCTGCAAGGCCATCATTTACATTTCATGTTGTCGTATCTCTCCAGGAGCTCTGGCACTTCCTGTCGAGTTCAAATCTGCTCACATTGAGTAAGTCTCTTAAATCAGCCCATGTCAGCTCAGGGAACAGTGCTATTTGCATTGCAGCCACAGTACCATTGCTTCAGGCTTTCAGTAGTCATTTGACAAAATAATTTCAGTGCTTCAAAAAGCTTACAGTAATGGCTCTAACCCTTATCTTCATGCACTGTGTGTAGTTCCACCCAAACAAAGGAGGTTATGTTGAGCAACTGGGTGAGTCATTGTAGGTTCCAAACTGAGCATAGGCTTAGGAACAACATTTGGTTACAACAGACGGGAGGAGCACATGCTAAGAAAGATATAACTATCAGCAATTGAAAACATAGCAAGGCCAGAGGCAAATGATATGTACATATGGTTTATGTATGAGTACATACGCAGTATTTCTTCCACACTCAGTAATTAAAAACAATTAAAACTTTGCCTGGTGGGAAATTTGGGTTTCTCATGTTAAAACGTGGTATATAATTTCATTAGATGGTAAAATGAGACTATCATATAACATTTGTCTCCACTTTCACTTTAATAGGGACAAAAATATTCTTAGGGCATAAATAGCAATGGACTTTAGTCATAAGTGAATAGTTGCTTCATTATGTTACAGTTCTGCAGCAGGGAAGCCTTCATGACCATATGGGAAGCCCACGCCCAGGGCTGACTAGGAATGCCTGATAATCACACGCAAACAGGTCACCAAGTGGCACTAGTGGTACTCCTGGGCGTCTGAGAAGCAGTCTGGTACTGCAAAAAATCAGAATTTTCATCATGTGTGCTTGTCATGTGGGATGTGGCTACCGTAGCAAATAACCCGTATGTGGATCAGATATCCTGGTCAGAGGTTGAAGCAAACTGGGGCCTCTTTCCCACTGGGCCCCCGTGTCAGGACCCTAGAGGCCCATGCATTAGGTGACACCCTAATATACACTTTAACCCTTTGGGCTGCTTACCTGTTTGTCATCTCTACACTTTCTGATTTATTAATTACGATACAACACAGTGGAACAGATACAGTAAGACAGGCTTTCGGCATTAAATCCATTTTGCAATAGTTTCATGCCTGGAAATTCATTTCAGATCTATATCACTGCCCAGGCTGAATCAGGCCAGAGGCATTGGGCGTATTTACCCAAACGTGGTGTCTCAAGCACAGGCAGCCCACCAGACCAGGTATAAACAACATCTCTGACCTACCCCTGCAATGAGCAGGTGCTTTCATTCAGTGGCAACAGCTTAATAGGATTGCAAAAGCTGTACGTGCCAGTCATCCCATTGCAGGGTAATTTCTAATGACCTGCCTCTCTGTTGTGTCTCATTTGTGGAAGAAGCCGTCAACGGAGCTCATCAAAGTGAATTTAGCCCCATTTGTACTTGCCTGTCAAGTGTCTAAGCTCTCGTTTAAGCATCTCGCTTATCACAGCAAGGAGGTACTAAAGGTTTTTGTTGTCCTGTCCTTTTTAATTATAGCTGGACAGTACTTTAATAAATGGCAACAGAAGTAAACAAGTTTCAGAATAGAAAATGAAGGCTTGTATTATACTGTAGCTGTTACTTAGCATCCCACAAATCAGGCAGCTGGTAGCTGTAACATGTTACTGCTGAGGACCTGCATTAGCAGTAGCCTTGTTTCCAAGGCTTTGATATATATATATAGTCTTTGCTACCTTATTAATATTCACAGGGTGAGAGAAATATAGCCATGAATATCTATCTAGCAATAGACCATTCGGGAAAGACACAAAAGTATTGATTTCTATTTTGCAGTATTCAGTGATCATTAATTTCCCCACACCAGTTGCCGTAATTAAGTTAAGGCTCTCTCCTTAATGTGAACAGATTGTAGCACACCACACAGGCAGGGGTTTAATGTGCAAGAAATAAAACCAGATTTTACACCCCAGCTCCCACCTTTTCGTGAAAGTGAAGTGAATATATGTGTGTATAAAATGTCAGGATGGACACGGATGTTTGTGGTGCTGACATGCCCAGGAGTCTGAATTGTTGAAAACCCGGGTAATTAACATTTTCTGACAATGTGTGGTGACTGAGCACTTTCATGGGGCTTGGTGGCCCCAGGATCCAGATGTTGCTCAGGCCATCCACATGCTGGGGCAGATGCAAGTACTCACGGGTGCTGAGCAGAGCCAGAGGCTGTCACAGCTCCTTCAGAGAGGCTGGGGATGGAACTGTCTCAGACTGTAAATTAAGCACTTGCTTTGGATACTCTGTGTCACTCTGGTTTCCCGCACTAACCCCAGTGAGAAAAACAGGCAGCTCAATGCTGTTCTGCATTTATTTTATTTCTTGTTTCATTTTTTCATGTCTCTGAAATAGGGTTTTCTTCTAACTTGGAGTATTCCTTAGAGCTCAATGAGGACTGGGAAATATTTTCCTAATACTGGGCAATTACAGAGTTTTTTGGATAGAGGTCCTGGGGAAAATCGTGTCATATGTATGTCTGGTTTGAGAACAAATAAAGTGTTTGAATTTACATTTACATGCATGGAAATCACCTTTGGACTGAGATTAAGCCCAGAAAGCATCAGCCCCAAAGGCACTACCTTGACAGAACTTCTAGGAAGTGTAAATGAGGGTTAAGAACTGAATTTGTTGTTGAGCAATTATCTTCAAAGCAACTAACACTAAACTAACCTTCTTCAGAAAGGGATGAAGTGCTCTTGCATGGGAGAGGCAGGCTGCAAAATCCTCTGGTAATTGCAGTTGTGTGGTATGCTCAGTTATCACCAATGGAAAAATGGGCTGAGAATAGGCAGGACGAGAGTGAGGGACACTGGCTGGAGACTCGGGTTTGTAGAAGTTTTGCAGCCAAAACTCCTGCGTGAAGCAATGCCTTGGTTAGGTTGGGCTGCATGGGCAGGCTGGGGGCGGTTCTTTGCCTTTGGAGGCTGAGGATCTTCTCTGACGCCTTTTCCCCTCCCAGGATGATTTAATTCAGGTTTGAGCAAGTAATGTCAGTGCCCAGACTCATGTTCAGACTCATGTCCAAATCATTCTCAACCACTCTGATGAACTGTTTGTGTGTAAAATGACAGGCTGGGAGCTCTGCCTTGTAGTACGTTATTAGAAAGGAAGGGAGTGTCCCCTGCTTTCAAGAAGAGAGCGGCTTCCTGAATTCATGTTTTGCTCATCACTGAAGATTTATTACATCCAAAGAAATGCTTTTTCTTCTTAGGCTTCAGCTTTGGAAAACTGCAATGCCACACTTTCAAAGCCAATTTAGTTCTTGTGGTGTACAGTTTAATAGAACAACTCTGTTAGGGACATCTCTCTGCAAGAAGTAGTACTAATTTGAAAAACTTGGAATAAATCTTGCTTAAGTTTTATTTCTTTTTTAGGATAAAAAAGTGCTAAATCTATATAAAAAGGCAGAAATCCCACATGTAATGGTTATATATAATTTGAATGAATGACAATAGTATGAGTTAACTGTATGCTTGCTTTTGAAAGATAACAGAATTGTGCTTCTTGCAAATTAGGTAATAGAAATGTGATTAAGGAGCTGCTGCAGTTTAAAACAGCCTTTTTGCTACAATGAGAAAGAGAAAACAAAACTTTTTTGCTTGGTTTCATTTTACTGGGTTAATCAGCAATTAGAAAGTTGAAAACAAGTTGATACCCAGCTCTGTACCTATCCTGGGAGTACAGCTGAGCACTCAGAATACACCAGACTAATTTTTATCACCAGAGGAAGAAAATTGTAGCCATAAGCTGTTCTTTACTGGAGGCAAAATCACGATTTGTTGCTGGGTCTCTGTGTCTCTAGTCCTGGTCTCAGTGCTGCCCCCTTTCCCAGCCATCTGGCATTCAGTGATTTGTAAGTTTCAATTAAGTCACTATAAAAAATGAGTAGCTTGAGGGCACTGGTTTATTACTGGTATCCAACTCTGTTTTCATTTACTAAATGACATTCTGAAAGCTTCTATTCTGAGCATAATCACCTTAGGGTATGCACTGAGCACAGCCCTGGATGATTCAATTATTTCTGAATGCTCTTCTGTCCCCAGAACGTAGGCCTTCGCACATTAGCAGCATGTTTAGTGTTTCACAGTTGTTCTCTTTGCACTCATCAGGGTTTTCCCAGGAACAGGCTGGAAGTATACAACTTGCTGCTGCTCCTTGAAAGCACGTAACCATTATGTCTCTCCTCAAAGTAGCTGACTTCTCCAGATGAGCGTGTTAAAGCTGACGGATATATTTTTTTGTTCTGTTTCTTTACAACTGTGCTTTCCCCATACTGTTTATGAAACCTTTGCATACCTCTCATAAAGCTAAATTACAGAAATTTATAGGACACTCTTTGTCCACATGAATTATCAGACAAAAGTACAGTTTCCACAAAGTTTTCTGGGAAGCTGCTGTAGGGAATCATAATCACGTGCTCTGTTTCCAAATCCCATATTCTGCAGGACAAAAACAGCCCAGACCAAGAGGTGAACCATGAACCTCAGAACTGCAGCAAGTCTGCAATTCAGAGATCAGAGCTGTCAAAAGAATTGCAGAGCTGTGACAATAAGTTATATTGATGCGGAAGAAATGCTGAAAAGAAGGAACACGTCAAAGCCCACACATCTTTTCTGAAGGGATATCAGGAGTGAATGTGTTTACAAGTGCTGAACTTGAATATTTTTGATTCTGTACAATTTTCCAGATTTCAGTTCATTTCATAGGCAATTTTTTAGTAGAGACAACAGTCACTGGCTGAAATGCCATGTATTTGAGGGTTTCCTCAATCATTAGTGAAAATCAGAAATGTGCATGTTAGCTAAGTCCCTTATCAGTAGTTATCCAATGTAATTTTGTGCACTTCTCTCTCCTGACCCCCCAGCTGCTGTGGTTCCATTGCCAGTGCTGTGCTGGCATAGCCCGTATCTCTGAACAGGCATTTCTCACTCCTGTCTAGTCTAGGCACACATGCTCAAAATAAGTTTGAAGTCTTTTTACCCTCTGCTTTGCTATTCAACTCTTCAGCCACCTCAGCTGCCCCGGCTCAGTCCAAACATATACCAGAGCTTTGCTGGGCACACTGGTATTTTAGTCACTCAGACTTAAACTCTCTCAGGACTTTTGTGGCTGGGAGATGTGATGGGCTTGAAACTTTCACTAAAAGCTTGCCAGATTTGCCAGTATTCCAGTGAACCAACATGTCTTTCAATATCTCAGCTGGTGGACTGCTGAGGAAGCCAGAGTTGCCAAAGTCCCTTGAGCTGGTACAGAGTCAAGTTTCCAGAGTCCCTGTGCCCTATTCAGGATCCTGGAAGTTGTGGCAAAGGCTTTCATATGTGCAGCTCGGGGCACTTCTGTTCATATGAGGGTCTCCTGAGTTCATGGACTCAAGATAAGTGACCTCAAAAACAGCTCAGAACTGCCAAGCTTGGAGCTCATGACAGGTGCTGGCTGCTCCTGGTGTAGCTCTTGTCAGTGACCTGGGTCTTGATTTCATACCAAAGAATGTGTCATTGCATCCTTGTCCTTCAGTTGGAAAATCTAGAGGCATTAGCAAAGGCCAGAGCCAAGCACTCTTTTCCGGATATTTCTTAGAGGTGAATATGTTAGAATTTCATTTTGGAGGAAAATTTAGAAAAATCACTTTTGATCCTGCAGAAAATGCACCTGAATTTCTATATCTCCTGCACATGGCAAGTAGTGCAGACACATACCTTCCCAGCTGCTCAACAATCCTAGAGCAAATCTGGAAGAATGTGAGAGATAATCACAGTGTTTGAGAGCCTCAGGAGCAACAAAAGCTTACAGAATGGCCTTACTGAAGACCAAAAAATCCATCTTTTTTTTCCTCACCTGAAAATAGATTTTTATTTATAAAAGAACGTGATTGACATACTAATTCCGAAAGGATGGATGTTTGCATCCACTCAAGCTCGGGAAACAAAACTGTATTACAGCTTAACTTCTATTGCTTCTGTAGTGCAGTGCTGTTGCAAAAAAAAAATGGAATACAAGAGGAAATCAAGGCATAAAATATGAATTGAGGCTTTGTGAAGGCATTGTTAAAATCTTGCCATCTGTGAAGGGATGAGGTTTAATATTTCTTCCATCTGCAATTCAATGAACTTGTACCAATACAAATCTGATTAAATCAAAGGGTTAGTCACTTCCAATTATTTTTATTAATGACCACTGATATAATCACTGTAAACATAGCGTTTCTGACACTTAATAGAAAGGTTTGACCTCGTAAAGCTTAAGCCCATTAGTTCATTTAGCCTGGCCTCCTGTCTGTCTAATGGCTTGTGTTGAAAACAGAATTTGGTTGTTTGGCTTCAAATATCCTTCCCAGAAATTCACCCTGTATTGATTAGGAGACAAAAAAAAGAAATATAATATATGAAAATCATATGCTTAACTTCTAAATTGAATTTGTCTGTCCTCACTTTTCAGACATTCTTCTTGTGCTTTCTTTCTGGAATGAAGACTTTCACTGTCAGATATCACTGCATTCTGATAGAACTATTTATCAAGTTTGTGGTTTTTGAGATAGGTGAAATTACTGCTTCTCACCGTGCTATTACTTTGTCCAATACTTAAACAATTCCTGTGCTGTTTTTTGAAACTTCTCAATTTTTTTTTAAAAAAAGGATGTCAAATCTGTCCCCAACATCCTTGCCTGTTTATTATTTCCCTGACATATCCTTAGGGTTCAAATTACACAACATTTTTTCCACAGCATTGCACAGCTACTTCTTCACCCAGACCATTTTGGAATCAATGACTTCATGATCACATCATCTTTTCAAAGGATTCAGTCACTCACCTGAAGAAGGAATGAGTTTTACCTCCTAAGGGCAGGGATCTTTGGCTGGATGGAGGGCAGATGAGTGTGGGAAATTTTTTGATTATAGGGAAGGAAATTTATTCTAAGGAAAGCTTTAAAATCCCTTTGTGGTTGTGCTGGGGCAGTATTTTGGATTTTGAGGTTGGCAGTTCAGCAGTGCTGAGATGGAGGAGCAGGATGGCTTTTGGGTGGGAGGTGAGCAGCATGTGCCTCGTGCTTTCTGGGATGGTATCCTGTGGGGTTTATTGCTCACAGTATGGATACACAGTGATACTGCCCTCATACTGCTTCTGTCATATTTTCAGTATGTTTCTAGTAACTTCCATGAAAAAAAAAGGTGCATTTTAGGTTGAAAATCTCTTTCACATACATTCTAGTCAGAGTCAGCTTCTTGAAAATCCATTTAAAGAGCAAATCATGGGCCTCTGAAAAGAGACACAGGAAAGTCTTAAAAGCACGAAATTCAGTGATTTGGAATAAAGGAAGGCTTAAAACAGACAACATCTGTTGTTTTCAATCCCATGGGATTTTCTGCCCTTTTTTTTTTTTTCCCCAAATCCTAGCCCTTAATGAAGAGCAATGTCAGATTTAGAAAGGGAAAAAAATGGTTTATACAAAATTGGAAATGTGTCTGGAAATCTGAAATCCTTGAGTATCTAAGCCAGTGTCTGCTCTAGATCTGTCTTTGCTAATGGAGAGAGGTCCAAGTATTGTGTCATCACAACAGTTTACAAGTGCTACCATATACTTAATCAGTCTACAATGGGATAAATATTTGCTGGAGAAAAAGAATTTCAATTTAATTTTTAATGGCCAAAACCAGATGCAGAATTGGACCCAGAGGCTAAGTGGAATTGCCATTGCATATACAATAGCAGAAGCTACTAAAATAGTTGTGGGCTCACATAATTTCAGGGAAATGCAAAATGTTTCAAAGAATAACCAGGGTTATTAAGATATTGCTAGAAATAGTTTTTTATAGACAACAGGTTTTTTATACTAAATTTCAGCATACTAAATAGATGCATATGTAAATCACCTTCTGTCAAAATAACTTCTGATGTAAACTTTGTTTTCTTAAAGTTTTGGAAAACTTCAAAGCAGTTCTGAGATACTGAATCAACATACCAATGTCTTAACAATGTCATAGCTGGCACTGCAGAACTCTTCAAGTATCCTGTGGTTTCTACTTTTTGCGTTAGAAAAGGAAGCGTAAAGGGAAGGAATCTGAAAATACCTGCAACACACTTTCTGTTGCTGCAGGTATGGGAGTAGCCTTTTGGTGGTATAAGCTCGTCACGTGCATTGACATATTTTTGTACACTGTGCCATGAAGCCAGACAAGGAAATTGCTGAATTATATCACGATCTCTAAACAAACTGACCTGCTATGGAGATTTCTGGCTTAAGAGAAGAATTAAGTTGATTGTGCGAGATAAACCTGAGCTTTTTGCCAGAAGTACATCCCTGAAAATTTAAATTCTATCCTGCTTGTGAGTAAAAGTTCATACTCCCTTAACTCTGTGAGGGAAACGAAGGAAAAATCTTTGGATGCCTTGTTAGCAGTTATCTTGCCTGGTGGCATCTGTCTCTTAAGTTACCGCTATTCCTTGCTCAGCAAGTTGCATTGATCACGAGTGCCACCAAGCCAACAGCCCTTCCTCGGCTGAAAATCCAATTACCATCCTTTTTTTAATCACATATCTTGCCCGTGTCATTTGTTGCTGTTGCAACCTTTTGGGTGGTCTTCAGAGTGCACTCCAATTGCAGTTACCTTCTAGTGCAAGGTTTTGGCAAATCTGACGCGTTGACTCTCCCTGCCGGCTGCCTTGACATCCACGCAGCGCTGGAGCTCTTGTTCACCCACTCGCAAACACCTGTAAACTGCAGGTCATGTTAACCTTGGGGAGCCTTCACTGTTTGCTGTCCAGAGGAATACAGCTGGGCTGCTGAAACTTGTACATCCCAGGAAAAAAGATTTTGAAGGATGACTTCATGGCCTTCTCCAAGCTGGTGAAGCCATTGCATTTCACTCCCTGGACACATGCAGGAAGGGCCACGCAACGGAGCTCTTTGCTCATAGCCTCCCTCTTCCCCCCAGTAATTACAGTCTTGTTTGGCAAGCCGAATGAAGAGCTGGCAGGGTGAAATACACATGGTGCTAAGCAAGTCCTTCCCTTTGCACGTACGTATTGTTACATACCTATAGCAATAATAATTCTGATTTGTCCATGAGCTGCACTGAGGAGTGCTGTCAAGACACACATCTCTCTTAAGCTCCTTCACAGAGTCTTTACAAGCAGGATGTGTATGGAAAGAATTCAACAGCTCTGGAGTGCATCACAGATACATTTGTTAAAGCAGTGTGTGTATGGTGTTTTTTGTGAGTGGACTATAAAGTAATGAAAAACTCAGTCATGTAACTTCAGCTTTGATTTCTATTCTTATTAATGCTGCTACCACATCTCTGATACAGCTGAGTTGCAGTGGTACAAGGGAGGATTAGCTTGATTCCTAGCTTTATTAATGATGCTGATACAGTTGTTTTATTAAGGTTCTTGTTATTTTTGCTTATCTTGGACTGCTCTGAGAGTTTCTTATGCAAGTAAAAAGAAGGGGCATGAACTCTGTGGTAAATCCACTGACTCAGTTTAATATTGACAGCTTTATCTGGACTTAAGCCACTGTATGTAGGATCCAAATCTGAGCTGACTTCTGACTGTGAGCACGTAGGATTTTTTTTTTTTTTTTTTGTGAATTTGGTAGTGTTTCAATGTTTGCAGTAGTCTTGTAAGTCTAGATGGTTTAAGGTTCATTCACTGTGTGAGCTGACCATCTGCTCTCAGTAATTGCAAATTCACTTCCAGTATTAATGAACTGTTCCTGTGTTCTTGCATTTCTCTGAAATGCCTCCGGCAACTGTTCCTTCCTCACATGGAAAAGTCACAGCAGCTGTGGGATTCACAAGGACCTCAGTGCTTGTCTCTTGCTACACTTCTGGCAGCAGACTGCAAAGTGCAAATAACTTTTCTAACTGCCTAATAACTGCAAACCCATTAAGTGTAAATTCTGTGACACCAGAAAAAAAACCCAAACCACTTGCTTTAAAAGAGCCCTAATGGGATTAGGGACTGTATGAACACCTGGGATTGCTCTCAAGGCTGCCCAACTGGAACATGTTAGAGATAAGGACCCAGCTTTTCCTTCAGTGTTGGCCAGAGGGACTGCAAGCTGCCCAGTGGAGCTGGGGCTGGAAGCCTGACGTGGGGATATGCTTCCAGATCTCCAGGCACCCACCTCCCTCACAGTTGCCTTCATAAAGTGGAAAAACACTCATGCCACTTCCACATTTTTCTTTCACTACCAAACCAACAGACTTCTGCTTTCTTAACAAAAAATGTGTTGTCTTCATGAATGCAGCCAGATCTGTCTTAAATTTGTTTATCCTCCTTTGATAAAGGAGGATAAACAGCAAGAGCCCCAAGACAACAGCAAGTCCCAGCAAGAGCCCCAGACAGTGCTTTGCACACTGCTCCCAGCACATGGGTTTGGTGTGCAGGGTGTGCTGGGCCCTGCACAAACTGTGTGCTGGTCTCCTCCTGCTCTGCAGCTGCAGTCACAGCATGAGCTCTGCTGTGGCATCCCTGCGTGCTGCATCGGGACAAGCCAGGTGCCACAGCCCAAGGATCCCCATCACGCCATGCTGGGAGGGCAGGCGCCTCAGCCCACCAGGGCAAGGGGCATCAACCCAAACACTGTCTCCTGCACTGAGGTACTTACCAACAGCTACCACGAAATACCATGAAATGCAAAAGCCAAAATCCTCTTCTTCCACACCGAACAGCCCAAGTTGTACACTTGGACACAAACTACCTGATCACTCGTTTCTTGTAAAACAGCCATCCAAGGACACAGTGGCACTCACATATTTCATCATACCTTAATGCTTTTCAGGTGTCTGACTACCAACCAGAAGGTACTTAAACCCACATTCCCCCGTCTCAATGGAATGTTTCACCACAAGGTTGCCAGATACTTGAGAGCAATACAAGAGAAATAAATACACATTTTTACTAAGGTCATTGGTTTTTATTGGGCTGTCCTGAAATTTCATTTTAGGAATTGTGCGACATTTATGCTATTTAATGATCTGTGGCACAAGTGTGGAACATGACAGAGGTTGCAGAAGACACAGAAGTATTTAACTAATCCAGATGGCAGAACATAAAGGAACTTAAACGGGACATAATTTAGCTAGGTGTATGCACAGCACAATGGCAGATGAAATTCAGCATTGCAAAAAGCAGGGCAATCAATAGCTGTGAAGAATAATCTGATCTACATTGACCCTTTCTAGTTTTCTAGATAACCTGTCACAAGCTTGCAAGAAGACATTTAGATGTGATTTCCAGCCTTAGGCTCTGCAAGGGCCATGTTCCTGTGCCTCCTGTGGAAGTCTAGGTTTGATGTACTCCCTTAGAGCACAGCTCTGGGCAGATCTCCTCTCCTGATTTCCATCTGTTTCCCCGTGTCCCTCACAGAGGGGTGGGATATAATCTCTGAATAACCAGCAAAGCCCTGTTTGAAGTTAAATTAGAGGCACTGAGTATTGCTTCTTTTTGTTATACTCCCCCATGTGTTTCTCAGCGTACTGAGAGACACCTTCTGATTTCTTCCCCACAAACCAGCCTCCACGCTGTTTTTCTGTGCACGTGTGTTTTGTTGCTGCAGTTCTCCAGCAAACTCTGCTCATTAAATCCTCCTCACGCTTGGCATCCTGTTGACTGCTGCAGTTTGCCAGGCACCAATGAGCGAGTGATGTTCAAAAGGCACAATTGATTTTAAAAGTGGCCCATTAAATTTGGCTACTCATTGTTTACTTTGGGCTTGTCACAGAGGAGTAGCTTCCCTCCAGCCAGCTGTAGCTTCTTCTCCCCGCCTTCCTGATCATCCTCCTCATCCATCTCCTCCTCAGGTTTCCAGTGGTAGGTGAGCAGAGCTGGCTACCCACAGCAGGTCCTACTGCTCCCACCGGCCTGCCAGGACTGGGGTGCCTCGCTGCACTAAGGGAGTGTTAAGATTTTAATGTCGGAAGAGAATATGTCTCATTTTTGGTGCTTGCCATTCCTCATCTCCTCGTCACTGGATTCCGACAGCCGGGACCAGGGCAGGCGTAAGGGCTTCACGGCCTCTAGTGGGCAGCGGCCAGAGCTGCAGGACTTTCCAGCCACTACCATGGAAAACTGTATTTTGTGTAAATGGGTACGTGTTCACCCTGGTTTCCTATGGAAACAAGGCTTGTGTAAACACTCCCTCTGTGTGCGCTGTCTCCACACCCTCGGCAGCTCCGGAGCCTGATTTCAGGCTGATTTGACAGAGGTGCGGAGGTTCCGCAGCCAGCGCCTCCAGCGTTTGTGTCAATAGGTGTGCCTGTGTCAAGGAGGAACTTCAATGCGTTTTCTAACAGCACGACAATTATTGTACAACTTCACACAGTACAAAAATTACAGCGTCGGAGAGAGTTTGCATGTATGGGGAAAGCTGCTTTGAAATCCCTTGTGAATCACGTTTGTACATGTGCCCGTAGAAATCCTGACCCTTAATTTTGTTTGATAATTTGGTTATTGTAGACTTTTAAAAACATGTATTTTACATGACACTTGTCAGGTAGTCCTGCTGGGAAGGGAGAGGGGAGTCTCTCCAGGTTGCTGGTACTGCCCAGACCATCACAGCACACTGCCTGCTTTGTTGCTTATAAACCTGAACTGGTGCTTGAAAGACCCAAATCTTGTATTTTCTTTCCAGTTTTAGCTTCCCTGTTTAGAATGGTTTATAACAGCAGTCATTAAATATAGCAACTAAAAATGAAGCTCAGAGACAGATTCTTCATCAGAGTCCAGAGAAGCAGTTTCCATAAGTCAGTAGGAACAGAGGAATTAATTTAGATTAAAACTTTCCTGCAAAATGGCTGCATATTTGATACCTTATCTTCTCCTTATTTTTTTTTGGCTGTATTAAAGATGAGAGAAAAGATATGGCTGGACTGCAGGCTTACTTTGGGTTAATCGAACAAAACAAGCAGTCCTTCAAGTGAAAAAACGGAAACGTATTGTCTCCTTCATCATGTCTTGCTTCTTGCAACATTTTTGTTTGAAAACCTCTTTCTCGAGTCACTTGTTGAATGCCTTGGTTTACTTAGAGCATCCAAAAATATTTTTTAAATATAGTGAAACAGATTTAGATTGAAGTTGTAGGAGGTTGATCTGTAAGTGTACCTGAAGTGGTCAGGATGGGAGTTTTCAAAAGCACTTACTTCTCATGTGTTGCAAACACTTGAAATGAGAGAATTGCTGGTAATGACTTTTCTGAGTTCATACCACAAATGCCAAGCCTGCAAAGACTGAAAATGACTCACATGGAACCATTCCGCTTTGTCCTTGGATACAGAGAATCTCACAGAGGTTTTTTTTTACCCTCTCATTTTTCCTAGAAGTGATTTTTGAAAACAAAACCACAGTGTGGCCTTTTAGTGCTAGGAAGTCTTTGTTGCTTCTGCCAAGAGAGTTGGAGGAGGGCAAGACCAAGTGTGGCATCATTCACCAAGTCGGGTACGCAGAAATATGTCTAATTGGGACCATCTTAGGAGGCAGTAGAGTATTGTAAGTTAGATAAAATCTTGCTGTCTTCGACTCTTCTGAAAAATCCTTTCTTTTTGTTCCCTTGTACTAACGCTCTTCACTTCTAAAACCCAGTAGTGGCCTCTGCCTTGGCTGCACTGGTTGTAAATGATAGTCTCACATGTCTGGGTACCTTCCCAGCACTGACACACATAATCAAGTTCCTTATATCAAATCTCACTTTGCAGGAAATTACTTTGGGAGAATCCATCATCTCCTTTGCCCAGAGCTGCATAATGTACTGCCAGTTTTTGTTTTTCTTTAATTTTTTCCTCCTCTGTAAATCATGCTAAAAGATCTTAAGGATAAAGTTAATAGAAATACGATTAGTAAAGTTTTTTGTGCATGTGTGTGTTGAAAGAAAATGAATTTGTCAATAGCGTAACTGACCAAAGAACCAAATGTTAGTTTTTTGGACTTCTGAAAGGTCAGGAAGACAATGTTTCATACCTCAATCATGCTGATTTTTGCTCAAAAAGAATCTTTGCATGTTTAAAAAATAAATTTAATATTGTGAAATAGTCACCAACCAGACTCATTTCTTTTCAGTCAATGTGAGGATGGGAGAATCACACACTGAGAGGCACTGCTAACATGGAGAATTCATGCCCATTCCCCTAAGTGCTTGTTCAAAATAAATCTCTGATATCTTGATTACAGCCTGTTAAGCTCCAGAGCAGTTCCTCAGCTGAGCTGTCAGCATGTAAGCATTTTTTTCTGCTGATGTTTGAGGCAGGGCCGTGCAGAAAAGCTTTGCCTTTCCCTCTTGGTTAGGGACAATTTTCTCCTGTGATAAGTTCTTAATTTTAACAAATCCCACCTTAAAATTCTTGGGAAATGCATGATACTCTGTGAGAGGTGTGTGTGGAGTTGGTTTTATTGCAAGAGGTCTTATGTATATGGATGTATTGTGAAAACTTCATGTTTTCAGTGGAAGTGAAAGAGGAGGTGCTGGAACATTTGTTTCCTCCCAAGCTCTAGTCTGCAGTAGTAGAGGTAGTAAAAAACTTGTATGAGGAGAGCTGCTTTGTGCAGAACTCTGCTTGCTGTTTTCATAAGTATGGCTATGAATTTTTGCATGTAAATGTAAGAGCTGAGTTGCCGTAGGGTTTTTAAAGCCTAACATCCTTCACTCACAAAACACACTTTCTATGAAGGGGCTTTCAGATGCTGGGAGTGTTCTGGCCATAATTTAAAAATTTCTGCATTTAGATGCTGTTATTTATTTCTGCTCTGGAAATGTATTTTGGTCAGGCCTTAAGAAAATCGGTATCAGTAGCGCATCAGCTTTGAGATTCCATATATCCTATGGAATTACCTTGATGTATTTGACATAGATCCTACTTGCTCATGAAGAGATGTTTGGGAAGACAGCAGTCTAGTCAGATAAATACCTGAAATAGTCACAGACCTGGCATTGAGATATGATGGTGGTAAATCTATGCTTAGGGCTGTGACACAGTCAACTACCTTGACTACAGCTGCTGTGAGAAACAAGAAGTTTCACCCTGGGCAGTGACTATACCTGTCACAGAAACTTCAGCAGTCCCACTAGAGCAGCATTTGGAAGGAGGCCCTTGAAGTCTTAGGCAGTACAGGATGTGTTCTTGGCCTTTTACTGCTCCCCAAGCCAGTGGTGCTCTAGCATTTGGCTGGGTATTTGTGGAACACTCTGTTTCCATATGTATTAGTGCTCGAAACCATTAAGTGTTCCACAGTTCTTTTACAAGAGAAGTAATTACATCCTGTTGGCAGAAATTACTCCCGCTGTTTAATTTGGAAACCATATTCTTTGCTTCCAGTCTCGTGTTGTTACACAGCAAAAAGTGGCTGCATTTTCTTCCCAGGGTGGTGGCACTTCTCTCTGACATGTGCGTGGGGGATGATAGTGATGGTGGTGCTGTCCCTCAGGATGACATTTCTGGTTTGTCTGTGACCGAGTTAATTTTAAACAGTGCAGGCGTATAGCTTCAGAAATCCAACTTTTATTCACAGCAACAAAAATATCTTTTCTCGCTCTCATTTCCCTGCACAAGGGATGCTGGGCCAGCCCCCGGGTGCATTGGGTCTTGAGGCAAATGCTGATGCTGAACTTTTCTCTCTTACTCTGTCCTTTTAAAGCCTTTATGTACAGAAGGAAACTAGCACTGCAGATGATTATTGTCTACTAATGGTGTTTTTAATTACTGATTTTCAGGACACCCAATTAACTTTCTGCTGAAAACAAGAATTTTTTTCCTCCCTTGAAGCAAGCCAATGATTCATATTGTAATATAAACTTTTTAAGTTTTGGCTCATGCAGCAATTCCAAGAATTTTTATTTCTGAGCTCTTTGAAGCATTTTAAGATACTAATGAAATACCATGCCTCTGTCATCCACAAAGCAAACCTCATGTCAAGCAGGGCTTGCTGTCATTGAAGCATGGCAAGTGCCATTTTCAGGGCCCTTGAGATGCCTTGTCACACAGCATCCCCTTAGCGGGAGAGTACAGCCACACCTTCCCAGGCCCCAGCCTGCAGGAGCACAGAGGCGAGCGGGGGGTGCCATTGAATCAAGTGTGGCACTGCTGGTCCTAGGGAAGGGAGGAATATTGGGAAGTAGAGCTTGCTGAAGAGTGTTTGGAATCAGGACGGAATTGATCAGCTGATCAGTTCAATCTAAGCAAAGGGAACTGCGTTGGGCTGGGCTCTGGGAGCTCCTGCTTTTGCAGGGAGACAAGCGGGAGATCGGCAGCCCTTTGGTCGCATGATGAGTAAAGCAGAGAGGCGCTGCTTGGCTTTCGTAAGTGAGAGCCAAGCTGTAGAGTCCAGAGTTGAAAAACATTTATGTTGGCTATTATAGGGAATGCATGTGACACAGAGATATGCCATGTAAACTCCAGAGATTTTTCCAGTGGGAGAACAACTAAATGAGGACCAAGTATAAATGAGAGAGGTTTTTCTGAAAAATAAGCTAGGTGATGCATATTTTGATCCTTCAAAGAATGTGTTTGATATTAAAATGCAACATTGTATGGCTTTCTCATCAGGTGGAGGTAGCACAGCTGTCCTACTTTACATAACAACCACAACAGTAAATGAATGATCAATAGTTTAGGATCTCTTTGGGAAATGGCAGTCAGAGGTAAGAGCATCTACTGTATGAAAACTGCCCAGGAGAAAAATCCCCATTCAACATGTTATTATTTAAAATTTTCTAGTTTAGATAGGAAGTTTTCAATTTGCTTTTTTCTTTTGATTTTGCCTCAAAATATCCATTTTGATGCAGAGTTTCAAATAGTAATAACCCAGTATTATATTTCCTTTCCCCTTGTTTTCTTGCTGAAGTGATGCAGCAATTGCTGAAAGTGTGCAGCACTGGAAGTGATGCAGTTCCCTCATCTCTATAACTTTTCAAATCCCATAATCTTTAGGAGAAAATATGAGTGTGTTTGTAGGGGAAACCTGAAAACAAGGTTCATCCATTCCTAGTAGCACTAAGTAAAAGCTTTGCCTCAAGTTCTCCTCCAGAATTTGCCAGGGTTAGCAGAGGACATGGCAGTAAGAAAGTGGGATGAAAGGAAGGGGGCATGCAGCGGGGCACTGGCTCCATGTGCCCTTCCTCTGCAGGCAGCTCAGTTTGCAGTTGTACCGTGGTTATCAGTGGCTGGTAGTGTGATTAGGGAACAGCAGCAGGAAATGCTGGCAGAATCTGGGAAGCTGGCAGTTGGGAGCAACAGAGGAGATCAAAGGCTTGAGTGCGTTTGCAGACTGGAGAATAATTGCAAGTCACTCCTGAAATGTGGGCTGGCAGTGCAGCCTGGCCATCAGCTCTGTCTGGCAGTGTATTCCCACGGGAGAGGTGAGTACGTGGTGCAGGGGGCCACATCCGCAATGCTGCACTCAGTTCTCATTCCCTGTGATCCAACCCCCATTCAGTTTGCATTAGGGGATTCAGAAAAGTTGTTAGAGAGGAAATGGCTTGTTTTATCAAAGGAGACTGAAACAGGGCTGTGCTGTACTCTACAGGATCCAAAGATCTCCTGGCTGATCTTGTTGCCTTCAACTGGATGGTGAAAACTAATGTGGCGAACTTGAGCTGGAGGACCCAAGTGTAGCTCCGCTGTGGAGAAGTTCCAGCTAAAAATGGATGTCCAAACTATCAGAGAAGGAAGGCTGCAGAGCAGTGGTGTGGAGGATCTGTAGGCAGACACAAGTGCTCATCTTCATAGATAAGCATCTTCATCTTGCCCATCTTTCCATCAGTGTCCTCATACCTGCTGTTTCTTCTCAAAGAGCTCAAGGCTTTCCCACATCTGTCTAGTGTCTCATGCATTCTGTCTTAGCAAAGCAAAATCTGACAGTAAGAAGAAGTAATGTGTTCTTGAGTACCTTAGAGTTTTAAGATGCAAAATGCAAGGTTTTTAATAATTCTGTTTACCACATTATAGGCAAATAGACTACAGTCAGAGTGCCTTTAAACTGCTAAAGCTTTTCCCCAGACAGCCTCATGGTAGAAGGCTTGACATACTAAATATATACAACTCCTAAAAAGAGTTCAGGGCCAAGCAGGCACAGCTATCCTGGTTGCATGGAGAAGTCTGAGCTCTTCTAATTACGAGTCATTGGGGGAAAATGGCAAGTCATTTATTCCTTCTTCTTCCCCTTCCCAGTGCAGTTATGGGGAGCTGAAGCCATTTGTGAGCTTGGTGTGCTAGCAGGTTCTTGGCAAATCTCACAACCATCTCCGTACGAGGGGGAAGTGAGAGCTGTACAACAGTGACAGGAGGAGCTATGCTGTTGTCCTTCATCCTGGGACATCTGTACTACCAACCAAGGGAGAGTCAGGGATCCCACAGCCAGGGAACACAGATGGACTCATGTTCACATTGCTTAGGAAGAAGTCAGTAGAAGTGGTCCAAAACAGGGACCAACAATGCAGATGATTTTTTGCTGGGACCTGAGCGCATTCCATGGCGTTGGGTTCAGCCGTACTGGGCTGCTGTAGGGCTGTGTTCACACTTAGCAAGTAATGTGGCCCAATACAAGATTTTCAGAGAGAAAAAGTGCTGATAAACCATCATCTATGCTACCACATTTTGCTGCTTTATTGGGGATTTACTGTAGTTTGAACCTGTGAACTGCTCGCTAGTGGTAGCAGCAGATCTTCCCTTTCATCCCCAAAGAACTCAGTGCACTCTCTGGAACTAAAGCACATGGAGGGTGATGTAGAATAAATATATTTATTTCCACCTGCAGCAAACTTTTTTTCTTGTTATTCAGGTGATGGTCAGCAATCTCAGAGAAAGAGCAAATCTTCCTCTCTGTACATTTCTCCAGACATTAAACAAAATGCTCTATGAAAGTCCTTGGAAGATCTCCATCCATGCAGTGCATGTCACACCATGGTATTGAGTCTTTAATCTCTTTGGAAACCTTTTCTAGAGATTCAAAATTCTGTTATTATTCAAGTGGATATGTACTACTGATGGGTCTCATTTGTGGATTTTCAAGTACACTTTAAAGGTCAAACAAGTAATTTTAATCTGATATGTGGGGGGTTTTGACAACTGATAAGTACTGAATGTACAACAGCACCTGGAAAGCAGATTTGCTGTATTTACCATTACATATTTGGATTGGGTGCAGGGATAGTGCTTTGCCCATGCTCATTTCACTCTCCATCATCAAATTACTGGCACTGATCAACCACTGCATCCACAGGAGAGCACTGTCGTTGCAGCACTTCAGATCTGAGTCACAGCTTGGACAGGGGCCCAGGACCTATGTCTTACTGCTGCTGCTTAAGAGAGTAGTAGCTGCATCAGAGTGGTGTTGTCCTTGGCTCAGAGCATGCCTGGCTACTTAATCCATACTGCTTTCTCCTAGGCTGCCAGACTAGTAACCATTTGGAAATTAGTTTGGTGTGGTTGTTCTGAAATTCTTGTGTGCCGGTCGCTCATGCTGTGGTGGTGGAGATCACAAGGTGATGACTGTCCTCACTTACTGTCTGCAGAACTGAAAGCAAAGAACATGTGAATATTTTCCCATTTCAACAATATCAGTCATGGACTCGGAGCAAGGCTTGAGCTCGGGTTCTTTGACATCAGCTTCTATCATGTGAGCTAAAGGGCTGACTGCAGTCCTTATGGGAGCCGCAGTACCTACAGGGATGAGCAGAAAGGCTGACCAGCGCCAGAATGAAACAGAGGAGATTCTTCAGCTTAGGGAAAAAATGCAGTCAAACTGGATCTGACAGAAGCACACAAAGTCTTCTGTCATGTGGAAAAACTGAACCTGAGAGAATTGTGGGGCATGTAATGAAGTGGTTAGATGGAATAAATAGACAAAAGTCCTTTTTTTGGTGTTTTTCCACTGCAGTTTTGCACCATGGTAGGGTAGGGTGGAAGAGACTCAAAATGGGATGAGATCCACTCATAGAAGACTAGTGATGCAGTAGTCCAGCTCCAGCAGCTGGCAGGAGAAGCCCACGGGTCCCAGCTTGCTGGGAGTTGAGCGGCACACTTGCGGAAGAGCTGCTGTTGGCACATGCTGCTCTTGCACATTTCCCCGCTCGGAAACCTGAGGAGCTCTTCACTGAACCTACAGCAGCAGCTCAGCTGCTCTCCAGTGCGGGCAGCAGACAAGGGAACTCATGGGCCGCCAGGACACAGGCAGCTGTTAGTAAGAAGGAGTTGGTTTTAGCCCTGGCAACACTTTCAGCTGGGATGCAGCTCTCACCATAGAAAAACCCCAGAGAGAACACCAGGATTTTGCAGCCCATTCAGACTGTATCCAGATCTGCCCAGTCATTTTTCATTTCCACAGCACAGTTTCTCGAGAAGATCTGGAGGGTGGAGAATTAGAACAATTAACAGTTTACAGAAACTCAGCTCTGTTTTGCTGTTTTCATGGGAACAAAGTTCATAACTCTGGTTTTATGGTACCACCTTGCTTTTATACTCCACGCTTTGTTAAACATTATAATGAACTCAGCACTGTGTAGTGCACCTAGTGCTGGGTAGAAAATAAAAATATTTCCTGCCCACACTTCAGAAGAGCTGCTGTGATGGTAAGGGCTCTTTCAAGCTTAGGGCTGCTAGCCTGAACAGTATGTACACTGGGCTAGTCCGTCAGAAAGCTCTGTATTGCAAACGTAAATTTATCTTCATAAGAATGACAAGCTTCTGTTCAAAGCACAGCACTGTATAAAGCAGTTCACCGAGGGAGTAGGTTTTACCATATTCCTCCCCTGGAACAGAGAGGAGTTTTGTATTACATTAATCAGCATCTAAGCCCTGAAGGTCACAATTATCTGGCCACTATTTTTCAGTATTAGTGATTTTAGTACATGATTAACTTTCATGTGTGCATCATTAAGATGAGGAATTGTTTTTGAAGTTTCAAATAGAGCAGCAGGTCTTAGCTGTAGTATTTGCCATACTTGCTCAGCCACTCTTAAAAGGGATGATTTATAGAAAATCCAGCTGTGAGTTTTCGTTTCTTCAAGAGCAGGAGGCGGGACTAGAAACCAACCTAAAACCAAGCGGAGCATTGATCAGAGTAGAAATGATGTAGAGCACAGCTCCGCAGACAACAGCTAAGCGTCGTGGAAGTATTAGCTGGCAGCGATAAGGAGGCGGAAGCAAAGCTCGGTGACAGAGGAGCCATCTGTCAGGAGCTGGGAATCCGATTTCAAGAGAGCAGAAAATGAAGTAAAGAAGAAAGTGATTTTGGTTCAGAGGTACAGTGGAGCCCAAGGATATCTGTGGACAGTAAGTTTCTATACTGGAACAGGGATGTTTAATGCAGCAGCTAATACTGTTTGAAACGGCTTTTCAGCTTTGAAAACAGGCATACATAGCTCCTGTATTAAATAGCTTTTACTTAAAGTTTTTATTTATTTTTAAGATGTTAATAAGCTTATCTGTTTGAGGTGGCTTGTTTAAAAACTTGTAAACAAACTTTAAAACTGCTGGTGTCCCTTACTTCAGAGGGTGTTATTTTGTTTAATAAGGTCATCTCCTGTCGAGGATAAGATTTGTTCATAACCTTTCAGAAAAATATCTTAGAAGAAAAGGCTGTTTTGGCCCCAGCTGCGAGGTGAAAAAGGGTAGGCAAGAATATTTTTTCTGGAAAGGGGAAAGGAGTTCCCACCCAAATAGATCTAAACTAACTGGAACTACAGTGTATAAACACCCCGGGGCTAAATCCTACCCTCAGTTACACTGATGTAAGTCAGGTTTAAGTCTACTGTAGTTAATAAAATTACTCCTGATTTAATTAAGGATAGAATTTGGTTGCACATTTCTTAATAATGAAAAAGCCCCATGGTTCTTTCCAAAGTGCATTTTATGTTAACAGATTATTAAGGACCTGCTTGAAAATACGTTAGAATTAATTGAAGACTCACACTGTGATGCATCTTTTGTCATATACTTGTATGCTTCTTTGAAATTAGCACAAAAGCCAGCATGAGATATTGTAAGCAATCCTATTATTTCTTGTTAGCAGGTTCTCAGATAAGGTTTGCATTGCTCATGATTTCATGCTCGTTTCACTTCCGTGGCTTGTATTTGGGGTGATATGCTTTAATCCTAAAAAGGTTTGTGGAGCTCCAGCTGGGAGTGATAAGGCGATATTATCTGTAGTAGAAAAGTGTCAAAGTTCTGTACAAGACCCCAGACTGTCTGATTGGTAGTGAAACTGTTCTATTACAAATTGTACAGAAAAATTACTCTTGTTGCTGTGGTTTTAGTGTACGAGTTAGAAGCAGAAGCATTGGCTGCTGACTGAGAAAAAAAAACAACAAGTAAAACCCACTCACTATTATGGCCCAATATGGATGACAAAACACTGTAGCATGTGTGGGAAAATGGCTGCAGTCCAATGTCTGGAACCATTTATCTTCTGGTAGAGTCTGGAAGATGACTGTTTTATGTATTTTACAGAAATCCCTGCTGATTGATTTCATTTACTTAGGAGGAGGGGTCACAGTGACTGATGGCAGGGACAACTGGGGCAGAAAGTGGATTCTTTGCATTATCCTGACATCCTGTCCTGGTTGGGGTTATTGGCACCTTTTGAAGGGACCAGACCATGCTGGGCATGTCTTACCGCTACATTTGCTACTGCACACAGACAGAAGTTTGCTGCTTCTTTCTGGGTCTGAGCAAGCTGAGAATTGCAGGTCGTGCTTCCACTAGTGCCAGGCACATTTTGGAATCATGATTTGCAGGGGTTTGGAGGGAAATGGACAGAAATGGGTACAGGTGTCTGTAACCTGCCAAAAGCTTGGCTGATGGTGGGTGCTGTTATTGAAGAAGGAGGAAAGACTTTGTGAAAGGTCTGGAGGGAAAGTCTGTTTTCAGTGTGTGAGGCTTGCAGAAACAGCTTGTCCCTCTTTAGCACATGAGATTATTGTATGCTAGGGTGATGATACTGGTTTTTTCTGACGTTTGTTGCTAAAATAGCCACAATTCCTGACATTTCTTTTTTTACATGGAATAAAGAGCTTGCCAAGCACATTAGAAACAACAGGGATATGCTGTACATCAGTGTTATTCATTTATCTCTCTGTTATTTTTATGTGTGCTCTGACAGCCTGTCTGTCAAGGTGTTTACCTTCAAATCAGTTCGGCTCCCATCACATCATGACAGTCACTTGTTATATACCAGGCATGTCTACAGGCATTTGCTTTCATGTTGCAGGGAATGAGTGCCAAGATTTTCATATGATGAAACAAAAGGGTGGGGGATCTGTTTCCTAGTCAGTAAGTACACTGCTACTGTGTTGTTTAACAAAAATGGAGAGGAAAATGGATTTTTCAATTGACAATACTACTTCATTTGGTACCCTTTAGGCTCTTCACAGGGTCCTCTACTAATGGTTACAATGCCAAGTCCAGTGCAGGATCACAAAACAAACCTGGAGAAAGGGAAACTGTGTGTCCCCCATCACATCCAGTTTCCCAGACACAACCACTTAGTACAGTCAAGACACTTTTCATTGACAGAGAGAGAAAGAGAGAGAGAGAGAGAAAGAGAGAAAAAGAGAGAAAGAGAGAAAAAGAGAATGAGAGAAAGAGAGAGAGAAAGAGAGAAAAAGAAAGCAAGAAAGCAAGGAAAGCAAGAAAGCAAAGAAAGAAAGAAAGAAAGAAAGAAAAAAAAAAAAGAAAGGAAGAAAGTGAAGTCTTCTAATGTACCCTATCTGCTGAGGAGGTTTCCTTATTTACCAAGTATTTTTATCAGAGCAGTAGGAGCAGTTAAGCTGTGTGCTTAAACAGTATCCCAGGAATAAACTCAGCATCACCTCTCTTCTGGACAGCATCCTGTACTATTGCCATGCACTATCATTCAGCCCACTCAGGTTCTTCCGTCTCGCTGCTCCTCATGTCATCTTGATGTGCCCTCATTTTTTGTCTCTGTGTGTTGAGGATGTCCATGTAGTCTGACATTTTGGTTTTACTCATGTGTTAACCTCTGATTTGGACTTTTAAGTTTACAAGAATTTAGATTAATTGTAACCTTTTCTAATTTCTTAATTTCTTTCACTTCCTTTTCACACACTACATGTTTTGGTTATCCTCCCACAGAACAGTTCCTTGTTGGCACTCTCCCAGAGGCATAGCTGCTTTTGCTCTTCCTTAATTTAGTTTGAGCCTTTCCTGCTTTTTGGTATATCTAACCCAAGAAGACAGTGGGTAGTGCCATGGGCTCCAGGGGAGGGTACCAGTTACCTTCCTTCGGTACACCACTGAGCTGCCTGATGATCCAGAACAAATCTAGTGCCCCAGTTACTTTTTTGATCTGTCTTTATCATGGGGTCCTTGATGGGGTCTCTCTTCCTTGAGAGAGAGTGCTGGTAAACAGATCCACTGTAAGTCCAGTGTGTCCCTTTAATCTTGAATTTGGGAAGGAGGGGAAAAGAGTGGTCTAAGATGATGCAAGCTTGTTTTTTCATCCAATGGGACTGCATTCTCCTCGTAATTTGGAGCACATTTGGGGACTTTTAGCCGCTGATCATTCCTCTTCCATAAGGATTGGTAGGATGGTGTGGTCAGGCTCCACCCATTTAGTCTGCTGCCTGCACAGTCCCTACATTTTTATTAGTCAGCTCTTAAATCTCTTCATTATGTGGAATCATTTTTCATGTGACCACCACAAAGGTGCCTTCCTGAGTGTGCTACTTCTTACAAATAAAATTTCTCAGACCATATTTTAGACATGTTGCATATTATCCCATTTTTCAAACAAATTTTGTCCATTCGTACTTTGTAATATAGCACATGACAAGCATGGGGCGGGTGGTAGAACTACAGCTGCCTCTTGTTTTCTTATCAGATATTGATAAAAACAGTAAATTAGATTAAACCAAAAAAAAAAAACCCACAAAAAAAAGAAGGAGCTCTGTCGGCTGTGGAACATTATGAAACCACCCACTGAATGTCTGCGCAAGACCTACGGCAACAGCAAAGCTGTTATGTACTAAATGAGTTCAGAGTGGGGGCCAACTGAATGCAATGCATGTGAGTGATTTACTTACTCATTTATAACCCTAACCTAGAATCATGAGTGTTTGCTGTTCCGTAAAAAGGATGACTTTATGTGACCCTTTAAAGCCTTCAGCATTAAGTGGCATTAAGTTGATGGCTACTTGTTTTGTACCTTCAGTGAAAATTATGCATAAATCAAGTAGGCTTTCCTTGTAATGTACTCATAATCCTCACAAGCAAAACTCCCACCCAAAACCAGTGATCAAACATGGTTTCTTGAACTCAGAAAGGTCACCTCATAAAAAAATATGGAGGTATAATATTCAGGCTACCCAGGCAATTTTTTTTGGCTAGGACATTAATTAAGTCATTGTAAGGTTAAAATAATAATAGGATTCTGATGTAAGCAGATAAAAGACAGGGAAGCTACATTAAATTCAGTTTCCATCCACCAAACACATGTAGAAGAGCTAAGCTCACTTGCTGTTTAAAGAACATTTTGCACAGGGACAGACAGGATGGGCTGAGGTTGAGTCCTGAATGTTCTGGGGTTTATGCATTTAAATAAAGCCTGTACCATTGTTTTTGTTCCGTAATTGCCTCTGGTTTGTTGATTTATTGATGCTTTTGAAGGCAAGTAGACTCAGTAAAACACAATTGTTCTGTGTCATGTAAAATTTCGTCTTAAATCTGTGGACGTTATAGACAAAAGGAGAGGATGGATGGTGGGAATTTCTGTGGAGATGGTCTTCCATCTACAGGCAAAACCAGTGGTAGATGTCTCTAAAAGGTGGAATTGAGTTACTGAATTGCAAATGAGTGGAAGGTCTTGTGAAATCACTAATTAGGGCTGTCTCAGTTCTTGAAATCTGCCAGTGCAGCCAAGAATTTGGGCAAAAGGTGCCTGGGAACCAGCAACCATGCAAAAGGGGTTGGTGGCTGGAGCATCTTCTTTGTTGCTGGGAGAAGTGATGCTGAACTTACCCATTCAGTGTGAAATGTCCCTTCCATTTGGGGATGACTTTGTGGGAAATAGGAGCATTGTTTGCTTTAGTACTTGTTATACAGACTTTAAGCAGGAATGAAAACCACAAATGGGAGTCCTTTGCCAGCCATGAGTGCTGATGCACCATTGAAAAGTCAGAACATGGTCTCAGCGAGCTTGATTTCAGGGAAATACTTGGAGCTTGCACCTACTTTCTGCTGCCCGTGTCCTTGGGGCTCCCACTTCTGTAACTAAACTCCAATTCCAAAAAGAACCTATGCGTCTTCTTTTTCAGCACAGCAGAGCATAGCACTGAGGCGTTGCTGTGTCTCTCCTGATTCTGTGCATCCCAGCTGGCACATCTGGAGCAGGGGATGGGCCCTCACTCGTCACAGAAGAAAGGTTCAATAGACTCACACATGCACAGAATGGTTTGGGTTGGAAGAGGCCTTAAAGATCATCTTTCCAAACTCCTGCCGTGGGCATACTGTCATGCAGACATGCATACTGTCCACTAGGTCAGGTTGCTCAAAGCCCTGCCCAACATGGCCTTGAGCACTTCCAGGGATGGGGCATCCACAACTTCTCTGGGCAGAAGATTTAGAAGATTTGTTCAGGAGATGTTTAGTTTGTCACATCCCTCCACCAGTGGCTAAGGACCTGCATGAGCAGCTCTGTTGTATTAATTTGGTTTGCAAGAACATGTACACAGATAGCCAGAAGTGAATCTGGTAGATTCAGGCACAATGATGTGCACCTCTCTTGTGCTTCTGAGCCACTGAATTCAAAATGTAGATTTATGTTAATATTTAGCACTTCATAGTGCATTTAATCTCCATAGGCCTGCAGGAACATGTCTGATTTATACATCCAAATTAATAGAGGTAATCACACAAAACAGTCAGTCTTTTCATCACTTAACCCAATGAGGAATGAAGACACTATTTTGTTTGGACTGTAATTGCTTATACATACCTGAAAATACCATCCCATACTCTCAGTTCTTTGTAAAAACACCATGGGTTTGCCATTACAGAAAGCTGCATAATGAGTTAGCTTCATTTTTTAACTGAACTGAAAATCAGAAGGCTGACCCAGATCTCGGTGGGATATCTCCAAAGGAGTTTTTCAGTGAACTTAGATGCTGAATGAGCTAAAGCAGTTCATTTTTAAAAATTGTTTGAAAACCGTCTTTCAGAAAATAGAGTCTTGAAAGCCTGGTACTTATAATGAGCATGCTTGTAGACCTCTAAGGCAGCAGTCAAATGTCCTCATGCTTCATATTATTTATTTATATTGTCCACACCAACTTCCAGAGCAAATTCAATAGACGGCTATAGTTCTGCCTTGATTCCTCAGACCTAGTTGCTATGGCATCCCAGTTGGGAAAATACCTGCCAGCTCCAGGTGGCTGAGCACACAGATGGGTGAAACATGAGCAGTAATTTAGGGAGCCATGAGGTGGTGTCCTGTGACCAGAAGGTATTGTCCACCATTTTTTGCAAAAAGGAGCAAGGAGTTATGAACATTGCTGGGAAACCTAGGCTTTATTTAGCTACAGCGAAAGAAACCGCCTGTACCAGCAGCCTTCACTGAGAGGTTCTGGTGGTAAGCTATGAAATAATTTAATGATCTGTTCAAATTAAACGCAAAATCAGAGATTAGAGGGGGCTGGCTGGTATCACCTATAGTCGTGCTCAATAACATCCCGCTCTGTGATTCGTTCCACTCAGCTCGCTGGGCTTACAATAGTTGTCGAATAAGGCAGCAGAACTGAGCTTTCGGGTGAAAAACACATACAATGAGAATCGTAAGACCTGTGGAAAAAAAATCCTTTCTTATTTAGTCTTTGTACTCAGAACTTGTCCCTTGAAGTCTGCGTAATATAATACAAATAGGATCTACAAATTCAATTTTTTTAGTCTAAATTATCAGGATCAATATTCAAATGCTTTGGTGGGGTTTTAACTCCCATCCAATTGTCACTGTTTTAAATCACTTTTATAGCTAGAATAAATTTTCACTGAAAGCAGGTTTTTTTTGCAACATTTCTTTTCCAGTTAAAAAAAAGATCAAGAACAAAGACTACCAAACAAAATGCAACTTGTCTAAAATCTCATAAAAGCTCTTACACAAGAATCTATCAAGCCTGGGAAAATATGTGTTCTTTTGTAAAAACACATTTTTCCGTGAAGTCATTGCTAGATTACAAAAGTTCACATAACATATTGGTATGTGTATGTGTTTATGTAAGACAGACCTCTGTATTTCACTTTCTGATGTCAGTGTTGCCTTGACAACTGTATTTTATTGATTAGTAGAATATATGTAATTTGGTTCAGAGCTGCATCATCTTGCAAGGCCATTTTTCTTTGTGAGAAGTTGTTTCATTTTCTTATTCTCCGAGTAAAATTATTTTTCTTACATGAGAAATAACATTCTTTTGATCCTTTTGGAGGTGGTTCTGTGGCTGTATTCAAAACCCAACAGAGTCTGACAAATGCATGCTGATAAAGTCATTAAATACATTTCTACTGATGCGTGCATTTCTTATTCAAGTTCTTTTACTGCATGTGTTAACCTAGTATCTAATCTGTAACTTCACTGGTTACCAGTGGAGACTCTATCCATGCAGTTCCAGTTACTGCACACCTTCAGGGTGCTTTTCCTCCAGAGATCTGAAGTTCCAAATAGTAACACTTCTCTCTTTGTACTCAATATTATTATAGAATTTATTTGACAGTTAGATAAGCCGTCATGTGAAAAATTTCCCTCAAAGAGTAAATAGTACTGAGAATAGCTCCTGAAATTGAACTCTTTCACCCTTATTCTACCCATTATGGGTTTGTCTGATCTATGGATCGGTTCCTGACAGGACTGTATCATTTAGCAAACCAGTTGGCCGTTGCCAGTCCTATTTCTGTGAGTGCTAGTCAGGTTTATGAGAAGTTTTGGTCCTGACCTGAAGAGCTTTCATTTTCTCACAAACTGAGTAGGGGAGAGGATGGACGGGGTAGGCAGGATGCTGTGTCTTGTTCAGGTGGTGCCATGGCCTGTTTATGTGGACAGCTGGAGGATTCACACAGTTAGGTTTACCAGATCTCCTCCTGCTTAGGTTTTGTCCTTTCCCCCTGTGTTTATTTGTCTCATGGTTTATGAGTATCATAGGAGCCAAGACCAGTCAGGGTGTGCAGTTTCCTGGATGAAATCAGACAGGGTAACAACAAGAAAAAAGTAAAGAGGCCAAGGAGAAGGAGGAGGAGTACAAATAATGGATGGGAAAGTAATGAAGTTCAGCCAGATGTTGATGTAAAAGCTGTCTTTTTTTTAATGTAGAACTGAAAGCATAGACATCCCTACAGTCGTAATATTAACAATTTACAAATTATAGCAGTGATTGTATTTATATGTCATACAGAGGGTAAATGATGGGAATGGGTTGTCAACACACATAGGAAAACAAGTCTGAAAATCTCTAGCACTTTCTTTAAATGTAATAGTTCCTGACAATTAAATATCCCATTGGTTGCTATCTAAATATTTACCTTCAGTGAAATTACAAGAAGTCCACAGTCAGAGAAAAGCCATGCTCTTCTGTTCACTGTTGTAGAGATTAAATTATGTTCTACTTTTGAAAAAACACTTGGTTCCTAGGTCTGTCCTATTATACTTTTCTGGATAATTTTGAAAAAAATAAAGAGAAGAGAGTCTGCCATTGATGGCAAGCAGGGACAAAGGCACTGTTACTAGATTGTGGTTTTGAAGGTTGTTTTTCGTGCTAAATCAGAGGCCATAATGTGAAATAATGTTTTTAATCTTTTGGATTAAAACATTCAGCAACAGGTCTTCCTAGCAACAAGGCCCCGCCTAACACAGAGCCTCATTTTTTTGCAAAGATCCTGCAGTCTTGCATGGATTTTCTGGGTCAGTCACTGGCAGCAACAACACTAATTTATTCCAGATGAAAGTCAGGCCAACTATAATTAGCAATACCAGGGTATTTGTGTGAAAAATCAAGAAACCACTGGCATTTGCTAGAGAGACCATGTGTCTTGTGGAGAACCTGGTTCATTTAATTCAAGATTTAGGTACCTGGGGTTAAGCAGATGGTCCAGTCAATTTGTCGTGTCTGCTTAAATTCCTTGTACAGTCTTAGGAGAGCAGCAGTTGCTTACTGAAGATCTGAGGAGGAAGATCTGTTCCCCCTCTCCATCCATTCATCCATCCGTCCACCCACCCGAGGATGATTCAGTCTGCCTCATTCAAGTAAATACCTCTTCCACTGGGATTATAGAGGAACAATAGGAAATAAATGCTGGCAGCTCCATGCAGTTGGGTTTTACTCATTTGAAGATGGATGTGAGTTATCTTCCTCTTGCATAATAGCCCAAGCATTAGAGCACTCCCCCCAGAGAGAGGCAGTCCTAGACTCTACTTGTTCCGAGTGGGTTGAGCTCACATCTCCTACATTTAACTCAGAAGAGCTAAATTCCTCCCTTCATAGGATGACCATCCGTAAGTCTCCATGCTTTTGTTTTCTAATCCTTTCCTTTTCTGCCTGTCTGTGAGGACTGTAAGCTCTGCAGGGCACCAGCTAGTTTGTCATTAAACATTTGAGCATCACTGACTGTTGCAAGGTTCTGATTTTGGCTTTGTAGTGAAATACAAATAATGGCAGCAGTTGTGCAAATCTGTCTCTTCGCACCACAAAAAATGCTGAGTAAAAGCTTTGTTCTTGTGAATGCATTACATATTTTTTGGCTGGTATTGATAAAAGTTGGGCTTTGTACGGCCTTTCATTGTGAAATGGTTTGTGAAACAGAGGATGGGTCTGCCAGGATGTTGGATTTGATGAGTATTTAGGGAATTGCTGGTTGCTCGATGGTTTGATGTGGCCACGATTATGTCCTCATTTTTGTTGTCTCTTCTAGAGACATTCATGTTGGAGCTTGGTAGATTTGTAGCACTGGGAAGTATGATGCTCCAAGGCCCTTTCTTGCAAATTACTCTTTTAGGAGATTTTTTAGCCCTAGGTGAGTATGTAGCTCAGGACAGGAGTAAGCTGCAGAGCTCCTACTCAGTGACACAGCCCCTCAGTATCTTTTTCGCTTGGAGTTTCTAAAGAAGAAAGCACTGGGAGGGAGGAAGGGACAGGGCTGAGAGCAGTGCGAGGACATTGTGCTGTGGGGACATTATGTGGTCACTCCACAACACTGGCGAAGAATGCAGCAGTGATGTGTTCCTCGCATGAGTCATCCTGGAGCTGCCGAAAGTTGGAGAGGCCCATTGCCCAGTGATGACTAGTGGTTGACCTTTATTTCCATCTTAGAGATTATTGTAAAATTGAAATAAATTCATTTCTGCTTTCTGAGCACTGACGTCAGTGGAGCCTGGTTTCCTACGAATTTGGATTCCTTTGCCCCACCTCACTGAAGACAAGTCCTTCCCCTCCTCCATGTCACTTCCCAGACCTCTCTGCCATCCCTTAAATATTTGCAAGAGAAGGGGTACAGAGACTGATGCTGATGCAGAGTGTTGTGTACTCTGCAGCCAACTGACTGCTGCTTCTCAGCATGCATAGTGGGTCACCCCACAAATGCCTTTCCCTTACTGGAATGCTTTCTTCTATTCAGCACCAGCTTTTCTAAAATGTACTGTCTTTAAGACATGGTTCCTCCTGTCAGATTTGACTGAAACTGGCCAGTAGATTCTGAAATTATTTTGGGGGGCAGGAGGGTGTCTCAGAGAGACAGATGGTATAAATATTATTTCTTTAGGAAGCAGTTGTACAAATATGCTGTAATGCATGAAGAAATTAAAAGAATTATGAAGAAATTAGTGGGTGAAGTTCTGTGAGTTGTGTTGTGAAGGAAGACATAAAAGGAATACATTTTTAGGTTTGCTGTAATTTTTTTTAATTATTATAGTGAAAAATTGTTGAGCAATTCAACAATTGAGTTGCTCCTCCATCATAAGGAAAATGTGGGACTCACCCGTGCGGTTCATCCCTAATGTGTTCCAGCCCAGCCAGTGATTAATTTGGTCTGAACTTACCAAGCATGGCAAACACCTATACAGCTCACAGATAGTTAACATTGTATCAGTACATTGCACCTATGAAGTGACAGTTGTTTTGGTCATCTACGGCTTTGCCACCTTCAAAAGTGGCGAACTGTTAAAAGTGTTATCAACTCCATGTGCCTGTTTTATTAAATAACCTTTAAGACATAGATAAAGTCAGATTTGGAAGACCTGAGCCTGCTTTTTAGAAAAAGATTCTGGCTATGGTTAGGATCAAAGATTTTAGGAGAAACGTAAGATCAGAAACTAATATTGTTTCTAAGTATACCCACTTGTGCTACATATTAAAGGAAACTGTCCCTAACTAGAAGTCCCTGTGAGTATTGTGAAAGCATGCACCTCTGATGTGCACAACAACATGATTATGTTCTCATGATTATGTACAGATCACAGCTTGGAGTCAAGGTGTTTGCACAGTACTGTGTGCTGTTATTTCTTGGTGGCTAGTGCAGGTTTTTCCAGTACAAAATTATTTGAGGAGGTGTCTGGCAGAATGGATCTAAATAACTTACAAATTTTGTATATTTATGGATGAAACAATTACTAAATAAATATTAAATAAATAAAGGTAAAACCCCACAGTAAAGCTCTTTATTATATTTCAGTTAGGGATCTTCCCTCTTAACATTCCTGGGGTCTCATTTGTGATGCTGTCATTTCTCATTTTTTCATCTCCTGAAAGCAGTATTTCCTTAAGGGTATGGTATCATTGTGATAAAAATGAGCTAGTGCTGCTGGTCTCATGGCTAATTTCTGTCCTTCGAGCACCTCCCTTAGCATATAGCTCTTAAAGCTACTTTGGGAGGGGCTTTATGCTTACCACAGATGCTAATGCCCTGATGTCTTCCAAAATGATGGAGGAGAGCATTTTGCCCTTTTCGTTTTGAGGCATCATAAAGTCTTGGAGACTTTTGAGGCCAATTGCCAAATGTGATTAAAAATTAATGAAACAGAAAAATTGTACCTGATCCCCCTGACACACTTGAGTAACAGCTTCTTCTAAGACTACTTTTCTAAATTATTCTTTTTGCATCTGTATTTTTCTCTCGTCTGACCACAATGACTTCTTCCTTATCATTAAAAGTGGAAAACAATAGTAGAGGACATTTGTGGATTTTTTTCATGCGGTTCCCTGCAAATTCTGGTTGGATTTTGTTCATTGCACGTAAGATGAACTATCAAGACAGACTGTAAACTGAAACGTGAAACTGAGGTATTAAGTGAGGAAGGAGATCTGCTGCTGTTAAGTGCTACAGGAGGTGTCTTTGGTAAAGCTCACACTCAGTCTGTGCAAGTTGAAACATTTTCAAAAAAATATCTGTTTTTTTGGGATAGGCCTATACTGCTTTTCTTCAAAGCCTGTCTGTATTGGAAGAGAGACTAAATATCATCTTTTCTGTGTGCTATTACCTCAGCCTTCAAATATTAAAGGAAAGGAAGTAGAAAAGAGCAGGCGGTGAGAAGGAGTGGGGCCTCTGCATTGATGCTTTAGAAGGTTATTGGGGAATATTAGTGCTCAGGCCCTGAGATTGAAGAAAAACAATAAATTGACAACAAGTAATTAATTAATACTAATTAATGCTTCTTTACTACTTTACATGTGCTGAGGATTGCAGACACCAGCAAAGTGCAGAGACTTGGTTATACAAAGAGAGATTTTGTTCTTCAAATTCTGTCAATCTTTTCAAACAGCTATAAATAAGCAAGTATATATTTGACTGAATATCTTTCTTTGCCAAAGCAGAGAAACTCAGTCATCATTATCTGTGAACTACTCATGAGGTTTTGAATGCAAAAGCTTTTAGGACTAAATTCTGATATTTTTACTGATACTAAATAGGAATGTACTCTTCAGGTTATTTATTGGTAGTGAGAGTGTCTAGTGTTTGATAAAAATACTCACTGTGAAGTATTGTTTTGGAGAGGTATTTATCACTAAGATTATAATTTAGGGATTTTCTTTATTTGGAAGAACATACTCCTGGCTGGTCAGACACACTTTTTGTTCATTGTGCCCTGTGTGGGATAACCATGGGCTATTTGGAAGACACAAATATTGCTCCCTTGAGAGTAGACTTTCATGATAATCCATCACATTATCGTGACATAAGTACGCACAGTTGCTCAGAGTCATTGCAGTTACGTAGTTCCCCCCAACAGGATACTGTTAAATAAACAACGCTATTTGAGGAATTGGCAATTCCCTCTTCCGTGCTTCACCCCAAGTATATTCTTAGCTTTTCATTCACTGGTGTTTTTGCTTTCCTGGAATCCGCTCTTCTGCCTTCTGACCCTCACAGCTGTGCAGACCTTTGATCCAAACAAATCTGTGATAGTTTGGAGTGATCTGCACTTCTGTATTCATCAGAAGTAGTGAGGTTTAACAAACCTGGGCACTGCAGCTGAGGTTATCATCCAGCACCCCTTACACAAAAAGCAGCATTACATGAAATGGCACAATTTCTGTAAGCAGGGATGCAAATGGTGCTGAGATGCCGAATGTAAGATACTGCTTGCAAGAAAAGAAGAGAAGTTTATGGGGTTTCTGCTGAATAGCTACAGGTGTGGCAATCCAGAGGTAGTTAAACGCAAGGTCTGGAAAAGTAAGCACTGCATTCCAGCCACACACTGCTCGAGTTAATGTCTCCTCCTCAGAACAGAGCTTGAACTGTCTCATCAAAATATCGACTTCAGCAAAGAGTTGTAAATTTGCCACCTAGCCGGTTTGAGACCAAAGCAACCTGTTTAGTCAGGTGTATCTCGGAAACTGTCCTGAATCCAGGATTCCTCTAAGGAAGAGTAAATATTAGTCCTGCAGGTTTTGACAGAGAGTGGATTACATGAACTTTCACTCTCCACTTTGGCCTTATTTTCCGTGGTTTATTTCAACTCCTTAGATGAAGTCTTTTTAAGATAAAAATGAGCATGGCCATCCTTGGGAGGAGAAAAAGCTGACTCTATCTGTTTTATTTTTTTTTTTTAACTGGTCATTTTGCAGGATGTGGCTGCAGTTATTATCAGTCCCAGTACATGAGTCAGATGGTGGTATTATCAAGTTATTCCTTACTCTATGTTTGCATAAGATCCAGTGAAGAAAATGTGACTGCCTTCACAGGCAATGGAGTTTAACTAAATTCAGTGACAGAGCGCATGGAGGAATGAAATTTGACAGAGACTCACTGAGGTATCCTGAGCATTAGTGGGATAGCTGTGAAAACCAAGACAGTAAAAAACACAGTTGGAGAGCCAGAAAGAAAAGATACTTGTGAAAATAAAAGCGAAAAGGAGCCCAGGAGTAAGGAATTCTCTATTTTGTTGAAAATACAGGAGAGATGAAGGATGTGTGGTTCTTTTTCAGATCTGCTTCTTACGTGAATAGTACAATGCATGCCTTATGGCCCAATCCAGCAAAGCAAGGATGGAAATAAATGTTAGACATATTTAGGTGCAGTGATTTCAATTACAAAAATCTGTTGGAAATCTTGATCAGGAAAACAACCTTATTCCTTCTTGAGATAGTGTGAAACTGCACAGTTGGACCCCTTACAGTAGGAGTTTAAATTTATCTTTTCTTCAGAAGAAGATTACTTTACATTTATCGTTTGATTGTGATCTAGGTTACAGGAATATACTGCTGTAAAAATATAGCATTACTGGAATTTTCCAAGTCCAAAAATAATTTAGTGTCCAAACACGTATTTTATCTGATTTATGGCTTCACAGCCATGTCTAAGCCAGTACTGCCAAATAAAATTTTCTTTGCTGTGATATGTATGCAGTTCTTTTTAAGGTATTTGGAATGATGTCTAACATTTAAATTAAGCAAAAGTTTCTTTCTAAAAAGATTCTGCTATATTTATATTTTTAAAGTACAATTTCATCTCTTACATTTTAGAAGTGTAACTTCATTTCTTACAGTATCAGTGCTCAAATATATCTATGATATGCTTAACTAAATCAAGGACCCCATACATGCAAAAAACATGTAGTCATATCCTACAAGAGCGTTTTTTTCTTAATATCATTGTGAAAGTAGTTTTCTGTACTTCAATAATTTACCGGTTCCACCCAATGAATATCTCTTAGGAAAGCAATCAGACAAAAAAAAAAAGAGGGAATCTGCCCTCAGCTCCCCATATATGAGTGTGTTCCCGACACCTCTGTAGAAATGTGTAATTGACGTAACATTTGCATAAATTCCATTTAGTGAGGATGCATTAGCTGATGCCAGTGAATGTGAGGACACTTAATCAAACAGTAAATAGCAATGCATGTCTAAGCATTGATCAGGTAATGCAGACATTTGTCAGAAGAATTAAATAGATCACAATGTCCTTTTGTTCTTTCTCTTTATTTAGTATAATATACTGTTGCTTTCTAAATCTCCTCAGGGTCTTTAATAAAGAAAGATCTCTTCACTTAATTTCGACAGCTGCGTCCTTGGGGTGCTAAATCATCCTCAGGGATGTAATCAAAATGATTCTACTATGTAACAATTTTCTGGGTTTTCTACTTAGTTTAGAGCAGAAGGAACAGATTTAGGTAATTGCAATCTGTTGTATTGCCTTAAAATTCAAGCATTGATCATTATAATACAATAGTTATGAAACCAAAGATCTCCAGGTCCCTTGTAAGTAA
The DNA here is from genome assembly GCA_013397865.1 of Struthidea cinerea. Lineage (NCBI taxonomy): Eukaryota > Metazoa > Chordata > Aves > Passeriformes > Corcoracidae > Struthidea > Struthidea cinerea. Next base: position 218,537 of record VZTI01000536.1, on the reverse strand, counting down.
ACCTAATTCAAAATTCAGCATAAACATTGCGGTAGATAAGCGTTACAGTGTAGGAAAATCTGATGCACAAAGACAGTTTAACAGAATTATAGGATTTGGTTTGCCAGATTCAAATCATAAACCAGCATCAGAATCTGGAAAAAAAAAATCACTAAATCTGACACCCAATCATTACTTTAGCTACACAAAATGCACAAAACAGCTACCTGAATGCTAGACTCTGTTTATAAAGTCACAGGATCCGTGCACCAACATTTTCCGTGCTTAATGGGAAGGTGATAGCAGTAACTGTGAAACGGAGGTTTTCTTCACAAGGTGCCCTGCGCAGAGATGGGATCCAAGAGGGAAACCCCAGACTGGGATCTCACCACCTCCTGCCCTTCCCTGCCTGCTGATCAGACTCTTGGCCCTAACCCCACAGGTGTCAGGTGATATATTTGTTCTGGTTCCAGGTATTTCTGCTTGAAGGCAGCGAAGTTTCCTTTATTCTAGGAAACTCTGAGAAGAGGGCAGGGATCCCAACACTTGTACAGTTTCAGCCTTTGGTCAAATGATATGGTCACCAGTGTACACATCAATTGAATCAGATTTCCTGGATTTATTCTACAAAGAAACAACAGTAGGGCAGGACTCCAACCTAAAATCATATGCTAAGCAGGAGGGATTTCAGCTGATGTTATCCCTTGGAGTTATGCCGAACTGCTAATTCAAGTGCTCAATGCATGGTAAAGTTCCTGTAGTGACACTCTGCAAAAGAGCAGTTCAGCTTAGAAGTGGTGCCGAGAGTGACATGAAAGTTCAGGCAAGCCAGGTGGCTTGTGGACACTGCAGCATCCTCCTGGAAACAATCTGCCCACGCTCTCCAAGAACATTTTTCCTGCAAACAGGCTATATGTAAATTTCTTGATACACCCTCAATTTGCACTGTATAATAGCACTAATGACCTTGACAGAAAGCATTTCCTAGGGATTAATAACCATTTGAGATTTAATGACCTGAGGCTATGCCTCAGGCCATCAACTCCTTCAAGATGCTCATTAAATCCTTAGGGTACACAGTCTGCTTCAATCACTCCTGCTTAGGCATTTGCTCAGTGTCACCTAATAACAATATTCTGCCTGAGGTATTTCCTCTTCAGAGGCCCTGGAAATGTGTTTGTCCTTAAGACTTTTGGGAAAAGAACTCATCATTAATTTTTTAGGTGACTGTGCTACAAGTCAGAGCATTTACTCAGGCTGTCACTGAGCTCTTGGTGTGAGGAACTCAGTAAAAATGAGACAGTTAAATTCATAAATTGCACCTTGAAATATAAACTATTTGTTCTAGTTGCTTACAATCTCATAATATAAATCAAGAGCCAGTAGCCTCCCCCATCCAAACACTGGTGGTTCAGCCAAAGGTAACTCATTTGAGAGGTGATTTCGGAGAGGCTACCACTTCCTAGCAAAGACTGGCGTCATACTAGCTCTGAAAGACACCCCAGATTCAGATCTGTGCAGAAGGAACAATACAGAGCAGAGTTCCCTATTGGAAGAGAAATGCTCTGACAGGCCAATTTCTTACCAATGAAGTCATAAGTCAAAGATGGTGTATTGTCCCATGTTATGGTACATACTTGTGAAGGCTGAAGTTGTTTTTCTGTTGAAGATTTTTCATTTGAGGGAACATTCTTCCCATATTCAGATGGCACCAAGCACAATTGGATCTTAGTTAAATCTGCTGCTGTGGTGTTACATCGTGTTCCCTGTTTATTTGTGTAAGAGTGTGGCGCAGCATGCCAAGTAGGCATGGCACAAACAAATTGCTATTGCGAGTTTCTTCCCAGAGTTTCTAAACTGAGAGAGAAAGAAATGCTTGGGGAAGAAGGCAATCAACAACAGTTGTAGGAAGCTGATACAGCAAGTGTGGTGCAGAGTGATGTGTCTACAAATCAGTTATATTGTCTTCACATCAATTACAAGAATCCTCTGGTGAGGCTCTGCCAGGATCGCGTTCTCACATTAGTTTCTGTTGTTCGCTGAGCAATCAGTTCCCTTGTTATGTCTAGGGAGAACTAGGAACAGGGCTTTTAGGGAGCTGGAAAGTGGAGATGCCTACTCATCTGTCTGGGAAGAACTGCCCTCAACCTGACTTTAAGTTGCAACCAGCCCTGTGCTTTGAGCTAGTGTCTTTGTCCAGAGGCAGCCCACATATTTAGGGAAAGAATAGTATTTCTTACTTAGTGGTAAGTATAGTAATAGAACAGTATTTCTTTTATATATATAGTAAAAGAATAGTATTTCTTACTTGCTAGTAAATTAGCAAATTCCAAAACTTACAACTACTGGGAGTCATTTATAAGCTTGAGATACTTCATCTTACAAAACAATTAAGAAAACCTGGATACCAAGAATGTATAGTATCAACTGCAAGGGGGGGAATTTTGATAATCAGAGCTTAATTCTGGTGAGATATAGATATAACATATATATACATACATACATATATATGGAATATATACATACAGATACCTATGGAAACCAGCAGGTGAATTGTTCATCAATGAGGCATTGTGGTGATTAGGGGGTGAACAACATAAGTACTTGGTTGTTTATGTTTCAGATTAGTGGATTTTGAGGTCAGGCAGCTAATTCCATGGTAGGCTTTGTGTGGGAAATACGTGCTGTTTGTGGTAAACACTGAGCACCTACACAGGAATGTTCCTACATAAATCTCAAATCCCATTGCAAACATGGATACAGATCACTACACCATCACTGCAAATGGTGAATATCCGGTGCAAATAAGTGAAATTAGGGACCTTAAGTCACACAGTACATTAACAGGATGTGCCTCAAAGGAGAAGCTCACTGGAAATATCTTTAGCTTTATATACCTGTTCCTCCCAAATTCTCTGTATAGACCATAGAGAAGAATGAGCTCTTTCTGTGCACAAGCCATTTTACCTTTTTCACACATTAACTTTAAGATAAGCTAAGATAAATATTTTGAAGGAAGTACCTCCTTCTCTCCCTGGCCTTCAGTAGCACCTAGGATTGATAGTTCCAATGCCATTGCAGATAGGTGAGATGATTTCCATTCTTTATATCCAAAAATCCCCATGTATGTTAATAAATATTCTGCATGCATGACAGAATGGCTGCTGTGAAGGCAGATCATCTAGATATTTAAGTTCTGATATGTCCTATTGAAGGCTGTTTTATAAAACCAGCCCCTCTGCTGAGACCTTTACTGTTGTGTGGAACACACGCGTGTGCTGCCGACCCCGCTCTGCTTCCTCTGCTGGTTTGGAACAACCATGCTGCATCCTTCCCATGTAGATTTTAGGTGTAGGAATACAGCTCTGGTTGGAATTTCCTCTCTAAAGTCTATCGAGAATTCAAATGAGAGCCAGATGAGTTTTTTCCTGTTCACTTAGAACAAAAATGCAAAACATCATGAGAAACTTTAAAACTCCAACACTCCCTGAAAGCCCTCACCACAATAACTTTTTCCTGAAAAAGTGCTTTCCAGTGGGATTTGAAGTTGCAGGTGTTAAGCGTTCATTATCTTTTTCTACCCCCGATGAGGAAAGGCCAGATTGGTAAACAATTAATGAAGGAAATTCTTTGAAATACATTCAACAAATACTAGCTTTGTAGTCTCAGTTTTGAGGCTACTTTTAGCAGCCTCAAACTGGCTTTGGCTTGGAGTTACGGAAAGATTGATGAAAGCCCCATCTCTCTTCCCAAAATCAGAGTCAGCCAATGAAGCATCACAATTACAACTTTCATCTTTTGGCAGTGTTGCCTTCCCTGCACATCCTCCAGTGCAGGTAAAGCAGTGGCTTCCAGGCTGACTTGTTTGGGTTGTTGTTTGTCCTTAAAGATGAAGCTGTACCAGAAAATATGGAACTGTAATTTTCGGTACACCAATGTGATTCCTTAGCAATAAATAAGCTTTCAGAGCATAATGCCATGGCCACAGAATAGTGTGGGTCATGGGCTTCTACCTACCATTACAGTGCAAAAAAACACTGCAGAATGCAAAGCATCAGGCAAAACATCATGAGAAACATTAAAACTCCAACACTCCCTGCCAGATACAGCCCATCTCCTAAATCAAAATACCTTTATCATGTCTTCAGTTGTAACCAGGGCAATATGTGGGCTCCAAGGTGGTTATTTGAAATCTTTAACTGCCGTTTTGCTGAGATTTCACAGTCAGATTTAGTCTTCTCCTTTCAAAAATTGAACTGGACATTTTTTATGGTAAAATCTGTAGGAGAGACCATCTTTTGTAGGCAACTGCCTGCTTTCTGCTTCTGTTTCTGTCTGGAGAATAACTTATCTCATCATACTTCTGGCATATCTGAGGCTAGACCCTGCCAAAATCTGAAAGTGAAATAAACCATCAAAAAATGTCAGATTCTTAAAAGTGCAGACGAGGGTCAAGTCTAGAAAAAGAATATGCTTGGAAAATAAAGTTTCCTTCAAAGCATAAGCAACCAATTTTCAATCATTGTGTTTATCTACATATCTGTATGTCATTATTGTAGCTCTGGACAGCCAAAAATGTCTCATGTCCTCAGCACATACTTTCATTCTCCTGGCCTTGAGGGGACATAAACCCAGGGCAGCCCTGGAATCCTGTGCTTCACGGAGCACAACTGGAGATGGGGAAGGGCTGATCTCAGAGGCAGCATAGCAGCTGGCAGGAGCTTCCCTCTGGAGCAGGTCTGAGTGGCTCTGTACCCCTGAGGACAGCTCCCACCTTGCACTGGAGGTGACGTCCAAAGGAAGGAGGCGTCCTCACACACTCCTTCTGGGCAAGGGCAGCTGTTGCTGTTCAGAGACTTCTCAACGACCAAATGGAAATTTGGTCAAAACAAATTGAACCTCAGGCCCCAGGATTTTGAATAGCAGTCATCTCTCATCTCTTCTTTAAACAGGGTATTTTAATGCTTTGCAGAATTAGAGTGTGAGGCATGCTGCCTTCCAACTCCTTAATCCTCTGTAAATTTACTTCCAACAGCTACTGCCAAAATACAGTATGGCACTCGCACAGCACATGCTTCTTCAGTGATGAGCACAAAGCAACTTCTGTTCAGACGGAATATGTTGCAAGCCCATGAGTGACACATTGCGAGTGTTGAAGATTATGAAACATACTCTGAAACTGAGCAAGCCATAAACACTTCATTTTTCAGAAATAGTCACATTGCCTCTGTCATTCTGCTTGGCGAGTGTGTGTGCGCGGGCTTGGTGCATCCACGTAGCACACGCTGAACAGGCACCAAGTGTTAAACCCGTGGTGTGCCAGCCGCGCTGGGGAGTTCAGAGGAAATATTTCAAGTATGCACTTCAACACTCTTCTCAGTTTTTATAAAAACCCATGGTCTTTATTGGTTTATTTTTACTTCGCTAGCCTCTCTCTTGGACTAAACTGACCTTAAATTATAGCATGGACTTATATTCATTGATCTCCTGGTGAATGCTCTCTAACTGATCCAGAATCAGGTCATGGCTTAAGGCAAATTCTAACTCTAACTGGGTAATATCTGCTGGAAAGGCAAGTGTTTTGTGTCTGTCTGTGGGCAGATGATACTGTGAAATAAGTAAATTTAGAGATCAGCCAACGGCTGGACTAAATCTTTAGTAGCACTAAAAAAAATATCTCCAGTTTAAGAGGCCACCTGTTTGTTAAAGTGGTAAAAGAAGACCAGCTCATGCAAGCCCTCATGGATTTGGAGCATATTTTGAGCATAGTACACACTTCAGCATATGTAGCCTCACAATTTTGCTTCCTAAGGAGGGAAGAATAATTTTTCCATTTTTAAACTGAAGCGTAAGTGTTAGGTGATGTGTCTCGTTTCCCACCGAAAGTCTAGCTGGGCAAGGGATTAGTCATTTACTTTCCAAATATCTAGCTGCTAACACTGTCTAGAGACCAAACCATCTTTGCCCACAGTCGGGCCAGTAATGATTCAGAGGAGTGGGAATGTGCTCTCCAGCAGTCAGAGCAAAGGGACTCCATCCATGAGATGGCAACTGAAACTGTCCAAGTGACTTCCCATGAACTGTGGGATGATTAAGAAATAGTTGAAATTTCATCCAGCAAGTTAAAAAGTGACAAGGTCTGTATTTCACTGACACTTGCCGAGCCAACCCTTCTGTATTCCCTCCTGTTATCCAGCAAGAGACGCTGACATGAAAATAGGAGGCTTGTGCTTCTGTGGTAGCTTTGGTGGCTCCTGACAGGTACCCACCCCACAGATCCACTCTGGCGCCAGCAGGGAGCACACACTGGTAGGTCTCCAGCCTTCCTGTTGTCTTCTTTCAGGCTAATATATGGCACACAGCTGAAGGCCAGAGTCTGGCTTTATAGAGTGATAACTGCAAACTTCTAACTTATCTAAACTCTTTCATGCTATTTGATAAAAAAGCAATTTATGTCTTTCCTGCTTGGAGCTAAAAATAACAGGAAAAAAGTGTAGAGTGTTGTTAGTCCTGGGTGGTGTGCTAATTAGTTCTTTGCTAACTCTGCTTCATTGCTGGCAATGATTATTGTCAAGTGTTTACAGGTTTCCTATGAATCTGGCTCCCATTTGCTCTGCAGTGTAACAAGGGTAAGGAAATGAGAAGTGTCAGTACTATGGATACCCAGTGTTACTTCTGCCATAGCAGAATTTTGTGTTATAGGACACAGTTATTTTGTAGAATGGCTTTAATAGATGGAAACAGACCTAGGTGAGCTGCAGAATGGAAAATCAGTATTTTTGCTACATTAAAAGTCTGTTCTCTACTTTGGAGGAGCACATAAAACCCCCACGGCCTTCTATTTAAAAATGTATGGAAAGGAAACTAGAGGCTTCGGCCAAAAGACTAAAAATAGTAACTATACCAACATAGCCAAGTTGTCTGTTCCTTCTTTCCTCCAGTATGAATGAATAAATGTTTATGTACAGCTATCGTGTAAGAATTGCTTTAGCCTGTTTTCTATGTGTTGCTCTGTAGCCATATGGACTGCAGCTTTCATTGTAAAGGGGAATGAACAAAAAAAAAAATCTAATGATTTGTGGGAAGAAAAATCATGGAAGTTTGTTAGTTCACATATCCAAAGTGAGTTCATTGGTAAAACTGTTGGCTGTGTATCATGCCTTTGAATTTAAAAAGAAACATTTAGATGTGTATGTGCTAGAGTGCACAAAAAATGTCTGCAGCCACCTGGTAGTTGGGTAAATCGTAATCCAGTGTGCTTGAGGAGGTAAGCGAGAGTTAAATACTTGGAACATCTTTGAAAATCTGCACCCTACGAATTTGGAAATTTAAATACCCTTAAAATTCTGGCCTTGGATATTGAAAGTTATCTGTACGTATTCAGTAAAATTAAATAAAATTTCCATCACATGATGGATGATGGAAACTGAACAGCTGTCTGAGCAGTAGCTCCACTGCTCTCTAAAAAAGAACCTTCATTTGACTTTCCCACATTAATACTGTTTATGTGTTGGAGAGAAGTGTTTGAAAGGCACTTTCATAAAAATGGGTGCTTTTGTGAAAACAGAGTGAGGAAAGATGTTCTTTTTTTAGTAGGTGAGTAATTGTTTCCTTTAATCTCTTTGTTTTTTCTCATGACTCTACAAAGATCAGCACACAGCCATGTAATTAGTGGCTCTGGACTAGATCATGCTGAAACACACACTGGTGTGACTCCACTGTTCTTACAGCACGGCGTAGTCAAAGCAAAGGGTAAAATTTAGTTCACAATAACATCTTTCTGTAAGCATATGTTATTTTTTTCATCACTGAAATAATTTTAAAAGTTAGTGGAACCATCAAACAATGGAGGTCATCTGGCCCAAACCCTGCTCATTGCAGAGCCAGCTTATCACGTCACATCTGGCACTGACGTAGGATCAGTCCAGCTCCAAAAAGGAAGGTAGACCAAGTTCACAATGTCCAATAAAAGTAAATAATAACTTGCTCTGACTATTCATTTACTGATTTTTCATTTCTTCATACAGTCATAAAAGACATCCTGGTAGCTTTCCTTAGTAATGTTCTTACAGTAAATAGCAGCTGAAAAAAAGCATTGAACGGATATAGGTGCTTGATCCTCTCAGAAATAATCATAATAAAACAGTAGCTATCCACAAATAAAGTTAGCCTTCTTTTTATAAATTATTTTTCACTACAGTCTCGAGGCATGGGCTGTATGTGGATGACAGCTTCTTAAAAGTCACAATCTGTGGGGTTCTTCTTTTTTGGAAGTAATCCACAGGACATCTTTCTCCATAGGCCCTTGCATGAAAAGAGGTAATAAGGAAACATTGGGATCTAAAGACAGATCTGCTTGTACTGTTAATCAGCTGATAATGGCAGATAACACTGATAACACCAGGTGAGAGGTCAGCACTTTGCATTGCATTTGCTCTGCACAAGACATGGATTTGGACCTCAGTTTTGAATATTTGAACTCTGCTGTATGTGCCGTGTTTTATCAATGTTCTTTGCACTACAAATTACTCATCTCACACAGAACTGCAAAAGATAGTATTTTAATCTTTATTTATGATAAACAAGAACTGAGAAGTCTTTTTTATTAATACATCAAAGTATTATCTCCAAGGGGAGTTACTTTCATATTAATGTTAGGTGTTTAATATAAATTCACAGCATGAAGACCACCTCAGATGGGTAGAGTTTCTCTGATGTATATCTGATTGCCCATATGTAATTTGAACATCTACAGAATATGAAGGGCACAATCAAAGAATAATTAATATGTTGATAAGGAATTACATTTTGTTCTACTTATCTGCATAATTCAGAAAGAAGGTTTATGATGTCAACATCTATCTTTTGGGGTATTGTTTACATTTTTACTCAAATTATAACATGAAGCAGTCTCCTGCATTCCACAGTGCCTTTCATCTGCCAAGCTCCAATTACTGCCTGACCAATTAACTTCAGTACCGCACACATGCAAACCACATTGGGTATTGTGGAAAATCTAAGCAAGGCATTGAAGTCTGAAACTTGACCTCCAGTTTAGGACACTGAGCTTGAAAACCCTGACTTCCAGAGATGTTAAATCTTTGTATTTAATTGGAGTTACGAATATGTTTGAGAGTTGAAACTCATGGTCAGACCAGCACTACATCCTCTTGGGAGCCCTCTGAATGTCAGGACACTCCAGAGACCTTGTACATCTTGTATGCTGCTTGAGTTTAGGCTGTCTGGAAATCTCCCCTAGCCTTGCCAGAGATTACATTTTTCAAAACCTTGCAAGGACAGAGGATGGCTGCAAGCTACATGTAGTGGGGTCCATCTGCTGCATCCAAATTCAAACCATATCTCAAGGGCAGAGTACCAGACAAAACACCTTGGGTCATTTATGTGCAGTGAAGATTCATACCTTGTGTACAGATTGAAGAATTTACTGCTCCAGTGATTAAAGTATTAGCAATCTAATAATAGAAGAGTTGGTCCAGCTACAAAGATAATAACACTTATAATTCCAAGTATAAAGTTATGGCAAGTTTCCAGTAGTGGCACAGTTGGAATTGATACATATATACTTCCTATTAGCTGTTCCTCTCCCTGGTGTTATTCTTGCCCTTCCTGTGACTTTCTGGGTTCAAAAATCAATAGTGCTAGTTTTCCTCAAGATGAAAAGAGGTGTAGAGGAGCTTACAGCCAGTCTTCATCGGAAATTCTCCACTAAGAAAAGTATGATGTTGCTGATGGAGATATTTTCCTCCTTACTGTTGGGTCAGTTCGGGGTTATTTTTACGTACTTCTTGCAATAGTCAGAGAACCATGAATGGTTGAGGTAGGAAGGCACATCTGGAGGTCATCATGTCCAACCCAATTGCTCGAGCAAGGTCACCTGTAGCCAGCTGCCTAGGACTATGTCCAGGTGGCTTCTGAGTATCTCCAAGGGTGAAACCTCCACCAGCTCCCTGAGGAACATGTAGCAGTGCTTGGTCACCCTTACAGGAAAAAAGTGTTTCATGATGTACTGAGACAGCCTTCTGTGTGTCAGTGTGTGCCCGCTGTCCCTGTCACTGGGCACCACTGAGAACTTCCTGACTCTGCCCTCTTTGCACCTCCCCTTCAGATATTTATGCTCACAGGTGAGATTCCACCAAAGCTTCTCTTCCCCAGGCTGAACAGTCACAGCTCTCTCAGCCCTTCTTCATCTCTCAGATGCTCCAGGCCCTTAATCGTCTTTGTAGCCCTGTGCTGGACTCACTCCAGTAAATCTGTATTTTCCTCTTACTGGGGAACCCATAACTGAACCCAGCACACTACATGGAAGTTTAGATGCTGCCTAGATCTCTTAGCTTGGGAACCCAAAGGCAGAAACTTGTAAAAGGAAGAGTCTGAGAGTTTGTTTTCAAAATTTGTCCCATAGCAGCTCTAGGAGTCATCAGAAGTTTTGACATAGATCCCAAGGGACGGGATTGTCACCTCTTCTCTACCTATTTGATAATGTTCCTTCCACATGAAAAATACTATAGATGTTATATTAGAGTCCTTAACGACCCACATTTTCCAGACCGTTATCCAGATACATTTTTCAGTGGGCATACAGTGCTCCTGTATCAGAGCTCTGTTAATTCTCAAGTCAGCAGTTCTCAGCTTTTGCATGACAGGCCAAATAGGTGGGAAGGGCAGCATGGTACTGAAGAATGGATGGGTGGTACTCTGTCCTCCAAGTCTGTACGGAGCCAGGACTCATGGGGGCTGTCAGAAGGCAAGAAAAAGAATATAAATCCTAATGGGGGAGGAGGAGGATGTGTGTGTGTGTAAGTTCTTAATCACTTTAGACCATTAGCAATACCAGAGTATTTTTCTCAAGACTAAAGGGAGGAGAGCCTGATGTCCTTGTCATCTCCCGATACATATATATATATATATATATAATGCGAATTTTATCTATCTCATAAATCCTGTTAGTGGTTTCAGCTGGATGAAGTATTCTCCTTGTTTCTTGTCATAAACTGCTGCAGCATTCTTTTGTGCAGCTGCCGCATTTCATCCTAATGCAGCTGCATTTCACCCAGGAATGAAGTGATCCCTATATAACTTTCTCTTCAGTTTTTATAACCGTTTAAAGTGCCTGAAGATGAGATGTGGGTTGCAAGCTATTGTTTTATTAGTGCCATCACAAAGTGCTGCATAGTACAAATCAATTGCAAGCTAAGAAGAAAAGTGGCTTCGAAGTGATACTTGAAGATAGAGCTATTTTGGGCTAGGAGAGATTTAAAATCCTGTTTCAGGAATTTGAAAGGAAGATGGCAAAAAATGGGAAACAAACTAGCGTGGAGTAAGGTTGTATAAACTGAGTGGGCATGTGGGACAGTGGGTAGCAAAGTTGTCAGAGAAATGAGTGACTGAAAGTTAGTTTTAAGTGACTTCAGAGTGGAAGACATGGAAAGAAAAGGAGAGAAGGAAAACAGCAGTAAATAGGAATTATGATGATTATAAGGAGCAACTGAAAATCTCAAGACTACACTCATAGGAAGACCTGAAACTCTTGTTTTTATCACATAACTGGGCCGTATAATATGGGTGGGATTTTCAGCATTGGTTGGTTCTGTTAAACGTCTTTGCAGTGTTATTAATGTTATGTCTGAAACTTTCAAATGTTTAAACCACTTGGTGTTCAAATCTCATTGCATTCTTACGTTTAGATGCCTGGTTGTGCTGTACACCCTGTTACCAGAAGGAGTTCCTTGGAAGTCTACATAATGGGAGAATTCCCCAGGGGGTCGATTTTATGCTAGACTTTTAGGAACAGTAATGGCTGCCTGGTAGGGTAGCTAAAAATGCTCTGAAGTGGGAGTCCCACAGGATATTTCTTACTCCTAAGGTCTTTATTGTGTCCGTGCATCCCTGCTGTCCTGGTGTGCTGGCTGCTTCAGTGGCCCCTGCGAGTCACCTCTCAGCTTAAAGAGCGTGTAGCTCTACACTGCTCTGTGCAGTGTAGCACATTGCACAGAGGTCTCTCCTGCTCTGCAAACTGTGACTGCCCCGTTGCTGTTTGCACAGCCACCTTCTTGTTATTTGCAAGAGGAAACTCACTGTGTTGTACAGCTAGCTCTGATATCTAGATGCAAAAAATATTAATACAGACACTGTTCCCAGACCTGTGCTTGATGAACCTGCTATAAATCTCAGATCTACCAGTTTTACCAGTATCCCATTAATTTGGGGAAGGAATTCAGCATAATCCTTTCACGCAAAGGGGACTTTACTTCCTAACTTCTTGCTGGAATAACGCACCTTTTTTCTTGGGAAATGCAGCCTTGCTGAAGATAAAAGGCTGATGAGAAGTCTCCCAGCTGGGCTGTGCAGAATGTGGTTGTGGTAGAGAACAAAACAATTGTTGCAGTCATTGAAATAAACTTTTTTTACAGTCCCAGACTATGTCTGAGTAAGAGAAATCTCAGTAGCTCAGAAGGAAAAGCTGTATAAGGGATCATCTAACCAGGAAAAAGCATTTTCATAACAGTGTCTTTAGTTTGGTTTCATTTGTTCCATTCAGGAGAATTCTTTTCCAAATTGTGGTGGTAGCAGTGAGTAGTCAGATAAGGTTCCAGCTCCAGCTCATCTCCTGATACCAGTGTCCTTTGGCAATTAATTTTAGAGATTGTGTTTGAAAAAATCCTCTATCAGTTCAGATTGTCCTCCTCCTTTTTTATTCGTCCTTTTTCATTAATCTCCCTGTTCTTGTGCTGTGTGTAGATTGAATAGTAGTTCCCAATTTCCTATTTTTGTGTTACCCCTGATTTTACACCCTTTTAGCATAACCCTTCCTTTATTCATCTGCTCTCCAAGGTAAACGGTCACACTTTTTTAATCTCTCAGCATACAAGAATTTTTTTTTCCATGTCCATAAACAATCAGGTTTCTCACTTTCACCCTCTGTAAGAAGTCAGAGCATGAATGGACATCATCTGACTATTATTCACCAAGCATAAAGAATTACACATAAAGAAACTACTCATGAGTTTGAAAGATCTTTCTCTATTGACATTTAAATTATATTCAGCCACAGTAGTTTAAAAGGTCCATATTTTATTGTAATATTACTAGTACCACAATATTCCACGAAAGGTTAAGGACCATTAAAATAACACTTCGACAGTTTTATTTGTCCCTTCCTTGCAAAACATAACCTTGTCTCTAATAGTAATTATATGGCATGATATAAAGCAATTCCAATGAAAATCCACTCTTAAAAACCTTATTATCAGGATTTATTGATGAATATGCACCATAGTGCAGTAAAACATACAAATTCATTGTATGCTTATGGTTTATTTTATTTATTATATATTTGTACTATAAATGGTAATTTTACGGCTGCATGGTACAACTACTTTTGCGTTATTATTGGAATTATTCTGGAAAAGTCCTACAGAGTGGAAAGGAATGGGGTAAACCATTAGACCTCTACCTAAAAGCATGAAAGGTTACTGAAAATTGTATCTGTCTTTATTAAATTGCATGGGGCTTTTTCCTTGAGGAATATGACAAGTTTTTAATTTTTCCATGCTCTGCACCAACTGCTTGCACTAGTGAAGTGAGATGATAATACAGTAATTAAGATATTAACCTGCTCCTTGCAAGCTGTAGATCATGGAATCATAAAATCATAGAATGGCTTTGGTTGAAGGGACCTTAAATATCATCCAGTTACAACCCCCCTGCAGTGGGCAGGGACACCTTTCAGTAGACCAGGTTGTTCACATGTGAGCGCTTGTTTTGCTGTGAGTTTCCTATGTGACTTGAAAAGTCATCTTTTCTCATATTTAAAAATATATTCCTGTTCTTTCCAGTTTAGCACCTTTACACCCTCCTGTAATCTAATTTCTTAGCTCTGAAGAAGCTTTGCAAATGCCACTTAGGGGAAACCTATCAGCCTTTAGTGTTACATCGTAGCTGAGGGATGGTGGAGTGATGCATTTAAGTATCAGAAATTTGGAATTTAGATTGCCCAGACCAGATTTCAAAGAGTGATAGTAACTGAGGAGTGGTATAGCCCTATTTTTATGGCCAGATTAGTGTCAGGCATCTAATTCCCACCAACCATTCCTCTAACCGGCTTATGTACTTCTGAAGTGCTTTAAATCCCCATCTGTAAAATAAGAAGAGGGGTTACATAGATAAGTATCCTAAAGACTGTGAGATATAGGGCCAGGAGAGTAATGGCAGCCATTGCAGTATCTCAGACTGGGCTGCAAGAAGAAGCTGAAATATGCTAGAGCTGTTCTCCTACAGCTTCAGCCTGAACTGAACTTTCCTAAGGATCCCATCTTCCCTCATGAGCGCTCTTCTGGGAAGACATCAGGGCAGTGACATTGCCTGTTGGTGACGTGACAGGTTTATGGGACACAAGGGATGCACCAGGACCTGTGAGACAAGGGTGTCTTAGTGTCTACAGCTGCCTTGAGCATGCCTCAGGTCTAAGACACTGTCAGTGTTTCCTCCCCAGGAATGTTCTCTGGTTTACCTTTCACAGAAGTCCTCAGCAATTCCTGAAAGTAAAAGGTGTTTTACAACCCTGGGTTGAGCTGAGCCTCCAGACTGACCCCAGAATGCCAGGTAGATTTTGTTCTGGAAGATGCAGCACAAACTCATCCCAACACTTTTCCTCTTCTTGAAGGAAGGAATTAGACAAGGACCAGAAGTTGATGTAACCTTTGGTTAGTAACACCAAACTAACCACCTGCTCACTGATGTGGCTCCACAGTAAAATGCACTCCTTTCCCATTACTTGATTAATCATTTTCTCTAACACTCCCAGATATTTTATCTGAATCTAGTAAATTAGATTTAAGTAGTGAGCAATACAGGGGGAATACTAAAGTGAGCATAAGCAGTGATTTGTTACAGAGAGATGAATAATAAAGGTTATCACATAAAGTTGACATAAACACAGTAATAGATGGGGTAATTATGTACCTTATTTATTCTAGTTGCTAAATCTTTTGCTGCATTGTGCAAAGGGACATCTGAATTTTAAATAAAAATGTAGTTTAAAAAAAAAAAAAAGGGAGAAATACCAAAACAGACAGTAGAAGAGACGGGGACAATGGCAGAAAGGCAGAAATAAGATGAAATACTGATACCTAGACAGGAAAAGGGAAAGGACTATAGTAACTAGGTCTTAGCATTGATATTTGTAGATGGTGATAAGATTCCAAGCTAAAAAATTAATTTACTGACATGATTGTCTCTTGACAGAGCACTTTTCTCCAAACAACATTTTAGACAGTTCTCCTGTGCTCCTTCACCTGAGGAAGGACTGTTCCAGTGGTTTGACTTTCTTGGGATTGTTAAAATGCAGCTAATGTAGATTAAACAGGACCCTTAGAGGATCTGAGTCAGTTTGCTAATCCAACAGCAGACCATTCCCAGTTTTGGGGGGTTAGTTTTCTACCAGCTTAGGGGGTTGAGCTGGGTGTCTGAAGGGTTAGCCAGGAGCTGGTGTGGCACGAAGGGAAGCAGGAGAAGCAGCCAGCTGGCGTTGGGTAGGCAGGGCAAGGATGTCTCCTTTGGAGGCAGCTGGCTGCTACTGTTTTTCTGGTGTGGGACAGAAACAAAGCAGTTTGTGAAGAATCAGAGAAAGTGTTGGAAGGGCAGGAAAGATGGCAAACAACTGTCTCCATTTCAGCCCCAGAACAGTCAGAGCCACCCACGTGGTTTGTGGGAGACAAGCTCAAACCTGTTTAATACTGGAGATGGACTCAAAGCCAAGTCCCAGCTGTGCCCTGAATATCTGTCACATCTCCTGAGTGAACCTCTCTCCCCATTTTGCTCTAAATTATAACTCACTACTAGTAGAAAAATTAAATGGAAAAGAGAAATTTGTTTTCTTCCAAGCTCCAACTAGAAACTGAAAAGAACTCCTTAGAATTCAAGTCCTGTGAGACATACTGATGGTTGTCAATATTTGGGACTGAATTATTACCTAGCCTTAATAATTAATGATTGTTGTTAACTGCTGCCCAAGCAAGTGGAAAGCAGTAGGCAAAATATCCCTAATTTTTTTTCCAGCAGCAGAGCAGAGCAGTAGTACATAAGGACAAACCCACCAGAAGGTGTGCTGGGGCAAGCAGCCTTTTGCTCCTGCCAAGGGAGATGCTGCTTGTGGGTCAGTGGTGGCTCACATGCTGCTGGTAGGAACTGGAGGAACTGTGCCTCCTGCCAGCCTTGAGCCATGTCCTCTCTGAAATCGCTCTTCTCAGCATGACAGCCCTTCTCTGTGCTGTTGACAAACTGCCTTGGTGCCACCTGTGAACACGTGTGGTTTTCCACATCCTTCAGTATTGCACCAAGACAGTGCATCTGCTGCAGGCAGGATCAAACCCCTGTGTTAGCCTTGACATGGGAGCAGAACTGGGACAACACTGCCAAAAGTATTTCTACAGCCCTTCATTGACACCTTTACTGAGATCTTTTCGGTGCTGTACATCTCTTCCCAAAGAAGTCTTCACTAATGTTTCACGAGCAAGTAATAAAAAGCAAATATTAGGATATGAGCACAGAAAGAGAAGATTAAACTTAGCATCTCAAATTACTTTTCAAACATTGCAGTACCCAGTAATAAAAGCATCTATATTGCATTCTGAACTATAATTTGGATTACATGCCCAGGGCAAAATAGTAGAAATCACCTTTGATGTGTGCTGAGGAGTGAGTCCTTTTAGTGCCTTTTCACCTAAACTGTAGGAGGGACCAAGAGGGAAATGCCTGTAACAGGTGCCCTGAGCTAGTGGGAGAACACTTGTATGAGCAAAGCCATGTTTTGGGCTGTGCCAGCAGCGGGTTGCACTTCTCTCCTACTGCTGTCCTCTGAATGAGAAAAAAAGAGAAATATGGGAGGGAACTGGGCACTGATATGTGTCTTGAGACCCAGTATCCTGGAAGCTTAGCAAATCTTACTCAAGGCCGAGGTAGTCATTGAGAAAATGAGAATACTCCACAGAGATGCCTTCGTGGAGGAGATAGAGTTCAAGTTTTGAGGGCAGAAATTAATCAGTCAATGATATTTGACTGAATACAGTGTGTTGCAAACAACCTCACAAAAAAAAAGGCAAAAAAACCAAAAACAAAACAAAAAACCAAACACCACACAGACCAAAAACACCACAAAAAAACTAAAAACAAAACCCTAGAAAAGAGTGAGATCTACTTTCTTGGTTATTCCCCATAATTACCCACCCGTTGCAACCTGAGATTTTTACATCTTGTTTGGGCTGCAGGAATATTTCTCAGCAAGCTCCTCTGAGCAGCCAACTGCAAAAAAACATTGAAATATGATAAGCATATAAGAGCATTAAATGGTAGCATTCTCCATCACCCACAGCCTCTGTCAGTTGTGTTTCCAGGCCAGATGAAGCTAGAATGTACGTACAGCTGTTCTGAGTTGTAAAATACGTTTTGAAACGGGATTGATTTGTCTGTGTTTCATGAGATTGAATTAAGCAAAAGAAAAAAAATGTAAAGACTTGTCTTTTTTCCAAGCATTTAATAGAAATAGTCTAACTGGAACATAATAGAGATGTGCTTTCAGCACACAGATGTGCAGTAGTGAGAGCCACGTTTTATGTAAGCTGCTTATTCTTTTGTGCAGTGTCAAGAACTGAATGTACTTTCATACTCCGTTTTTTGGCCTTGAAATGAACAAATGTCAAAGCAAATGAAGACCTGGTGGTAAATCCTTTTCAGCACTGCTAATGATTGTGACCATTGTGGAGCTGTTCCTGGCTGTCTAATCGTCGTTGGGAAATCGAGCTTTTGATACATAGACCTTGTATTCTGAATTTTGATTTCTGCTACAAAATTTGCTGGTGTGATTCATTATTTAGGGGATCAGAAAGGTGTGCAGGTCACATCCTGCAGAGTATATTCAAAGCAGATTTTATGGTGAGCTTCAGTGGGTAAAGTCATTAAGGGTATGATGAGTGTTCTGAACAGAATTACATGGGCAAAAGTTCACGCCAGTATCTCTTACCTATAAAAATGCATTTTAGTAGAAAACTGATTTACAACTGGAATTTTTTCACATGCAAGACAAAATATGCAGAAGAGCAATTGAGCCTGATCATCTTCTTCCAGTTCCACTGCTTCCTTTATAGTTAGGTTTTTGTATTATGGCTGTCTAGATTTTACAACCACAAATGTGCCAAAACCCTTGACTGGTTCATTCAGGTTGATTAATAAGCATCATAAAATGTCTACTTTCTTCAACACCTGCACACTCTGTTTCTTGGTGTTTTGCAAATGTAGGAGGTACCGATATGTGCTTTGACTTTGGTACTGCAAACCAAAACTGTTCAAGTGGTAGATCCTGATCTAGGTTTGGACAGCAAAGAGACGTTTCCCAGGTTTCCCCTGAAACCCACATTTGTGTGGATGAGCGTCTGTTTTCAGTTGTTCCTCCAGCTGGTCCAGGAGCAGCTGCACATGCAGGCAGTGCGGGTGCTGGGCAGAGCTGGACCCAGCACACTGCTTTCCAGAAAATGAACCCGTGGAGCTGGGTACAGCTAGAGATGCCCCTGCAATTGTCCCTTCAGTATCATGACACCTGCACTGGGGTTTTCCTGGCAAAGCTTTCCATGGATTTCACGTGGGATTCTCCTCCGCGTGAAATGTCAGAACAGGAGAGAAGGCAGTGCCTGCTCTCTCTCACCCCATTTTCACCCTGCTCCATCTTCACAAAACTTACCCTTGGGGGAGGGTAGATCACAGATCCACAAGCCTGGCTGAGCAGCTTCTGCTGCAAGGAGATGGTTAGCACTTCATCCCAGCCACCAAGTGGCTTTGTGCACCCCAGGGGCCTGTGGAGACATCTCTTCTGATGCTATAAAGTGTGATTCAGAGTGATGACAGTACTTTAAGCAGCAAACAGACACTACCAAATTTCTTTGTTATTTCTCTGTAATTAAAAGAACTTCAAATTCAAAATAACAAAGTGTGAACTTTTTTCTCTTTTCTCTTTTTGCTCAGAAATCGAAGCAAAGGAAGCGTGTGACTGGTTACGTGCAGCTGGATTTCCCCAATATGCTCAGTTCTATGAGGGTAAGTAGGTCTTTCTCCTCTTTGTGTGGTTCTGAAAGTGCTCTGGGCCCTTGCCAGGAGAGCTTGCAGTTGGCCAGCTCCACATTTGACTGAGTTATGGCCATGGCTGGATGCTTCATAAAGCCTCAGCTGCTGGAGTCATACAAGTGCATAAAGAAAAGTGAGATTCTTACCCTCATAGCCTTGGGACGTTAAAAACAAAAAAAAAAAAAAAAAGAGGGACATAGTTTGTGTAAACCTCAAAGGTTAACAAAAACAACTACAAAATACCCAAAAACATGAGTCTATTTTTTAGAAACTTTTTATTTAAATTTTAGAAACTGTGTCTGAAATAAGATTAAAACACTAGAAGTTATTGAAAATTTCAATCATGCCAACAGTAAGACTGAAACTCTGCAGTTACCAAAAGTGAATAATCTGAGTTGCACTTCACATTTGCAAAGTAAGAAAAGCTGATATTTCAGTGCTAACTCAACGGAAATGGTGGTGTCCCCTTCCTGGGTGTAAAGTTTGTGCCCAGAGAAGCAGTGTGCCTGAGGCAGAGCAAGTGTTGCACTGCTGCTGTGTTCAGGAGTAGTTTGGGGACTGGAGCTGGGTTTTTCCTGCTCTCCCCAGCTCCATGCTGAGAGGGAAACTGCAGCTGAGCCTCATTATTCCCAAACTGCATGTTCTCCCTGCCAGAGACACAGAGCCAGTTCAGGCCCACTCGGGCTTATTAGCCGAAAGGCAGCTCCGCCAAACACCTCTGGATGCCTTCCAGGGTCAGCGTGAGTCTGGAGGCAGCACAGATCCACGCATGGAATGGGGGCCAAGGAGCCTCATGGGTCAGAGCCAAGTCTGCAGGGAGTCAGCCCGGATGCCATCCCTCCCCTCATGTGGGGCTGAGGATCCTGCAGGGAGCAGGATGCTGAGGACACCACCATGGCCAGCTGAGGTCTACCAGGGCTCAGGTCCTGGGTCCTGTTGGGCTGCTCAGGTGCCTGGGGACAGGAGCACCATTCAGAGGTGCTCAGGTGGCTCCACAGGAGGCAGGCAGACTCTGTTAAATCCAGCAAGGAGCTAAGGCTGATAAGCCTGCCAAACCAAAACTGACACAACTGTGTATCTACCACAGTCCTTGGGTAGCCAGTAGTACTTTTGTGTCTGCCTTGTATTCAGAGTATCAGATACTGACTCCCCCAGAGAAAGGAGCATCTGCTGCCTGCTTAACTCTAAGGGATGTTCTCTCCAAAAAAACAACCTGTGCTGGGCTCCAGCAGTTCCCGTGCAGTCAGTGTGTGCTCTAGACAGTCTATGTCTCTGAAAACAAGGTGCTTTTCACAGGCATCTATTATGTCAGTGTTCAGCAGTAGTGTCTGAAAATGCTGGCTAAAGTTCCTGTATCCCAGCATCCTGCTGAGGTACCTAAGCATGGCAGAGCAGTCTGGAGAGCAGCAACAGCACTGGAACCTATCCCACCATTACAGAGCCGTGTCACTTTTCATTACAAATGTCAGCTTCCAGCATGCTATTCTGGCTTTTTAGCTAATGTTGGGGATTATAATTCAGTTTGGGGTTTTTTTGTCTGTTATTTGAGTAACCCTCTGTCTGAAATCATTGTTACTTGGATCTGTTTTAAAAGCAAAAAGCACAGAACATTTCTGGGGCTTGGGCAAAATCTGTCTAGCCAATAACTCATTAAGCCACTGTAATGAGAAAGGAAAACCTTGTTGCTCATGTAGATAAAATAAGTGTGGTGGTAATTCCCTGATGTCATTCATTTGTGCAAGGTGCTAGAATGAACAGCTAACAATTGAGTATTTTTTTAAATCCAAAATGAAATAATTTTGCTCTCACTCTAATGCACTGGGCATTCAGCTATACCTTTACCAGAAAAAAAAATAAATAAGGTGTCTGAAAAGGTCACAGATACAGCTGGAAGGGAACCAGAGCTGAGTGAAATTGGTCATACTGGATTCCAGTGAGCAAGCACATGCAAAGTAATTTAGATGTAGACAATGTATTTTCATTTGAGTAGCAAGCAGTCATCTTAATATTGTGTCTCCTTTTACAGACTCCCAGTTTCCCATTGACATTACTGCAGTAAAGAAAGATCATGATTTTCTTGACAAGGACCTTGTAGAACCTCTTTGCAGGTAAATAACACTCAAAGTTTCTTTTCTGATTATTTAAAAACATGAGCTGATTTTTAACTGTTAGCATAGCAGCAGTAGGGATGTTTGCTTGTCCAGGTGAATTAAGTGATGAGATCTGTAAAGCCACCATTCTGAGTTAATTTCTCTTACAGAAAATGCTGCAGTAGGACACCCACTATACTCACAGAAAGCATCACATGATTTGAGAAGACCCAAATCCAATGGATTTTAAGTTTTTAAGAACTAGCAGTAGTGCAAGCAAACCCTGAATAAATGAGAGTCACATTTGAGTTGCACATTAATAACTCTTATGTCTAAGTCCAGCAAAAAAGATGAAATTTCATTGCATGGAATTCAGCAAGCCCTTTTCTCTGGCAGCAGACATGGTTTTCATGCTGCTGTGATTCCCTTGGTACTCTCTTTTGGCACCAGTAATAGAAGTGGGACCAGACCAGTACTACAAACCCGCCAGTACTACAGCTGCTACAGCTGATCACTGCTTTGCCCCTCCCAGCGGTCCTGCGTTTGCTGTTTATCTTGCTTTTTATACTCTGTGATGAATATACCGTATTGCATTGCTCAAGTCCTGTCCCCCAGGACTCAAGACACAGCAGTTCTGTGGCAGTTTTGCAAAACCACATTGCGGAGACATTGTTCCCCTCTTCTTTCCCCTGTACTCAGCTCAAGCTGGGTTCTGCTCCTCTCCTCTTCAAGTCAGGACAAAGGAGCATCTGGCCCTTAACCAAGCTGGCTTTATTACATGTTATGGAAACTTTCACAACACCAACATCAAGATAATTGGACAATTCCACATCATACTGTGCATTGCAAGGATTAATGCGTCTGTGATGGAGGAATGCAAAGAAGGTTTCTGAGAATCACCAAAAATAGGGCTAGAAGAGACTTCATCTTGTACACCTCTCCATCCCAGTTGTGCCCTCCTTCCTGGTGGATCCAGGTAGTTTCTGGGCTTAGCTGTCAGATTGCTTTCCCAAAATTCCCCTGCTGCAAGTGAGACCTATTGCTTCTCATGCTGTCTGTTATGGTTACGGGGAACAGAATATTCTCTTTGTCTGTGTAGTAGCCTTTGTGTCTGAAGGCAAATCAGTAGGAAAGACTTGGATCCTCCGGTGATCCCTCTCACAAATGCCAGAGAAGAGAATAACTGCAGACTTGATCCACTGCTGTTCTGTGCTGCTTGGTGAGAGCGCATTGCTATGCCCACGCCTGAGAAACCTTCTTCCCACACATATGTACAACCCCCTGCCTCAGTCCGACATGATGGAAGATACACTTTGCTGCAGTTTGGGAACTGGAAAGTGATAGAGAATAGGAGATTGAGACCTCTTCCCCTCTGCCCTTTACCACGAAGTTGAAGGACCAGTAAAAAATGCAAGTATGATGTCTGTTCCTGTTGCTTTTTTTGTGAGAGCAAACAGTGAGATGTAGTCATTTCATAGCTCTGTGACTCTTCCTAATCGTTCTTCTCCGGAGCGATTGGCAGTGGTGGTGCTACAGTCATGGTCACCAGGGATCCAACACCTACACAGCTAAAAATGGGAACAGCTCATCTCTTGCTCCTCCATCCTCTCTGGAGACTCACAGATACACCTACAGTTACACTGTGTTGATATATATGAGGATTATTTTGCAAGCTGAGAAGCTAGACACTTGGTTGGGTTGGATTTTTCTTCTCTTTCATTGAAATATGAGGGTTTGGAAAATTAACTAGCAGCTGGATAGATGCACTCATGGGGAAAAAAATGCCTTACATTAGCCTAAATCAAGGGATACTGATGAGACCTATAGAAAAAAGCATAGACACAGATATTTCCGCGCTTTAAAGATAAATGGGTTTATGACTCTATAATAACTTTTTCTGTAATTATTTTATTCAGAAGACAACACCTGTTTACTTGAAATTTTGTTGGGAGTTTTTAAACAGCTTAGATCTAAAAAAAGGAATAGCTCCTCATAATAATGCAAGTATTACGTACAGGTTATGTTTTCAGATTGCAGACAATCAGTTTGATGTAACTGAGCAGCTTCAAACCCTTCGCTGAAAGCGACCCGTAAAAAGCCCTTGTTCCAAATGCCAAGATTCAGATTCATCAGAAACAATGAACAGTGTCAGCTGCTGCCTCCAGTACCAGCTTTGTTACTCTATGAGCTATCAAACCAGCGTCTTCCAAGTTTTCCAGTGCATTGGAAATCCTCACAGCTCAGCTGACCACTGTGGCCAGTTCTCTGCCCTTCCTTAGCTCTGCCATGGCGTTACTGCAAGGTGCAGGCCGACGTACCATATGAGAGCTGCAGGCTGTGATGCACTTTGAGGAAAGAGAAACAGGCTGGTTATTATTTCTGTGTGCAGATTCCCAGGTTGGCAGTCAGACTTCCATTCTTCAAACATTCAAGGCTGCCCTCAAAGCTGTGCATGACCAAGCCATCACGCTGACTAATAGTGCGTTCAGCCCATAGTACTGAACAAAATGGGCTTCTCTTCTTTTTTTTTTTGGACGAGAATTTTAAAGCTGAAATGCCAGCATGGATAATCAGTTTGAACAGTTTTAGCTCTGAATAGTAATAGCATAAACACTGAATTTCTCTGCTCTTGTGGGTTGAAACCAGACTCTCCATCTCATTTTACAATCAATTTTCTTATGGCATTGCAGTATTCCAGACAACTTGAGGCACAAATGAGAAAGAACCTTGTTTTAAGGCAGCTGGTAGTATTTTAGTTAGAAAGTCTAGGACTCCCTATTGTAAAAGATTTCAGTGACCTTTTTGAGATATTCTAACATCCCTGCTGTTTACAATATAATTTGAAAATTTGGCAGAGTGAAAACCAAATTTGAGGCCTTTGGGTTAGAGGCGTATCTATCAAGAGATTCCACTCAGATTTTGTTGAGTAATGAACAATAGAGAATTGCCAGGCAATCTGCCGGCAAATGCTGTCAGCCTGCCAAAATAATAATTGGGCATGAAAATTTTATAGCTGGATCTCTGTGTCATTTCCAAAATAGCAGCAACTAACTCTGCTCTGGGAACTTTTGTGGCTGCTGTGATAAGAGGGTGAGAAGGAGAAGCCAAGCCACGTTGTACTTTTTGTATTCACGTAAATACAGTGACTAAGAATGTGAAGAACAAGTATAGAACAGTCTGATACAGAGTCCCCCAAACCAAACTCTTAAAACTTGAACTGTGCCAAGCAGCCAACAGCCCTTTTTTTCATAGCTGTCGTTTCTTAGACAGCTTGTAAACAAAGCGAAGGTTGTTGTCTGGGATGGGACATCCTACCACCAGAGTTCTGAAATGATGCTTGTACGGTCAGTACCATCTGCTGAGTTGTCTTGCTCTAGGTGCTGTTGGGGGATAAGCCTGGCTCTCCACATGCAGGACAGAAAGCCCTGCCCTGAAGGCAGTAGAAGGGCTCCCACTGACTTCCAGGAGAGATTACTCATCTCATGTGAGTCTGGAGCCTGTAAGGTAACTCCCTTGGTGGTAGCCATGATAAAAAGGTGATAGGACTGGAAAACAGTACATTCTCTTCATGCACAGAACTGGTGGAGCCGGGACATGCCAATGTGAGCCTTGCACACCAGCCCTAATGGTGCTGGGAGGACTCTTACTCAGTGTTAAGACCTCAGCAAAGCCCAGCATCAGGAGCTGGATGTCCTCCTCCCAAAGTCCACAGTACCTGAAGAAGCCAGGCGGGGACATGTGTACACAGCACCTAAACTTGGCTAGGAATAAAATAACAATAAAGGAAAGCAACAGTGTTGTGATTCCCTCAGAGAGGTATTCACAGAACCATACAGTGTGTTTTCCTAGTCACAATCCATAAGAGAGGGCATTTGCGGATCTGCTGAGGCAGGAGACACTCTTCTATCCATGCTTGTCCTCCCCATGATGCCTCCTCCTTCATGACTGGCCAGTGGCCCTAGCTGCATTCCAAAGCACTTGCTTGGAAGCAGCTGCAGAACAGGTCCAGGGATTCTGCTGGAACTCCAACTCCCTTCAGTGCTGTCTCCCTATTACTTGGATTCCTCTTCAAGCAGGACAACAGGTCCCCCACAAGGTTTTCCAGATGACCTGAGCCTGCACTGCTAGAAGCTTGTATTTATTTGTAAGCACTGCTCAGTGCTGTAAAGGGTGCAAAAGTTGGAGATTTCCTGCTTCTTAAGAACTTCCATCATAAGAGTTAACAATTACAGCACTGGGGTTGGGATTCAGAGTCCTAAAGACCTGTGTCTATGGCCATCTTAAATCTCCTGAGATAGCCCAGACTTCTCCATGTGTTGACTGGACCAAGGTACCTGCAGCAGCTGAAGGCCAGGCTTGATACTCCAGAGGATCTAAAATAGCACCAGAAACATCTGTTCGGGTACCTGAATATCTCTGCTGGTGTTTTATTTCAAAGTGTTAAACCACCAAGGCAGTGTTTACCTGTGGTGCTCTGGAGAATAAATGAAATTACCATCACTGAAACACTTGCTGGAGTACATATTTTGCAGTCTTTCCCTGAACACTGCAGAAATTTCCTGATATGCATTCAAATGCATCCTAGATTATTTGGGTTTTATATAGCCACCTCTCTTGTGTTTACTTAATGTGTTTTTCCCTGCCTTTTCTCAAGTCCAGACTTTGTGTTTTGCTAACATTACAAACAGGCATTCTTTTCCCATGTTTTCAAGCAGTGACGTAAAAGTGCAATGCTTCTCTCACTTCAACTTTGACATCAGTGCCTTTGTAGCCAGAAACTTCTGGGATTTCTTCTTTTCAAAAGACTTGCTGAGGAGTTGGCTGTCCATCATCTGATGACTTTAAACTGATGAGAAAAGCTTTCTGTGACTGCTGGCACATCAAAAAGGCAAAAGAAATGGAACAGACTGACTTTGATTTGAGCTATTAGTACCAGACAAACTCACAAATATGATCATTAGTTCTCTAATTTCACTGGCAAATGTTTCCACAGCACTGGAAGAGCCCCAGAAAACATACCAATGTTTTGTAGAGGGGCGAACTTAAAACCTGGGGCTGAGTCCCTGGCGCCCAGTAAAAAGTAATTTTGATTTTGGTGGAGCAAGAGTGGAAATGTAGCTGCAGACTTGTCCCTTCAGCACAGGCCAGCTGACAAAGAGGTGCAGGGACTCCAATATTAGCCAATATTCACCACTCTGAAGAAGCTGTCCCCAAGCATAGAAAGTTGGGCTGGAGTCCTTTGAAAATGAAATGTGCCTCTGTATACTTGGAATTGATATCGATACACACAATTAAACATTTTGTGCTCAAAAGAAGCACTGAACATTATTCAGCCCCAGGGTCCCAAGAAAATGCCGCTTTGGATTGAGAAATTCTGTGTTTGGGCAGAAGAGGAGTTTTGCAATAATAGATGTAATCCCAGAAGAAGATTTGTGGGCAGAAGGCTGGAGATACAGCTACCCAGCCACAAACCCTGGAATTTATTTCAACATTGCTATCATGCATGCAGGGTGTGCTTGTGCATACATTATACCCAAATTAATACCTGAGCACAGGTCTTTTCTGATACAGCATAACGGATTTATTGCCTTGAGTTAGGAAGGAATATTTGATCTACAAATGAGTAGGTGATATTTTGAGAGGGCATTTTTTTTTAAGGAAGATCCACATTTGGCGGGTCGTTTCTTTTTTAGTGGTGGCAATTTGAAAGGTATTCTAATATTAGAAGTTCTGTGGAGGAATATGTTAATGCCATAATCTCCTTACGTTATATGAGAGATTATATTATTGATCTGATGCTTTTTTCATGTGTCCTTGTAACTTACCACATGCATTTCAAATGTTCAGTTCTGGAAATTGGCAGCCTCTCCCTGCGACCCAAAAGCGACGGAGAGATGTCTTGCTATAAAGACACAGGAGATGCAGGCAGCCAACAGAGGAGTGCTGTGGACATGTGGCTCTCTCACTCTGCCTCTCCTTAGTTTGAAATTCAGTCCTAGACATGGAAAATTTTCAAAGTCTAACATATTTAACTTTGAGCCTCTGCTTTTAGAAGTTGAATGGTTTAATGGATCAGGATCTTTAAGTATAAATAAAACCAAATCAATTATCATTATCACAGTAGGTTCTCTATCGAAAGAGCATGTTTACTTGTCCTCTGGCTGTCCATGCACATGGAGACCACACACACACACACACACACATGGATTGTCATTTCAACTCACTCTCCTCACAGGATAGCCCTGGATTTAAGGAGCAGAAGTCTTACAGGGACTTTGGTAACATCAGTATAAACATGGTCAAAAACAGCTAAAAAAAATTATTTAAAAATGTTAGATTTGTTACATGTTAGGTGTGTTAACCTCTGTATAAGGTCCACAGATAGGAGAAAAGAAACTGTTGGCTTTACTTTTAAGTGACAGCTAGAAGTTCTTTGTGTCAACTTTTTTAAGGAGGTGCCAACTGCCAGACGTGAGGAACTGCACCTGGTTTTTTGTTCAGTCTTTCACCAGTGCTTTAAAATCCCCATTTTAGACCAATTATGTTACAGTCCTGCATAAGGCAACTCAGCTCCTCCTTCTCTTGTCATTTCCGCAGCCATCACAGGTGTTTGTTTATAGTTGTTTCCTGTGCTAAGTACGGAAATGTCTATCAATTAAAAAGCGATCTATCAAACCTGGCTATCAAGTAAAGTGGAGCTAAGAGTCCCTTCTAATGCAGCGGTCATATGGCTGGAATAGATGACCAGTATCATTTCTGAAGCTGTTGTATGCTGTTGGCACCCTACAGTAAGATAAGAGAAAATGTTTTGAACTTGCAAAAACTCATGCCCTTTAGTCAGAGGCTGCTAATCTTTTGAATTTGCTTTGCCCTGCAGACGACTGAACACACTGAACAAGTGCGCCTCAATGAAACTCGATGTGAACTTCCAAAGAAAAAAGGTAAGGGAATTTCATTAAATAGGCTGGCTTTACCATGGCTTTTGTGATAAGACCACCCCAATTTAGCCTTTAAGTCAATAACGCTCTTAAAAGTAAGTTAAGTTTCTTTGACTTTGAACATGCTTGTCAGCGTTATCTGGATGCATGATAATGTGAATTGCTGAATCTCGAAATTATAAATAGAATAGAAACTGTGACTAAATACTATGTGTGTTAAAAGGGCTCACACAGTACTTAAACTCTAAATATGTGCAATTAAATTTAGTGGGTAAAAAGACAATGAAGCTTCATTAGACTGGCTTGTTTGTCAATGCTATATAAGTACACAATGGAAAATCCTGCTCAGGAAAAAATGGAAGCTGCTCAGATGAAAATAACAGCCTTTCTTTGTTTCTTGTACTGACTTCTTCCCAGTTAAGAATATGAAAACAAACTCTGTCATCCTTACAAGCTCCTGTGTAACATGTGAGTTGTTTGAGGTTAAAGGGTTTCAGTGAGGGCTGCAGAAACAGCCTGTTGATTTTGAGAGTGTTGTAACATGTCCAGCATTAACTGTTGAACGTTTGATTTTCTGGTCACAAATTCCCCAAAGTCCTTGAGTATTGTACAATGGTAGCTGTCAGCTCTGAGAAATCTTGGTTTCTGTTTTTCCTTCCTAGAGTGTTTCTCTAGTGCTTTTTAAAAACCGCCTCTGAGACCTCCATTTTTGATGTCTTTGCAAATTCAGTCTCATCATACTCTATTCAGTTTTTGAGAGAACTTGAACAGGGGATGGTTTTAACGCCCAGATATCCTGCTTTGGCACACGCCCACTTGTTCCTCTGTGTACTAGCCTCTTTAGCTTGTATTTTGTTCATTCCCTGGAGCTGCAGGGACTTCACTGCATCAGGGGTATTTCTTGTCTTGGGTTTTATGTTCTATTAAAAAGGAAGGATTTTTTTTTTGTTATGTTTGTTTTTCATTTATTTTTTGCTGCCACTCCTCCCTGTTCTGAATGGACTGAAGTCCTCAGCTGCTCTCCTTGCAGATGACCATTAATTTGTGATGGAAGAGAGATGGCCCTGCTTGGTACTCTTCCAAGGGGACAGAAGCTAGTTGGGTCCATACCTGCACAAGGCCACAGAGAAGCAGAGCGCAGAAAAATGTAGAGAAAGAGGAGTTGGAGGAGATTTTAGCCCACGGATAGAGAGCAACTGAAAGTAGAAGAGAATGCGAGTGAGAGAAGAGGAAGGAGAGCCTGCTGACAGGACGAAATGTAACTGCAAGTGTAAAAGCCAGAAACTGGGTCTGAAATTGATCACTAATCTAAATAAATCTTTTGCTGTAGATACTGCCTTTCCTAATAGTCTCTGTGGTGATCTAAACAATGAAATGCAAAATCAGCCTACTTTGGAGCTTCAGCATAACAGGTATGCACAGGACTAGCACAGCTGCTTGAGTGATTCATCGAAATATGGCCAAGCAAGAAGCCAGACAAGGTTACTGTGAAAGCCAGCACAGCATGAGCGTTCCCCACTGCCCACTCTCCCACCCAGACCATTCCCACTGTGGGCTGCTATCTTCCCTTGGCTTCATCAAGATGCAAACAGAAATCCTCATGTATGTGTTGCAAATATGTCCGTAAGCGATTTGGACAGACAGAGATTAGCCTTTGGATTAACTGCCTTCTGCAGCTGTCGATTTATGAGAATTCCTGCCCCCAGCTGGAAAAATGTGGCAGAATTCCACCGCAAATAAATCCACTATTTGCCTTTTGTTAGCATCCCTCTGTATTTCAGGCAAGTATACCCTCAGTCAAAAAGCTGTACTATTTTAAATCAACTGTGACAAATCTGTGAATCAAAACCTCTTTCTCTTTGGCAAATGTTACCAGTCACTCCTCAAGAAACTTGCCCCTTTTCATCTTCCCAAACATAATGGTATTAACTGAAGTTTTGAACGTGCTCCAAAGCTGTGCACTTGATTTCACCCCAGGGTCAGTAGAAATATACAGTCACTGCTCCAAAATGTCTGCTCTGCCTGTGTCAGATGAATCATTGCTTTCAGACCTTCTCTTGATCCACTGTCCCCATAGCTGGTGACGTGTGGGTGGGCTAAGTGCTCTCAAAATTTTTTTTTGGAGAGTTTCGTTTCTGAGGGCACTCAGATATCTGACAAGAACAGTGGGTCATTCAGGATGTTCCTGGCTTCCAGAATTTCTACTGATTCCATCAGAAGAAAAGCACAGTATGTCATAGGACTCACAGTGCAGCTGAATTTGTAGTGAGTCACCATGGCAGTATCTCAGCATCCAGATATTTCATTTCATATTTGCCCTGATTTTGCTTGTGATGAAGCACAAGCATGTTTCTTTACCAATCAAAAAAAAACCAAAACTGAGCCTTTATTTAATTGAGCTGCAAATTTTGACATTGAAAAGCCTCTGTATTTTCTAAGTGATTCTTGGGCAGAATGTAATCCTGTCTTTGCTGTCATCAGAAGCAAAACTTGTTTACTACCAATATCCATTTCTGTTCATCTCTGCATTGTCAAAAAAAAAAAAAAAANAAAAAAAAAAAAACACAAACCCATAAAACTTTTTATTTAAAGTATATTTACCACTGAATTTATTTTTATTTCTGTATTCTGCTCTGTGCTCTCTTCTTGGTGTTTTTTGCAAAGTCTCTACCACTTTGGCTACTTTAATCGATTCCAGCTTGTAGAAAATACAGGCTAAATCCTGTCAGTTCATATAGTAATGTCAATGCAGCTAGAGGGATTTGTGTCAGCCAAGAATCTTTTTAAGGTCCCTTTGGCATATTGCGATGTAGGGCAAATTTTAAAAATATGTTTATCCTGTTGGCTGCTGCCACCAACGCTTCAGCAGTGGTATGCTTTGCAGATATAATTACCACTGCTAAATATTTAAAAGTATGTACCCTTGCGGTTTTTAAAATACCCACTTTGTGGCACTATTAAGACCACAATAAATGGATTTTTAAGTTCCCGAGGCTGTGCTGTCCTTTGGTCCATATATACATACCTCAAGCTGTGGAGTTAAAACAAGGGTAGAGCTGTCTGACGTGCCATTGCTTCCCTGCAGACAAAATGGCCAAAGCAGTATTAGCCTTTTCTAGCCCCTTCCCTCATACTTCACTAGGTGCTCGATTCTTCTCTCTAACAAGCCACAGAATGGAGATCTCTGTTCATTCCTGTAAACTCACATCAGCTGCACGAGCACTGCACACCTCAGCATTAACAGAAGAAAGAGGGATGCCTAAACCCAAAATTTCACAGCTATATTTTATTTTATGGTTTGGACATGATCTAAAACATCTGGCTGACTTGAAGTGATAAACTGGCAAAAGTTTATGGCATCAGTGAGACCTGGCACGCTACTGATCCCAATCTCCAGCTTTTGAGGTTTCACATTATTTAAGGTTTTGGGCGCTCTTGTAAAATTTGGTTTACATTTTTCAATTAGACAGGCCAGCAAAGATCCAGTCAGAGATTGGAGATAACTTTACCATTGAAACTTCATATAAAAATACTTCTAATAATAGACTCTTAAAATGAGAATTTTTCCAGTCCCAAAATAGTCTTTCTGGTTTAGCACCTCATTTTAGTCTGACAGCCTGTCATATTTTACTGCCTTCATACTGCTTCCAAGAATGTGAAGAACTGTTTGGATGTCATGTAGGTGAAGTTAGTTTGTTCTGCTTTAAAACAAATGTACAAGAATTATGCAGTATAAACCCAGTTCAAAGTCAGGGGAAGGGTATTCATTAGCAACTGTGGGCTTCATGCTGAACATGTACCTTTTTTGTTTGAGCAGGCAGATGAGAAAAGTGTCATAGGGTGAGGTTTTCTGTCTAAATTTTTTTCCAATGCACATGTTCTCTGCATTGCAGAGTAGCTCCTGGAGCTGCCTAAACATAAGCACAGCTCTGTGTGCCTCAAGCTGAGAGATGAGACCAGGAAGGGCTGTGGGGCTGCTGCTGCCTCGGGAGAGGTTGGAGGAAGCCAAAGTGTGGGGCAGGCTTCAGGTCATCAAGTTTGGGGTGCCTCTGATGACGAGGGCAGTGAAGACAGTAGTTGCCACTGTAGGAAAGCTCAGCACAGCTGCAGATGCTGCCCCACCCCAGGCGGAGCCTGGCTGCTCCTCCTGCCCGCACCTCCATAGCTGCTTTTTCTGCCTTCCTTCGCCTGCACTCAGGCACACCCTAAGCAGTACTGCTAAATATTATATTTTTATTGTTCCTCTAAGCATCATGGCTATTTATCTGTAGTTATGTTCCTGAAACATAAATCTTGTTAGATGTATCTGGTCTGTGAAGTTTATAGATGTTTATTTTAGTTCTCACTGCAAAACTACATGCAGCACTGGGTATTTGCTGTCTTGGATTTTTAAATAGCTCACATTGCTGTAGTACCCAGCTACTTCCCTGTCTTTACCATTGTGTATCTTAACACCATCCCTGCAAATCAGGATTCCTTTACTTGGACCTTTCAAAACATTTTTTTTCCTAAACAGTCACTGTGGGCATCAGTCCTACATAATTCAGTGCACGGGCAATCCATGGAAGCCAGGAGGTATCAGTGGGACTCCTAACATGGAGCAGGCTTTTATTCCTTTCTTGTTAAGATGTTTGGAGGCTTTACAATTAAATGAAAGATGGTGTTATGAAAGGACTGGCAACCAGTCTTTCATAAATTTGGTTCAGAGAGACATTGTTACCTGTCGCTCTCCTGGAGCAGCCCAATCACATTAATTCAAATAACAAGTTAAAGCACACAATTTCAACATGTGCCACTTGCTTTTTTTCCAGAGTGAAGATTCAGATGAAGAAGACCTCTGTGCTATCAGTAATAAATGGACTTTCCAAAGAACCAGCAGACGATGGTCTCGGGTGGACGACATTGACGCTTTGCTTCACCGATCTGACAGACATGGCTCTTCTGGGGACCTTAAAATGAAAAACACGACAAGCAGTGAGAGCGTCCTGACAGATCTGAGCGAACCTGAGGTCTCATCCATTCACAGCGAGAGCAGCGGGGGCAGTGACAACAGGAGTCAGTCTGGCACCACCAGCACTGCCAGGGAGGCCTGCGACTGCTCTGGCCATCATGATGTGGAAAGCACCCTGCTTCAGGACTCCACTGCAATAAACACTGCCCTGTCCCCGAAGGACGGCCTGAAGAATGAAAATCCAACACGAGCCAGAGCAAAAACCTTCCTAAAACGCATGGAGACGCTAAAAGCAAAAGCTGTGCATGGAAAACTAAAAGGCTCAGGAAGAACAGGTCCTCTGGAGATCAGTGGACCGGTTCTCCAGTTTGAGCCAAAATCCTTGAAAGACATGCACTGTGTACAGATAGTCAATGGTGATCTCCAAAATTTGGGACAAGATTCAGTCAAAAGAGGGCTTCCCTTTTCTGCCAAATCTAGCAGTGACAGCAGTCAGTCCGAAAACGGCAGCAGTGGGGTGAGCACACCGTGTTTGAAGGAACACAAATGCCACGAAGCAAACAAGAGAGGTGGGATGTACCTGGAGGACCTGGATGTTCTGGCAGGAACAGCCTTACGGCAAGTGGTGGACGAAAACCGCAAAAATGAATTTCATTCCCAAGAGAACTTGGTTGTGCACATTCCCAAGGATCACAAACCAGGGACCTTCCCAAAGGCACTTTCTATCGAAAGCCTCTCACCTACAGACAACGGTAACAGTGTAAACTGGAGGACAGGCAGCATCTCTTTGGGAAAGCAGAACTGCTCTACTCCAAAGGAATCCGGACTGATGGCTTGCTGTCCTAAAGAGAGTAGAATTAGTATTTATGACAATGTGCCAGGTTCCCACTTGTATGCTAGTACTGGGGACCTGCTGGACATAGAGAAAGATGTCCTTTTTCCTCAGTTAGATGACATTTTGCAACATGTCAATGGACTTCAGGAGGTGGTAGATGGGTGGTCAAAGAAGGTGTTGCCGGGTCTGCCGGTTGGTGATGTGTCAGTCAGGGAATCCCCATCATTGCCTTTCCAGTCACCTACACAGATCACTCTTGACTTTGAAGGAAACTCTGTGTCTGATGGCCGGACCACCCCGAGCGACATGGACAGAGATGGAACATCCCTGAATGAATCTGAAGCCACTGGTGTTAGAGACAGGAGAGACTCTGGGGTGGGAGCATCCCTCACAAGGCCAAGCAGGTAAGTAGCAAAAGTTTGTATACAAATCCACAGGCTGTGAAATACCATATAATGAAGCAGAGGTTCTCAGCCTGGGAGTCAGAAGGCACAGGGTACCATTGCGGTTGTGCTCATCCTGTATGGAGATGGGGACTTCCCAGGGAAAGGCGGACTTTGAGGGAAGGGACATCCTGCTGTGGAGATTCTTGCATGGAATCAATGCAGAATTTGTCTAATAGAGCAGACTAAGGCATTTTTTATCCCTTGATCCACTGATTACATGGTAGGACCCTATATATGTTGTAGGATGTATTTTCAATTCGTCTTCTAAGTTACGCACCCAGATCTTTATGGATTGATAGCTTTATGAATTTTTTTAATGCACTGGTCTGCTTTAAAAATGTGCCCCTTCATGCTCGAAGAGAACTTCCCTACTCTGCTTCAGCCCCTTACATGGGTGGGATGAAATGACGGTAAATGATTGACTTCTTAATAAAGTAAAAAGTGGAATTTTGTTAATAGTTTACAGACCTGTTTTAAGTCAGAGTGGTGAGCTCCTGTTGAGCCAAGTACCAGTGGTGCTGGGCAAAAGCCTTTGTGGGTCCAAACTGTTGTATGTAGGGTGGCTTTGTAAGAGCAAAAGCAGGGAGAATATACCTGGTATTTTCTGATACTGGTATGTCTGATAATACTGGTATTTTCTGATCTGCTGTCAGTCTTGTCACACGCTCACAGAGGACTCTGCCATGCAAGGTTTGCTGCTGCCTGTGCGTGCTCACCACCACCACAAAAGTGAAAGTGAACTCAAGGAAATTACTGAATAAATGAGCAGTGCCAAAGTTTTTAGGATTTGAGCCAGAACTTATATTTAGTGAAACAAGAAAATGAAATTAGGGTTTTTCTTCTGATGAAACCAGTATATAGAGAAAGTGCATTGGAGTAAAAAGATGTGAGTGGTTCAATATCTTGGTGGTTATAGCTCTAGCTAAGGAGACACAGGGTTTAATCCTTTTTCAAAAAAATCCTTCAGGATTTGATAACAGAGATATTTGGAGAACCTCATCTCCAAATATCTCAGTGGTCAGGTCAGTCCCCGGGGAGGTGAGAGACTAGGCATGGAATACCAGTTCTGAGTCAGGCAAAGAACATTTGAATCTAAATCTCTCACATCCTGTTGGAAGTGTGTGGGCTAAAGACCATAGCAGGCAGCACTTCTTCCCCAAGTATATGGACAGGACCCACACCCACTTGTGAATCTAATGTTAAAAAGACAAAACTCGGGCATTTCCAAAATTAAAGAGATTGACTAAATTGTTTTCTTTATGTCCAAGGTACATTTTCTTTCAGTTGACATGCCACAAGCCATCACATATGTGTGTGTTTGTGTATGTTTTATATATTGCCCAACCCTATCTCACAGTATCCCATCTTTTCTGCCCAACTAAAGCAGTTCTCTGATTTTTCTGTCATTTCTTTCTGCTAAAGGCGATTACGATGGCATAGTTTCCAAATCTCTCATCGCCTGAGCCGCTCCATTGCATCGCTTCACATCAGCAACCAGTCAGCAGCCCAGCTGAACCTGCTGCAAAAATTCTCTCTGCTTCGTCTCACTGCCATCATGGAAAAGTACTCCATGTCAAACAAACATGGCTGGACCTGGTGAGTACCACTGATAACTGGGAAAGAGACTTTTTAGAAGAAAATAGTTTCTCCTAATGCTGTTACTCTGATAGTAAGTAAATGCATTTAGAAGGAACCATTGACTTCAAGTGTAGGATCTGAAACTGTCGCTTTTAATCCATTGCTGCCTAGTGGCTCGTTGGCAAAGTCAGAAATAGATCCTGGAAATCTGACTTCATTCCTGTGCCCTAACAAAGAGACAACCCTGGCCTTCCTAACAATGCTACAGTTCCAGAAGAATAAACAGGAGTGGGAGAGAGTGACTAAAAAGTAGGAAAAGTTTACAATAAGTCCTACCTGGAATTCATTTTGTCATTCAAAAAGAAACAGCTGCTGCTTCATGTGTTTGATACTGCTTTGCTTGTGCTTTAAAAGAAGGGTTACAACAGTTAGGGGACATTTCTCTGTAAATCAAAGATGCAGGCTTTAGCCTAGGCCTGGACCTGTGTTAGAGGGAGCTTGCAGCTCCTGCAAGGTAGCTGTGACAGCTACCTGGTCACTCAGGGAGTGGAGGGAAGCGCACATAGATGTGAGTGCTCACAATGTGGCTCCTTCTGTAGCTACTGGCTACAGAAACCTGCATGTTTCGTGGTACGCAAACCCTGGTGAGCCTCACAGATTGAGGTACACCAGAAATGGAAATGGGCATAAATAAGACTTTAAAAGTATCTGAGAAATAATCAAAAGAGTGACAGAATCTCTCCCTAATACACTGAGGCACCCAGTCCAGATACAGTATGACTTGATATTTATATTGTGATTTTCATGCTCAAAGCGCCTCCCCAAAATCCGACTAAATTTATCTGCAAGCTACGTAAGACAAATTTTCCTTTAGAAATGGAATAATCGATACAATAGATACACGTGAGATTCACCTCACTGACATCAGCCATTAGGAAAAGTTAAAAGTGTAATCTGTTATAAATCTGATCTGAGAAAGTCAGGTCAGCTGTTTGTGGTCAGAGGAAAAAGACAGGCAACTCCAAAGCAGCCCATCATATCCAAGGCTGAGGGTTTGGGTCACCCTCCACAGGTGTCTTTCTCTAGAGTGGGTATAGAGGTAGTCCAGACTCCTGACTCTTTCTAAATCTCCGTAAGAGAGCTAAAATTCGGTAAGATTAACCCCCATTTCATTGTTTTTTGGTGCAGCTCCCTGTGGCTAGCTGACAACATCTGCACTGAAATGAATCTCACCTTACCCAACTTCAAATAAGCAGACTAGAGTACAGCAAATTCTAGATCCCGCTCTTTGTACAAGGTTTTCATCCTGACAAGTATTTCTTCAGTTTTCATAATCAGTCTCTAAGGATTTTTAAGAGAGGGACTGTAAATAGCTGTAAAATTATGCACTGTACTTCTTCAGTAGGTAATTTAAAATGAGTTTTTACTTCTTCCCACACAGATGACAAAACTCTTAGTCACATTTAGGTCATACTCATCCTTTTAATTTTAATTCCATGGCAGTCATGATTTCCAAAAAGGGAATCAGTTGGTTCTTGTTTTCATCACAATTTTTTGAAGAAAGCAAGCTCACCAGCTTCGCTTAAGTTACTCAACTAGAATAAATCATATAACACAAGGGAGGAGTCTGACACATAAGGATTTCCCACCATCATTTCTTATTATAAATTCTTAGTCAATAGAAATACTAAATCATGTAACTGGTGTATAAAGATAATTTAGCATGTTAGAGGATTGAACCTCCTTTTCCCTCAGATACCCTCTCCACTCAGGTTTGCTCTGGCATTCCTGTGAGTCCCTAAAGGATGCTTTAAACCTTGTTGACTTCAGCTGGATGACACCCGCGTAGTAAAAGGTTTTTGTTAGAACTGATTGTTATGCTATACCTTAGAGGTCATCCACTTATAGACATTAAGAAATGAATCAATTATGCAAATTGTGAAGTGTCTGTGTATTGTGCATTAAACATTATTTCACCATCTTTATAAAAAAGGCCCCAGATACCAATTTCTGTCAGTAGTGTTACTCAGAGAGTGTGTAAATATCCTGATTTTTTTTATGCAGCCTGTTCATGTTAATTTTCAGGTCTGTGCCAAAGTTCATGAAGAGGATGAAAGTCCCTGACTACAAGGACAAGAATGTCTTTGGTGTGCCCCTGATAGTTCATGTCCAGAGAACGGGACAGCCTCTTCCCCAGAGCATACAACAAGCACTGCGCTACCTACGGAGCAACTGTCTAGACCAGGTAGGAACTTTACTCCACAGACTTGGGGTTTTTTTCTGAAAAGCCACTTTGAGCAAGCAACAGTGAGCATTTTTGTGCTAAGTACCAGGATTATTTGAAGATTATTATCTCTCATGTTGGGCCTGGATCTCCTCTGGTGATTTGATAGTTGGTGCCAATACTGAAAGTTTGCCATTTTGAGATTTGCATCCAGCTAATCTGTTGGACTCTTGTAGCTGTGACAGTCCTGCTGATTTGTATACCACAGTCTACTTCAAAGAACATTTTGAGATCTTCATGTATATTGAATGAAATCTGGGAAGAGATCAGGACTCCCCACTTCTACCTGTATCTGTTCTGCTTATGCTTGACTGTTGCCATTGAGAGTTAACTGCATTCACCATTTCACAAGATATGGTACAAAAGGTTTTATTTACTTAGCAAAGACAGAAAAGTCCAAGAATAGAGAGCAAACTCAGCAAAATATTCCAAGTATTCTGTTGACAGAGTCAGATACATCCAGATAGTTAGGTCAGCAGGGGTTCAGTGCCAAAGCCATTATGGTACATTGCCTTTTATAGTGTTCTTAGCTACAACAAGCCAGCTGGGACACCCTCATGCTCAAAGTATTTCAGATTTTTTTATTCCCTTTAGCTAGAGAGGGACATACTAATCATATTTTTACTGTTCTTCCCCTAAGGGTGAGGATATGTATTTTTATGAACATAGGACTGGGAGAAACCCCCTGGCTGATTATGTTCAGTCCTCTACTGTTATTGACCTCATGTCATATGACCTCTTTCATAACTGCCTTTAGATAGTTGTGAGTTCAAAAGGAACAATCAGCACTTTGCTCTGCAGACTTTGCTGCTTTCCTAGCTCTGAGCACATGAAAAGGGTGGAATTAGTCTGTTCTGAATCTTCACATTTTCTAATCACCATTCTGGTTGCTGTTCACGTTTTTTGTTGGGTGACAGTCATCTTCCCTAAAACTGAAATCTAAAAATTAAAGGCACTTCTGTGAATCACAACCATTTCTCTTTGCAGCCAGTGGCAAAGACACAGGTCCTTCCTATCAGTTCTCTGTGTAAAGGAATCCTGTAGTGGTCAGACCTTGACCTCTAACTCCACAGTGTCAAAAGTGAGGTGAGATGAGTTCTGCCAACCATATGTAGTGCAGGAGCTGAGGGGCGGGATGAACAGCTTGTCAGAAATTTATTAAGAGAGGATGAAAGGGAAAGATGCACAGAGACAAGAAGAAGTGATATATTCAAGAGCTAACATGCCTGGTTGCCACGGTGCTCATCTGGGTTTGTGTACTGAGCTGGGAAAGGCAGTGTAGGAAGAAAAGTGAAGCAGCAAGCCTGGAATTAGTGATGAGATTGGAGGAGGAGACGCCCAAGTAAGAGGAACAGGAGATGTAAGGATAGGGATGGGCTTGTCAGCTAAGAAGCAGAGCAAGAGGAAGAAAGAGTAGAGAGAGAATTAATTGGGGAGATGTAAAAGGGAGAGTAAAGTATAAAGAAAAAGCTCTTGAGAGATTTGAGGCAGTTAAAAGGTGTAGAAAGTCTCAGACAAATATCTGCTCCATTTGTGTTTACCTGCTGGGAAGCATCAGAGCTCTGTGAAGGGCCATTTCAATCCAGCTTTGGTTTCTTCTCAGAGTGAAATTGGGAAAATACTGAATTAAAAAAAAGGAGGAGATGTACAGATTGGGACCCTTTAAAATACCTTTTCACCAAAAACCTTTCTAGGCAAAAACCCTCCAGGCAGTTCACCTTGTCTGCTTTCCTGTTACTCCTTTTGTTCCCATTTAATTCAAACTCTCCTAATGCCTGGACAGAGACCCGGGCAGCCTCCAGTCTCCCCCAGCATCTTGCTTATGTGTCTCTTCTGTGCCCTGCAGATGGTGGGCTAGAGATCTGAACAGGTATCAGAGCCTCTACTGCATACACTTGGTAAAGTTGAGGTTGCTCTAAACCATTGTAAGGTCTGTCTCCTGCCACTGAAATCCCTAACCTGGCATGAGGAGCCTCCCCGTTACTTGCAGGATATGTAATTCAGTTTCAATTTGCGAAACAGAAACTGCTTTGCCTTTTCCAAATGCGTCTTTATTTCTGCCATGCATCATATGCTTGCTTGTAGGGAAGATGATCCACACAGCATGAGGATAGTAAAGAGATTGGGCCAGACTAACCTCTGGATTTATAGTCCCTTTTTATTTACAGAACAAGTCTGTAATAATGCATAACAAGAGTCTTTTTCTATCAAGTGAAGAACTCTTTTGATTAATTACTACTTTTTTTCCATTAAAAAAAAAAAAGGAAATAGGAGTTTGGATAAATGTCTTTAAACAGAGATCAAGAGTAGCAGAATGATGTGCAGCAGGAGATTGCATGGGTGAGATTTGACATCTGACCTCTCAAATCAGACTTAGCTGGAAGTTTTTAATGGTTCTTTATACCAGCAAGGACACTTTTCATCAAAAGGAGAGGACTGAGCCTCTGCTCTCACATTTATCTACCACAGGTCAAAACTTTATTTTTTGGACAGAGTTAGCAAGTGTCCTTCTGCATCTTCAGCATATCCTTCATCCTTCTAAGAGGAAAAAGGGATTTAAAAAGAAGTGAAAGGGAAAGGGAAAACCAGATGAAAAGAGCTGGATGGTCTTTCTTGTATGCTCTTGTCAGAACGAAGAGCAGAGCTTCACTTGGGATCATAAATACAGAAGACAGGGCACACTCCAGTCCTCTACTTCCTATACATAAATTTAGCTCTCACATGACACTAAATTCATCAATAGGAAGACATAGAAGAGCTGCCTCACAGCCAGTCTGGTGTAGTGGTTCATCTCCAAATAAATAGATAAAAATACCCCCTCACAGAGCTGTGATCTATGTAATTAGTGTCATTAATGTGCGAGTTAACCACAGTCCTAAATGCCCTCCAGGTGAGCCTGGGAGGTGTTCTAGAGAGAGGAGGGTCCTATGTGAACTCTGTGCTGCTTCTTACTCAGAAGTAAGGGGGAGAAGGCCAGAAGGCTTTATTTCCTTGCCTTTACTGTTTGTTGCTGGACTGTGCCATGCCGGAAGCTGCACGGATCACCAGCGAGACAGCAATCACAGAGGAACAACA
Source organism: Struthidea cinerea (assembly GCA_013397865.1). NCBI lineage: Eukaryota > Metazoa > Chordata > Aves > Passeriformes > Corcoracidae > Struthidea > Struthidea cinerea. The sequence goes on along the minus strand of VZTI01000536.1, from coordinate 177,230 downwards.
GTGTATAATTCCCAACTGGAAATGTGCCTTTTCCATAGGTCTCTCTCAATATTTCACCTTCTTCCCTGAAAAACTGAAGGGAAACAGTGTTAGCGCTTCCCAAATGAAACACTGTAAACTCACTTGGGAATAAACAGCGTGGTTGAGGCCCAGGAATTCAGCCCAGGGGAAATTCCGCTGGCAGAGAAGGACAAGAAAGGGCAACCCTGCCTTGAAGGTATCATTTGAAGAATTACCACTTCCTTTCAAACAGAAAGCAAACAGGATAAAAACGTATCTTAGTGACACTGCACAAGTAATCCTTCTGTGGCCCCCACTTTCGAACTGGACTTTTCAGTGGGATTTGGGAGAACTCTTGGAAGCAGAGAGCAGGAAAGGGAAAAAACAGCTCTCATCTTGATTTTAAAGCTCTACCAGGATGTACTGATCTTTTGCCACAGCATTTATTACTTAGCTAAGCATAATATTTTCTTGTTAGTCTTCAAAATATATACCCAAATAAACATGAGGAGCCAGATTCTCAGCTGGAGTAAATCAACAGTCAGTCACCCAAGCCAAGCAAGCCAGGCTGATTTATATCAGCAGAGCATCTTGCTTAAACTCTTCAGGCAGCAGGGAAACCACAAGGCACTCTGAAACCTCCCTCTAGGATGGGACAGAGAGCAGCAGCATTATTAACCCCTCCAATCCTGCTGTGGGAGCCTGCACTTGCCTGCGAGACTTGTGGGAGCATCAATTGCATTTGCACATTTTCCTCCTTCATGCCTAGAGAAAAATGAGCAACCCAAGCTTTGGTCATGATCAAAGTCCCCATAATAGATTTATATGTAAATGTATATAATGTGTATGTATTCTTCAAGTGACATTTTCCCTTTTACCCCACTCATCATGGTACATTTTTAGGTGGGTCTGTTTCGGAAATCTGGAGTGAAATCCCGAATCCAGGCCCTGCGTCAGATGAACGAGAGCTCCCCAGAAAACGTCAGCTATGAAGACCAGTCGGCGTACGATGTGGCTGACATGGTAAAGCAATTCTTCAGGGACTTGCCCGAACCTCTCCTCACAAGTAAACTAGGAGAGACTTTTCTGCACATCTATCAATGTAAGTTGCTATTTCTACATATTTCTACTATTATAAACAGTCGGGAAATGTTATGTATTATATAGTAATACATTGTAAATAATTTTGGCACGTTAACACAATAGGTTTATTTCTGCTGGCCTTTGAGATATAAAAACCCCTCTGCCCTCAACATCTTTCATTAGGAGCTCTTTAGAACCACCTAAATGTTTCAGTGTCAAATTTAACGGAAAGACAATGTCCGTACCAGCCTCACAATCAGAAAGAAGACAGAAGAACAGGCTGCTGGACATAAAAAGCACGAAGACTCATATTTTTGTCAGATTTCTTTAAACTGTGGGCCCCTTTCATGCACTTATATCTCAGTGTAAGTGAGTCTTCTGGGCATGGAGGAATGGTACTTGACCATGAAAATATGTGTCTCTGCGGTCCCCTTCCTTGCTGGGACTTTTGATTATTTGTTTTTTCATTTTAGTCAATAAAATGTACATGCAAAAAACAAGCTGCATTCATGTACATCATATGCTCTATGTAAAGAACTCATAGAGAAGGAAAGAAACCAGGGGATTTCTTCTTTTCTTTCCAGCATAAGCAATCTTCAGCAAAATCTGAGACTCAGATGCATCAGAATAATGAAAGTTCCTGTGAATCAGGAAATGACTGTGTATCTCTTCTCCAGATTGAGGGAGAAATAAACAGTGAGGACGACACTGAAAAGCCAGAGGAATTAGAGCTTTTTTCCTGACAATGTCCATTATGAAGGCCAGTCAGCCAGCACTCTGGCAGATGCAGCCAGCCTAAGCCAAATAATTGGAAGCACTAAAGAGAAGTGTGTCTAGTCTTTTCACTTGCAGACGTTTCAGCTGCCAAAACAATAGAAAGCCGTTTTAAAACTCTGTATAATCCCAGTTCTTAAGAATCTCAGATACTTCCGTTGCTTCCCTTTACTGTAAAAATCTGTCTGTGGCACACAGTCACTAATGAATTTACCATCACAGTGTCTGTAGCTGGTAGAGAATGCTGGGATTCTGCATGTGAGAGACAGCACTGCAAATAAATTTAGTGGGTTTGGCCGTACGCGATGTCTTGGGACATAAGTTAACAGCAAGAGTTGGTGCCTAGCCCTGGACCATCATTTCCCCTTCTTCTTTCCTGCTCACATGTTGTCTGCCTGCACACACATTAATAAGCTTGGTCAGGACAGCAACAGGAATTCTGGCTGCTAATAAAATGGCAGTTATGATCACTTCCATGGGCAAGTGGCCAAGGAGAAGATTATCCACTACAAAGACATGGTCTGCATGTCCTTGGAAACAAATCACCTTTAAACGATTGGTTGATGAAAATTGGGGATGTCCCATGTTTGCACAGAAGAGACTGTAAGTAAATTACCCCCTTGCCAAAGGAAGAGAGACATGGCAGATCCCATGTTTTAGGTGGGTCGTCAGTATAAGCAGGTCTGTAGCCAGAAGGGCTCCTCTTTTCCAAGAAGTGAGGCTGAATGGGGAAATACTGATACCAGCCAACAAAAAATGTAAAAAGAGACATGAGCTGACTCTGTAATGTCTCCGTGGTACTGCAGTGGGAAGAACTTCTCTTTACTCTGGTCAGAGGGGGAAAGAAATGAGCTAGGAAAGATGTTCTCAAAATGCACGAGGAGTTTAAAGGATTTCAGAAAGACTTGAGGATGAGTCTCTTTAAACCAAGGTAGGAACTAGAAAAGATGGAGCGGCTCTGTAGACACCAGAAAATATTGTTTGGATTAAGAATGAGTAGCAGTGGTGTTTTTTCCATGTGACCAACAACAAATATATTTTTCTGTTTCAGACAGTACTGACGAAACTCCTTTCACAGAAAGAAAAATGTTGAAAATTGCTGGGATACCAGTTGTATTTCATAATGTCTGCAATTAAACTAATCTCTAGCTGAGAGTTTTTCTTACCCTTCGTTTAACAAATTGTTAATGTGAAGTTAGGAAGAATTTTTTCTCTCCTAGTGTACTGGCAGGGGATTTCTGATTTTCTGGGACTCCCTGAAGATATTTTTTCATATATCCAAGACCTTTTTCAAATATCCAGAATGGCTTGAATTGCTGTAACCCATAGGATTTGGGATGAGATGATTAGTGTAGTAGTTTATATAGCATAGCACTGATGAACTTTCTCCATTTCCCTAAAACTCTCAGTTGCCTGATGTTTACCTGTGACTTGAAGCACTGGCTGATTTTCTGCTTCATGTACCAGACCCCTTAGAGCAACAATAAAGGGGAGGGAGGGATTACCAGGAGGTGTTGTGGGAAGAAGAGACACATTGCCTGGATTTAGCAAAAGCTCCCCTGACTTCTCAGAAAAACCTGTCCTTGCTGCTTTTAGAAACTTCAGAAGTGTTGGGCTGTGTTCATTTTGTCATTCATGTCTGAAAGTTTTTAAAATAAAGTGCTTGTACAAGGCTAGCAGTCAAATCTTAAAAGTTGGCTGTTCCCTCTACTTTAAATCTGCTTTTGTTCTTCTTCCATTCGATTATAGAGAGAGTATGTAATACCCAGAGGAGGACTCGAAGTCCAAACTGAGAGAACTTACGGTAGTTTTAGAAATGAAACTGTCTGAGGTGCTATTTAAGCGTATCCATCACTTCTTTCATTGAACTTTTTTATGGTTTAGGACACAAATGTAAGTGTTCCTGAAGCTTCCCTAAGACTTTTAAACTTCTGTCTTGCCAGGGGACAAAGAAAACCTGAAAAATACCATTTAAAGCTATGAGTACTGAGTACTATTCTCCCTTCATAAACTTCAAATGAAGTCCAGTGTCTTCCTTGGGAGCAGCCCTTCAAACAAACAGAGAAATGCCAAACACTGGCGAGGGAAGTTGTGCTTGGTGGTGGAGCAAAACCCAGCTCTCCAGAAGCCAGCTGATCTTTTCCCCTCGGTCCCCTGTCATCTGCCTCTTCACAAAGCCATCATTAAGGTCAGGAAAGACCTCTAAGAGCCAACCAGTAACTTAACACTGCCAGGTCCACCAGTGAAACACGTCCCTAAGCACCACATCTGCGTGGGTTTTGAACACTTATGGGGACTGTGAGTGTCTGTGGTAACTTTATCTTTCCAGCCCCTTATCTGATCTCACAACTGACCCCCTGAACGTCACTTGCTCATTCCCAGACGTCCCCAAGGAGCAGCGGCTGCAGGCGGTGCAGGCTGCCATCATGCTCATGGCCGACGAGAACAGGGAGGTTCTGCAGACTCTGCTCTGCTTCCTCAGCGACGTCACCTCCGTGGAGGAGAATCAGATGACTCCCATGAACATCGCTGTTTGTCTGGCCCCTTCCCTCTTCCATCTCAATATAGTGAAGAAAGAAAGCTCACCAAGGTATGTTTCTTCTCAGCATTATAAATAGTCACATCCTTAATAAAGAGTGATGCTTTCAGTGGTATGCAGGACAAAATTTTCCAAATCACCTGCTTTCCAGCGCACATTAAACAGGGCATGGCTTCAGTGAGAGGGGAAAACCCCTGCTGCAGAGCCAGAAGCACACTTGTTTTCACAAGCCCAGCAGGCATTTCTGGCTGTCTGTTGTGAATATGTGGTGCCTGCTTTCCATGTGGAATTTTCAATGGGGCACTAGTGAGTTTTGCATGAGTAATGTTGACTTCTGTGAAGGAAAAGGGCTTGATTTTGCTCTGGTTGAAGTCGAAGATCAACCACACTTTAAAGGATTTTGATATGTAGATTTTCAGTGAATGGTTTTTTTCACTTTCCATTTACTGTCTACATTCTGCCATTTGGAAAACAGGGTTTATTTCAGGCCACATTAAAATTGTAACATGGTGAGTGTAGACTAAACAGAGCATAGCCAGGCTAAACATTAGTGGTCTCTCTTGACTCTTTTTCCCTCCCATCTGGTTCGGAATACACTGAGATTCTTGGTCAAGTACATGTATAACCCATGTCTGAGCAAGTGCTTTAAGCAGGAACAATGTAAACCACTTCACATCCTGTCTGTTAAAAATCCATTTCAAAATGTACAACACATCATGCAGGATATGTATAACCTTTCCTGCTTTTACCTTTGGCTCAACAATGTTTTAGGTAAACATTTTTCTTTTAAAAATGGCCTAACAGTTTGAGCAGTCTTGGTGATAAACAGAAACTAAAGATAGGGTTTTTTTCTCTTTGGTGTTGGAAGCATCCGGCTGCTTTTTGCTTTCATATTAAAAAGATTCAGCTCTTTACCTGAGATACTGAATTCAATTACAGAGTAATACAGAAAAAATATGCAACAGGGAAGCCAGATCAGAAGGACCTCAGTGAAAACCTGGCAGCTACTCAGGGCCTTGCTCACATGATAATGGAATGCAACAAACTTTTTGAGGTGAGTGACAGACTCAAACAGCATTATTCATGGCCACATAATGCAGCACCCTTTGAAGTATTTATGTTTATGCTTACATTTTCTGTCTTGTGTTAGCTCAGAGATTGGTGCCTCACTTATTTGTAAACTTGCTTCATCTAAAGTTTATTTATCTCATTTCTTTATGGCAGTTCCCTTTTACTATTCAAAAGATGCAGGGTAATTATTCTGTAACAGTTTTCAACCCAAACCACTGGATTAGGAAATTTTAGTCTAATTCAAATCAAAATCTTCTAGTGTAAAAATTTATTACAATGCTTTTAATGCCTCAATTAAAACTTGTTAGTCTTAAAAATAATTGCTCATATACTTTATTTCTGTGTATCGTGCAATAAAGTAAAAATCACATAGAGAGCTGCAGTCATTCCTGCAGCTGCTTACACTGCAGCTGGAGTAGAGCAAATGCTCATATCTCCCTTCCCCAAAAGGCAGTATTTCTGAGGGCTGAAGGAGTAACAGGGGTGTATTGACATCCAGTTGATCAGTCGAACATGGTTCTGCATGAGTAGTGCTGTTCTGAGCCATGGGCTGTTTCATTAGACCACTTTGATGTTTCATCTTGCATAAAGACAGAAATTGGTATGCATTTTACCAATCATAGGCTCATGCAATTGGATGCTGAATGCTCCATCAGCCTAAGAGCACATTGCCTTAAGGAAAAGTTCTCAGCAGGAGATTTTCCCTGTGTGTTTTCCCTCCCTTCTGTGGCAGGTCCCACACGAGATGATCACCCAATCCCGAAACTCCTATGTTGATGCAGAAGTGCATTCTCCCACCCTGGACGAGCTTGGGAAGCAAGTGGATGAGGAAGGAGGGAACTACCACATGTACCTGGAAACTCTCATGCAGAATCTCCAGAAAGAAGCAAAAGAGAAATTCAAAGGATGGGTCACATGTTCCAGTGTAGAGAACACAGAACTTGCCTACAAAAAGGTAATTTGGGGATACATGGAAGAAGCAGCAAGGAAACCAGAGCAAAATGCAGCTGAGCTATGGGGCACCCTGACATGTTGCATGGCAAAACTCACACCCTTCTTTCTGGCAAGGCACTTTATTTTTAAAAAGATTACTAAAAGCAGTTAAAAATGTAATATAATAGTGATTCAAATATGAGATTCCAGAAAAAGGCACACAAAGCAAGCTGGGGTCTCCAAACTAGATCGAGTAAGTGACACAGCAAACAACATGAGAGTGAGCTGAAATGTTAAACAACAGAGAACATTACCTGGGCAGGCTCTTAGACTGGGGACATGCAAAGTTTCTGACCAGTTCTTGATGTTTGCCAGCAGTTTGGAGAACACAGCTAGAACACAAGTAATTGCAGAACTTCTTCAGGTTCTCCAATGCTTTATTAAGCAGGCCAACCATATCACCAGTTTTATCCCTGATCCTTTTGTCCTTTTTTTGTCCAAGTGGATTTTTGATACTGCAGCTTTTATTAAAATTACTGAATTTGCTTCAGGCTCCATCACTTCTTCAGGGAAAGCCAGACCACTGCAGCAAGGCAGAGGGTGCTGCAGGGTCCCTGCAGACAGTGGAGTTCAGGGCTGCTGGAAATGCAATAGCAAAGCAGAGGTCTCCAAACCAGCAGCAGCTAGCAAGAGGAGGAGATGGATATGGGGTGGGTGACACTAATTAGGCAGGAGAAGGGCACTGGGAGGAATGTGGGATCTGGATGGTGAGGGGGCAGGAGGCAGCATTACTCCAACCTGAGAAAGTGCAACCCCTCTGTCAGGGCAAAGGAACTGCAGTTACTGTGGTTTGTAGCCAGCTCCTGTGAGTGACCTCTCCAGGGAGGGACTGTGGGAGGCTGGGGACAGAGTAACCGGGCTCCGGTGGGAGCAGGATGTGGGAGATGGGAGAGAGGGAACAGAGGCCTGTACGGCCAGTGGTAAAGGATCTGTGAGACTACAGAGGGGATTGGGAGTCTGGGGTTCCAGGGCTGGGGAAATGGGGAGCTGAAACCTTTGGGGAGAAAGAAGTACAACAACATGAAATAATTTGAGGTGGGAGGTGTGGAAGGTGAGTTTCTGGGGAAACAATCCTGGGTCTGTGGGAGGTCCTAGAGGTTTCTGAAGTACTCACACTGGTATATGGGAATGATAGGGTAGGGAGGGGTTGGAAAAGCAGGGCTTGCAAGATCCAGTGATTACAGTTAACTTGTTTACTGCCTGAAATAGGCAATAATGCCCCAAAACCATGCAGAAAAGCTGTATGTGTGCAATCTAGGAGAGTGACCTTGTGCATAGCCCAGAACTTTCTGCTCCCCTTACTGGAAGCTGCGGAGGTGTTTCAAGAAACAGGATCTGTGAGCAAGGAGGAGCTAGCAATCAGCCTGTTCTCTTTGAAAGGTGTTTTCCCAATACCTCCCTTGCAGCTATTTGAGGAGCAAACATCTGTGTACCTTACACGACTGAATTAGCATATGTTCTGCTCCCCCAGAATTAACCAGGAGGGTTAATGGACCCTCAGTCCCAGGTAGTGTATAAGATTGCCTAAGGTAGTTGCTTTATTTCAGCCCAGGGTTTCAGTCTCTCATCTCTTTTTACTTCTGCAGACACGTATTTGTCGTTACACTTAGGATGTCTGGACTTGAAAAAGTGTCTGTCACACCAGAAGTAGTGCAGAACCTCACTGGCACTATGGGAGCTAGTCCAGATACATTCTGTTTCGAGAGCAGAGTAATGAATCACTTCAGATTTCCATGCAGGACTAGTGGAGCAGCAGCAATAGCAATAATGGTAATGATTAGCAGGGAAATATGAATGCTCTTAAGCTGAAGTCAAACACACATATTGAGATTTTGCCCTCAGGCATATAAATCATGGGGGTTTGTGTTCTTGGTTACTTCACTCCAGGTTGGCGACGGGAACCCACTAAGGCTTTGGAAAGCCTCGGTTGAAGTTGAAGCCCCCCCATCAGTTGTCCTGAACCGAGTGCTGAGAGAACGTCACCTCTGGGACGAGGATTTCTTGCAGTGGAAGGTGGTCGAGAGCCTGGACAAGCAGACGGAAGTTTACCAGTATGTTTTGAACAGCATGGCTCCTCACCCCGTCCGAGACTTTGTCGTTCTCAGGTAAGCTGAGGGCAGTTCTCTGGTACCTTTGCCTCCTGCAGCGCATAAAGGAAGATCTGGACTTACCTCAGCCTTCACATCTGTGCAATTGCTCTCCAGGAACTCTACTTCTGGGCAGCAGTGTTGATTTCTCAGACTGAATTAGTCAAACACCTAGAGCATGCTGACCTTTTCTCTGTTGTAATTTGAGCAGCACATACTCCTGAGGGCATAAATATCATTTCTTCCTCAGAACAGATGTCTGATAATAGCTGCTCTTCTCTCTTAGCTTTGTTTGTTGTCAAAACAGTGCAAATAGAACCCAACTGTTTTTTACGCTGCTTTTGCTGTTCTCTGGGGAATGTTTGATGTTTAAGAGCCAAATGTTTAGAAGAGAAGATAGTGGTGCTTTTAAGCTAAGGCTGTTATACAGTGTCTGTATAAGTTATTATCTTAAATTTTCAGTTGGAGTCTTTGTAAACGAAGAAATGCTGATCCATAAAAATCCTAGTGTGGAAATGAACAGAAAGAGGCAGTAGATTTGTATTCTCTCTTCCAGGGGATGACTTCTCTCGAATAAATGTATAGCTGTGTATCAATATTCCACATTCAATCCCAGTTCTGCCATTGTCTATCTGCCTGTACAGAACAGTCAAAAAAAAAAAACCCTCTAATGCACCTTCTGCCTTTGAATTCCTGGCCTTTGCTTGCTAGGAGCTATTGTGGAGCTGCTGACATATTTCACTTACAGGGTCAGTCCCACAGTTATTTATTTCAGGATGACTTTGTGCATTCCCGTTCTTGGTCCCTGCTTTCTTTGATTGAAATGATGTGCCAGAGAAATACAAAGCAGTTTTGACAAAGGAAGTAGTCCGGTGAGTCAGAATTGTATTAAAGGGAATGAAGACTGAAAGAAAAAGATGAGCCAAATAAAATGTAATTACGAAAGTACATCCCTTTTATGAACTTTAGTAGTCTCTTAGAGGATGACAACACACAGACACTGTTGGTATAGGGGAAGAATTATTGGAACTCTTAGGGGAAGATGTAAAAAATGCTTTCTGTAACCAATGCTCCCATTACTCTATTTCCTTTGCTTTCCCACCGTATTCTGGGCTAAATTAATTATTTTGTAATCAAATGTATATTATATATTTCATATAATTATATATTGATCATTATTTTATAAATAATCTTCTTATATAATGTTATTAGCTTGAAGCACTGATAAATTTGGCCCTCTGCATGGCACCGAGAAGATCGTCTGTGAGCGGCGGGGAGGTTTTGATGACCGTAATTTGGTCCTCTCATTTGCCACTTAGTTCACTATTAGGTTTCGTGGTGGTTTATGTTCTTTAAAGACCTGCTGTGCAGTCACATCAGTTAAAGGCAAATCCTGCTATCGAGTTCTTGTTCTTTCCACTAACCCAGGCAGAATGACCCCCGAGGACTGAAATACATATCATAAAAATGAATCCTGGTGGGTTCTTAAGGGCTGCAAACAGCCATCAGGCAGATCTGTCAGATTCTGTTGTTTGTCTCTTTTGATTGATATCATTAAGTCTAGAGCAAGGTTAGCCAGCAATGCCGCAGTCCATTTGATACCTTACCATTGGTGGGAAGGGAACAGTGAAATTATAATACACCTCTGGGGACATGAATAAATATATTTTAACAGATGGCAATTTTCTCCTTCTCAGTCAGACTTTGGGCTGTGAAAGGATCAACTTAGTTGTTCCCTTTTTTTTCAATGTGACAGTCATAACAAGGGGATTAGGCTCCCCAGGGAAGACTCTGATGGTAAGAGGAGAGGGGAAATGTTTCATATGCCTGGGATGTGACACAGCTCTCAGCTGCCCTGCACAGGCATCACTTTTATTGAAGAATCCACAAGTGTTTAATGTTCATTAAGTATGACAGCATTTGGGTGAGTTAGGTGCCAATGCCTGATTTTACTGCTGTAAGGCATTTAAAGAACTACTGAAACTGGCCTAAATCCATGTGACTGGGAACAGGAAACATAAGTCTTCTGAAATCTCTGGGATATAGAACTTTCCGCTTCCCAAATGGCCCAGGTAGTGCTGGGTAGTTACCAAAATTATGTGGGCACATCTAAACACTGTGCAAGCACTCGTGGGAGATGGTTCAGCTTTTCTCATACTGGATCTCAGCTGTGATTTCCTTCTCCCATGTGTTTCATCTGCCAAGATAGCTCATCAATTTTGTTAATGCCCAGGCACATGTAAAACCTTCTGGTCAGTATCTTCCTGCAGTGTCTTGAATAACAGCTCAGTTTCATGTAAGAAAAATGCAGAATGTTAAAATTATCTGCTGAAGTTGAAACTTCAACAGTCCTTGAAAGCAGTTTACCTGCTAAAATATGATACTTCCCAAGGAAGCATAATCCCTGTCTCAGACAATCCACAGCAAGATGATGCATGTTGCACAGCACAGTGGGAATTTCTCATTTCTTCCCACAGCATAGGAAAGAGCACAGACCTGTCCTCTGAGATTCAGTGCAGATGAGAAAGATGTGAGACACAAGAATATGTAGAGAATGCTTACAGAACAACAAAAAAATATTAAGTATTAACGTCTAGGTCTCCTGAATTTGGTGGAAAACTTCTCCAGCATGTAAGAGAGGCTAGAAACTTGGGGGAGGAAAAAAATGGAAGGACATTTTGTTTTTAATTCAGACACCCTTGAAACATATTCTGTGTAATAGTGAGGATTTCTGCTGTACTAAACTCCATTTCTTGTTCTGTAAGTCTGCATGGGTGCAATGCACAGTTTCAGCTTTTGCTGGATGGCTTATCCTCACTCTTTCTCCTTTCCAAAACTTCTGTCTGACTGCAAAAGGCTCTATCATGCCCTGTAACACATAATGGTTACACAGTGCTCCTGTGGAGAAGCAAAACTTCTCCACCCAGAGCCACATAGATGGGTGGCCATTCCACATCATGGTCAGACTGCCAACTGGAGCACATTAAACTCCTCCAGGGACTCCTAGGATGGTCCACTGGCATTGCAGGCAACAAGGACAGGCAGACAAGCAAACTGTAACTTTTGGGCACATGAGCGAGAACCAGAATTAAAGTTTCATCGCTAAAGTGATTCCGTCTTGCCTATGTTCCTGCAGGACATGGAGGACGGATTTGCCCAAGGGGATGTGCATGCTGGTTGCCATCTCTGTGGAGCATGAAGAGGCTCCTCTCATGGGAGCTGTGCGAGCCATCGTGATGGACTCCCAGTACTTGATAGAGCCCTGTGGCTCAGGAAAAGCCAGGCTGACCCACATCTGCAGGATTGACCTAAAGTAAGTATCCCACTTGCACAAAGTAATGTCCATTCAGCAGGAAAAACCCTCAGGCTCATGGAACAGAGGGCATGATTAGGGTAGCTTTGCACTTATGGAGTTTGCCTGCACTCCAGGACTTTGGAGTCTTTCCTCCACTCAGTGCCTACCACTGTTAGGATGTGATTCTAGAAATAGAATCTGCTTATTTGATTACTGCAAGGGAGAACTTCAGAGTACACTTAAAATGACAAGTATTTGAAGTCTCCACCACCACCATGGGCAGTGGGGAGTGGGAAGAATTGCAAGCACGTTTCTGTGGGGCATATTTCTTGAGTGTTTGAGTTTCTCAATAATTCTCTTTTCATTTCTTCAGAGGACATTCCCCAGAGTGGTACAACAAAGGCTTTGGACATCTGTGTGCAGCAGAAGTTGCCAGGATCAGAAATTCATTTCAACCTCTGATTGCTGAGGGACCAGAAACAAAAATCTGAGGAAGCGTTCCTGGGAGCATGTGAGCGTAAATCAGGGTCTGGCAGGGAACAGGAATACTGAAAGCAAAGGTCTTATTTAAGCTGCAGAAATCTGACTAGACCTGGGTCTATACAAAGCTGAAAAAGGAATTTTATAGGAAAGTACTTTTATTCTGGAGACTTCACCTTCCCCCCTCCCCCACATCCACTCTGTATTAATTTTGATTATTGAACTAAACATTTCTTCAGAGAGCTTTTATTACTTTAAAAACAGATTATTGCCATTACTTGTATGTTACATAACTCTGGTATTTAAAGGCTTCTAAGAAGCATATTTTAATTGTAAATAAATAATGTACAGTATGTATATATTTATCTATATTCTATCTATATATATATATATGTATATGTATAAATTAATTATTTTGTATATAACTCAGTGCAAATCACTTGCATCAGTTGGACCTGAAGTGGATCTGTCACTTGTTTCTTAGTGTGTCACTGCTACATAAGCTGTGTTTGCTGTTATCACAGGGCTACTAGGCATAATTCGTGTGATAACAAATGCCTGTTCTCAAATGTGTTTTGTGTTTGTGTGTGCTCTGAGAAGGTACCTAGAAATAGATGTAGGAAGAATTACAGAAACTAAGGAAGAAGGAGGTTACAGTACATTTAAATATAATGAGGAGGGAATCAATCCCACCAAATAAAATACATGGAGATGCATCTGAGACAGACACTGTGGAGGCCATTTATGTTCAGCTGCAGAATTGTGACTGTCAGTAGAAGGTGTTGAAAACTTTACTGTTGCCTTAATGACTGGTGTCTGTCAGTAGAGAACCTCACTGTGTGCAGTGTTCCAGGTCTGCTCATCCTCGGACAGCACAAGGTAACGCTGTGTGTCCTGAGATGGCTGAAATCAGACTGGTAAGTTATTAAGCTGTAAAATAATTATTTTTTTAAGCATTTTGTTTAGGTTCTGAGTGTTTCTGTGTTGTTCTTTCCTTCTCCCATAGAGATGGCTAATCCAAAGCAGGTTTTCCACATCCAGTGGACACAAAGATGTGCAGATGAACACCATGCCTTTTAATATTCTTACTATACAAATAACTATGCTTTTTTAAGATTTTAAACATGTCTTGGAGATTTAAAAGACTAAATAAATGCTATTCTTGGAAAGATTGCTTTTATAGTAACAGCAAGCATTTTCATCTTACATTGCACTGATCTGCATGATCCCACCTCTGTAGGCATTGGTGGGAGCAGGATTAGGACTATGAGGAGTAGGAGCCATTTAAGCCTATTATATAATTTCATTTTCAGGGACCTATTATTTTGCTAATGGAAGAATGCTTTAAAAGTAATAATAATATTAATAATAATAATTTGTCGACATTGCCTTTGAGGCAGGGCACCATTTTGTTTTTAACTAACATAAGACCAAAATGTTATTACATCTATGACTCAGTAAGAATGTACAAGCCTGCTAATACTGTTCTTCATTAATCGAGTTTGTTCACTTGGACTTTATTTATTGCTGCATAAACCAGTGGAGTCACTCACAGCCCGTGTTTCAGCTCAGTCCTCCCAACAAAAGACAGAAAGATTAGTATGAGGTCGATTAAGCAGGATACATTTCCTACGTGAAGCTACAGCTTTGTGCCCTGATTCAGTAAATGGGGAAGTCTCTTCAAAGCCAGAGCTTTGGACATGCCCCAGGTCTGGGAGCTGCGCAGGGGACTGTGTTGGGTGACAGCTGCTAGAGCATGACCCCACGTGCCATCCTGCACACACATGAGGGCTGTGCTGGCAGGGGACAGCCCTGCGATCTGAGAAAGCACACCTGGCGGAGCTCAGGGTGGACAGGGTGACCCACAGTGCTCCAGGGTGTCTTTGTGAAGGAGCAGGACTCCAAAAAAGTCACTGTCATCTTCACCCATGAGCTGTGTCACCCATGTTCTGTCATGCAAGTCTTAGGATCAGGGATGTTGGCTGCCTGGGAGCTCCTGCCTTGAGTTTATGGCCAACAGTAGTTGCAGTGTGCAACTATTACGAGCTTGAGCTTTAAGTCCTGCAGACAGGGGAGCACTCACGGGGCCCTTACGTGGCTGTGCTGGGGTCTGACAGTCGCCTGCTGGCTGCAGGGCACCACCACTGCCCAGGCTCAGCCCTCCGGGGAGCAAGCAGTGTGTCCTCAGCTGGGAATGCCATTCCAGAAAGCAGCACCTCCTCCCACATGCCTGTGGCCATGGCAGCAGATTTCATGCCAGCTGTTTTCCAAAACAGGAGCAATTACAGTACTTCTGCTACATTAGTTTACATAAATAAATACAACGGTGCCTCAGCATTAACAGGCACAGAATTTCTAGCCCTGGGAATGGCAGTGTCTGGCAATAAATAATGTCTTATGGAAAAGAAGGGAAAACCTGAACAGTGTTTTTATCCTGCCTGAGAAGTCATTGCTCAGCTGGAAGGGGCCCTGTGCCACCTGCCACCCTTAGCAAGGTAGGGTTATTTTCCTACCCTTGCAGAAGCTCTGTCATGTGCTTCTGGCATCTCCAAGCCATGTTATTACTGAAATAAGATTTCTTCAAAATGCACATTATGCCATGTCTACCATTCAGCTACCACAGTATTTTGTATTGTTACATTGATACATTATGGTAATTGCATTTTTAAATGTTATACTCATATCAATACCTCATATTTTTACCTCATCTGTTGGTATCAGTCATTAGTTGTAAATAAATAATTGCAGAGTTGAATAAATTTGCATACACTAAAGAATTGTGTGCTCTTTTTTCATCCATTGGCTCAAGAAATGCTGCATTTAAGCCCTTGCTTCCTTTTTTGCAACCTGCTATACACTGTTCTGGTGTAGGACGTCAGTAATGATTGCAGGCTCAAAATGATGTTGTTGTCCATTATACTTATGTATACATGTGCTTCATGGCAAAGATTATGTTTTCAAAAGAAGCCATTAAGCCAGGAAAGCTGCCCTAGCAGATTCACAGAAGGGACCCACGAGGATCATCGAGTCCAGGCTTGACAAAGGTAAATTCAGGTCCTCCACAGTTTAGGCCTCTGACTCCCACTGGATTCAGCCATGTTCCTGCATCTATGTTCTTGTCAATAATTTAGGTCTAGGTTCACAGGAGTGACTGGAGCTGGGAGGGTGAGTGCTGGGTTCACACTGTCAGACATCAGCCATCTCAAATCCATCAAGGTGCTGCAAAACAGTAAAAGGTGCAGTGGCATGATGGTGATTTCTGTGGTTTGTTTTACACATCCTACAGATGGATTAAATGTTCTTTGGATGAGTGTTGTGGTATAACCCCAGCTGGCAACTAAGTACCAATCTCTATCCCTCCACCTGGAGGGATAGGGAAGAGACTCAGAAAAAGGTAAAACCTATGAGTTGAGATAAGAACAGTTTAATAATTGAAATAAAGCAAAATTATTATTATTGTTGTTGTTGCTGTTTATTGCTGTTAATAATTATTGTTATTATTTTTATTATTGCTCTTAATAACAACAATAACGAGGGGATAAAAAAGAGATAAATGAAACCCAGGAAACTCAAATGATGCTCAATACAGTTGCTCACCACCCACTGACCGATGCCCAGCCTGTCCCTGAACAGCAATTGTCCCCCGCCAGCCAACTCCCCCCGTTTATATACTGGTCATGATGTTCTGTGGTATGGAATATCTCTTTGGCCAGTTCGGGTCAGCTGTCCCTCTCATGTTCCCTCCCAGCTTCTTGTGCAGCTCCTCACTGGCAGAGCATGGGAAACTGAGAATTCCTTGACTTAGGGTGAGCTCTACTTAGCAACAACCAAAACATCACTGTGTTACCAACATTATTCCCGTACTGAGTCCAAAACTGTAACAGCACTGTACCAGCTATTAAAAAGAAAATTATCTCTATTGCAGCTGTAACCAGGTCATGTGCCTGTATCCCTCCAACTCTCTCTTGACTTACTGAAAGATACAGAGTCTCAGAAAACAGGATGCTGAGCAGAGTCAGCTATGAGAGACCATCTAGGAGGGGATAGGGCTTTATGTCCCACCATTCTGAGAAAGCTCTGTATTAAAATTTGGATTGAAAGGAAGCACTTTTTTCCAATTGGCTGCCATGGCGGAGATGGTCAGCAGTGTAAGCCCATCCTTTCTTGCAAAAAACCACAGTATGTTACATGCTCTCATTCCCATTTCTCCCTCCCACCCATCTGCAGCAATATCAGGTCAACGAGGTTGTCTTAACCCCAGCAGCACTGATGTTTCAGCTCCTGGTATGCGCAGACTTCATGGTGTTGAATTCTTGGGCACCCATCCTCTCTACAACACCTTGCAGGAGTCACCAGCAGGGCAATCCCGCTGCTTGATGCATTTACGCTGCAGAACCAGTGTCACCCTCAGAGAATCTTGGCAGGCCTAAGAGGCTTGCTCTCCAAAGAGGCTGGTGGTTGTTAGATGAGAGCACAGGCTGAGCACACTGAGATGACTGTGAGGTGAAAATATTGGAATAAATAGCCAGAAGACTGCTGGAGCCTGCCAATCAGATAGGAGAGGATGAAAACACATACTGCTGCTCCAGCTCAGTCGTTTTGTGAAAATGCTGGGGAGTGAACACAGACCTTGCCAGACAGAAAGTGGCATGACCCACTCACAACCCCATGGGAATTTAGCATGATCATGTCATGGTCTCCTTGCCAGATGTGTGTCAGCCACAGCTGCACAAAGGCTTCCTCTGGATGGATGCTAGACCAGGCAGATTATTGTTACAATTGCAGTTACACATCTTGGTGTGACAGGACCAGGAATACAAAGCATCCAGCCTGAGGTTCGTAACAAGGTAAGTGTGTGGATTTTCCTAAAATGTATGTTTTAAATTGTGACCCTCAGGATCCTGGGCCACTCAGCAATACGATGTAGAAAGCCAACAATTCCCCCAGAGCAGCAATGGATGCAGAGCAGAACCCACCTAGCACTGTGCAACTGCAGACTGTCCTGCTCCGTTGTGCAAGACTCTGCTCAGCAAACACAAGGACGTGTGGAACTCAAGGGCAAATGCGGGCCAGGGCAGTGGGTCTGGGTTAATGAGTAAACGACGGAAAATGCCACAACACTGCAGAGAACTATTTGCCTGTCCTACATAAGCTGATGTTGGGGAGGTCTCACACACTCAAGATACCCTCCCTAACCCCAGAGCAGGTCCCAGACACCAGAGCCTCTATGCCTCTGATGAAGGTCAGCATCTCTTGCAGAAAAAGTAACCAGGACACTTAGCTCTTTCCACCCCTTCGACTCTGAAACAAGGATCTCTGTCCCGATACCTCAGTACTGACCTCCCATAGGTAGTTGTTTTTCACTGCTCTTTTCCACTGCTTGAGCCCAGTCCTTGAGCCCAGCATGCCCTCTGCTCTGCTCAGTCCCTGCATGCCTGCCTGCAGGCTGGGCTCCAGCCTGCACCTGTTTACCCAGCCCAAGATGCACAGGAGGACGCAGCTTTTAGGGCAGGGTGACCATGGCCAGGTGGTCAGTGGTCCCAGCTCCAGCTGCAATGGTAGGACTCAGGCATTGCCAGCCTGCCAGGGCTTGAGTACAGAATGTCCTGTGTCCCACAACAGGGACAAAACTCCAGAGTGAAGAGAGATCATTTCTGCTTCTCTTCAGGAAGGCAGGAAGGCCAGAGCACTAAAATAACCGTAAGTCTCGGGTGCTCCTCAATTCCATTGCAATGACAAGTTGGGTCTTTTGATCCTCTCCCAGGGGTGTGAGTCCCACAAGACAGGGAGGCTAAGGGCAGTGAACTGCTCTCTGCCTTGAGCAGAGTCTTGAACTGCAGTGTGCAGGTCCTTAGCAGCAGTTTGCAAGGGACAGGTTGGGCTCCTGGCTGTGCTGATGCTTCAGCAAGAGAAAACCTGGTTCTGCTTCAAGAGCAGTTGCATGGAGCTCTGCTGGCAGCCAGCTACAGGATTACAGCTTATTTCTTCATCAAAATGCTCAATTCTGCAAAAGGCACAAGGGAAACACAGCCTAAAACTACAGATTCTGCTCTATGTCCTGCTCATAGCAGCCCCAAGACAGACACATGGCCACAAACACAGAGCCAGCATTTACTGCAGAGAGGATTTGCAACAGCTTGCGATTTATGGGAGCAAATTAGCCACAGGGCCATCTGTCCTTCCCCAGACCACTGGCCTGCTCCTTGCTGGAATGACTGCTTTTCCTTGAGAGGATGTGTATCGAATTACTCACTTTTTTTTTTAAATTAAATAAACGTGGGAACCACAGGTGGTGGAGCAGAGGACAGAAACCCTCTCAGCAGCAGCATCTGCGGGCCAGCAGTGCCCCACCACGCGTGTGGGACAGATGCTGGCTGAGGGCAGCCTGACCCCCAGATCCCCCCAGGGTCTGCCAGCCCACGTGGCCACCCCACTGCTCCCTGCTGACACCAGCCAGGCTTGCTCTTCATGGCAGTAGGACCTGGAGCACCACAGCTGGTCTGGCTTGACCACAAACAGCGAGTCCTTCTTTTGCCTCCAGACTCTTTCAATTTAGAGACTTACCACAGGGGTAGTCGAAATCAGGGAGTTTTTATCAACACCAAAAACCCATCCCTGTGCCTCACTGCTGGCCAACCAGCACGAGAAAGGGGCCCACCATGGCCTAAGTGTAGAGCACTCTGGCTTCATGGCTGCTCTGGTATTTTGCCCAGTGTTGTCTGGTGCCCAGTGGCACAGGAACTCAGAACTGGACCTATGAAAAGAAAATGCAGCATTTTAACTCTTTGGCCTGGATTTCTCTTTCCCTGAAGAGTCATGTCCTTTTTCTCCTGGCTCAGGAAGCAGGGATCACAAAAGCCCCTTACCCAGGCTCCCAGAACTGGGCTCATCTCATCTGCTGCTTTGCAAAAGAGGCAAAAAAACTTATTTAGGGAAAACACAGCATGGATGCTCTCCTTTGCCAGCAAGGAAGCCACCCACCTCAACATGGAGAGAGCCACCACATGTGTTTTAATTACATACCCTTCCCAAACACTGAACCATCCCCCATCCACAAGCATTGCCTTGGATGGAGTTTACTGCCTGGCCATGTTGATGCCCAGCCTTTTTAAGCTATGGTTGTCCTCATGTCCTCCTCTCCACAGTCAAGAAGGTGCCAGGACAATTGTAAATTGCTGGGCAGTGACATTCATCGCACTGCCAAAACCACCAGGACAGCGATGGAAAAGTTTGTGGTTATTATCAATACAAATAAAAATAAAGGCTGCAAATGATGAAATATTAAAAGAGTATCACAGGGTTAAGCCAAAATGTTGCAATATGGCCTCCTTGGCCTCCCAATAAGTTTTGCCTTGGGCAACCTTTTCCAGCAATGACTGGTATTTATCAGCAAAAAGATACAGTTATTGCATTTGGGTTTTTCAAATAATTGAGTAATTTAATCTTTTAAGTGCCTCTGAGATCACTTGCTGTAATTAAAGACAGAAGATGAATGACTGAAGTACAAGAGCATTGGACGACTTTAAAAAGGAACATGTCCTTGACTGCATCTCCTGTGCATTTATGTAACGATGATCCCAGATTAATATGACCAAACAGATAAAAGGAGAAAATAATAAGAGCTTGGTTGCATTATTTTTCTTCCCACCCAATAATAATATATCATCAGCCAGAGGAACGTGCCCATGAATACCAAGCAGGAGCAACCATGTGCTGCCAAGAGCAGGACCCCCGCCGCCTCCTGCTGTGAGGTGCAAGGAAAGGCAATATCCGCTCGTGGGTCCTGCTGCAATGTGGCAGATAAATGAGTAACAAATGTCTATAAAATTCACAAACTTGCATCAGAAGTGGACTTAAAGGCTCAGCAAGTGCTGGGAGAGGCAGCTGCAACACTGGCAGTTTCCTTTATGAGCATTTGTTTTCTCAGCTTTTGGAAATAAGACCCATCTAATCCTAGTGGAGAGAGGGAGGCAGAAGGGTTGCTGCAAAGTAAAAACTATCAACAAAAGGTCTGCAAGGCCTGTAAACAGCACTTTGCCTTCTAAGTAAGCTACGCGCCTTGACATGCCTATGTCGTACCTCGGTACTTAGCTCCCCATTTCATAGCCCAAGTGTATATAAATACCTGCCCAAAGGGGGAAGAGGGGGTGATGAGAGAGCTGGAGCTTGCTCTGCTCCATTCTTCACACAGCAATAGGTGCCTGGGCCACACATGTCCCAAACTGGAGGAGCAGAAGCCTTGCACCCTCAAGGCATCCTCCAGGCTGCAGCTTGCTGGGAAGCCCTCCTCAACCACTTGCTCCCCTCCCTTTCCTGGCAGGGCACCCGATGGCCTTCAGCTCAACTGCGCTATTGCCAGACTACAAAACTTTGTCACCTCGTAAAACTTTACAGCGCAGGTAGTTCATACCATTACACCTCTTGAACTGAACACTCAGCCAATTCACGGTTTCCTCTGGCGGGAGGAAAACCAGATTTCTTGGGTCAGGTGTTGTGTTTGTGCAGCCCTGCTGGTTTACAGTGCTGCCGAGGGCCTTTTACAGAGCCCTGGATGCAGAAGGCAGCAATGCACCGGCCAGCTCAGTGCCGAGAGCCAAACCACTGTTTCAGCCGGGATTTCACCAGGACATGTCATTGGCTCTGCTTTCCCTCCAGGCCCCAGCACGTGTCCCACCTGGGAGGTGTCACTCCAGCTTGGACATGCACCCCATAAGGCACAGCCCCAAGGGAAGTTCTGGCCTGGAAGCTCCTGAGAGCCAAACAGATGGGACTGAGAAGTCACTACCAAGGTCCTCTCCTCCCCTGCAAGGACTGATGCCATAAAAAACATCAGGGGGAAGTCCGTCATACATCCCAGGTTACAGGTGAAGTGTTAAAACTCATCCTTCCCCACAAAAAAACCAAACAAAAAAAACCCCCAAAAAAACCCAAACACCTAAAGTTTTGTGTGTTACTCTTAGTAAGGAAGAAACCATTTCCACTAACAGAAAGGAACTGAAGTATAAACTAATCCCACTCACTGTGAATTTGCAGCATTTAGAAAACATCACTGCTGTCATTCGCACTGCTTTGCTCAGTGCTGGTGACTGACCACTCCTCCTGTACCACAGACATGGGTCTCCTGGGACTTGGGCCAGATTTGGATGACCTCAGGAGAGCTGGGATCAAATAATGATGCTTCCCCATGTTGTGAGTAATTTTTGTGACAGGAAAGAGGCTTTTTACAGTTAAATTCCTCAGTAGGAGGTAGATCATTGCAGGTGGTGTATCACTGAGGGAGAAATATGGGAAGTAGGGAGTTCTCAGAGTAGATTCATTTTTTAAAATTGAATATTCTAAAGTCCCATGGCCCATCCCCACAGAAGGGGACTGCTCACTCAGCTCCCAGGATGAGGAACTTGCACATCTGCTTGTGCCTGTGGCTTTTCTGCCCTGTTTCATTAGTATTTTCCCTGGCTTCTCTCTGCCTCGCTGGTGCTTTTGCTACTCCTTCAGAAACACAGAAAGCATCACAAAATAATAGCCAGCAAAATGTCAGCACCCACAAGTGTCCTGGCTGCAGGCTGCTGTTATTCCAACTTTCTGATCTCTTAAAAATCCTAATTTTTCTCAGAACTGCTTGACAGTGGTGTTTCTGTTCAACTCATGAAGCAAAGTTAAAGGCTCTGATACATTGGGCCCTGACACTTTCTTCTCACCTCATTATTCCTTTTCTTGAATCTCTTAAAAAAGGTGGGCTTAACAAGAAGGGTGGGCTTAACAAGCCTGCACCAGCCATAGCCTTGAGAGGGCTGAGGAAGGGTGGTTTGGCAATCCATGAGTGGCACATCAAGGACAGGAAGAGCTTTCCCTTTTCTTTTCCATGCCTCTTTTTCTTGGCTTTGCCTGAGCAAAGAAGGAACAGGATTGAACTTTCCTTGCCAAAGCTAAAGTTTGGCACCTAAAATTGACTTCTTCACCCTGAGTAAGGGCATTTTCACCTCAGCGGTCTCTGCAAGCAGAACGAACGGACCAAGTTTTCCAAGTGACTTGAAAGCAACACATACAGTGCAAGGAGAAATGGGCAAGTTGTGTGTTTAAACATGCTGAGACTTGTATGGTCCCTGTCTCATTCAGTGGTTTTGTCCCTTTCTGCTCCCACTTCCCTTAACCTTGACATTTACATTCCTTAGGATGTTTAACAATGATGCCACAAACTGACTGCTTAGCGAGGAACTATGCTGACAGAATCCCTCAAGCCTGGAAATAACTCTACCAGAACAGAAGAGTTGTCAGATTTACCGCAGTGTTACTATGGAATAAGCTATTGCAACAAAGCCCTCTTACATCGGTATGGTTAATTCCACAGGCTTTCTAAACAGCAACACTCAATTAAAAAAAAAAAAAAAAAAAAAAAAAGCCTCAAATAACAAAACCCCTCCAAACTCCTAGGTCTGTTGGAAAAACATCTGTTTAGCCACAGGCCCCAGCAATCTCCAACAAAAGTTAGAGTTATTTATGTGTCACTGGGAAAACAAACAGCAACACAAACTCCTTGCAGAGTTATCACAATAGCCTCTCCTGAGGTACTCTGTACTTCATGCCGCAGGCAGAAAAACCGGACAGATTAAACAGTAAGATCATGTTACAATTTGTTACATTCAGTATCTTTATTTCACTTATGAGATTGTTATAAAAACAATATAACATTCATCCTGTGATTTAGCAAAGACATCCCTCCCACAGTCAACTCTGCACAATCTTTTCAAGAAATAAACCAGAAGCTTTGCACACATGTCACAAAAATATTTTGAACAGATATAATGTTTAATCTGGAGCATTGAGTAAACTGGCAACAACATTTCATTCTATAAACACAGTTAAAAATCAAGAAAGTAGTCTACCTAAAAAACTGCACATTGAACATGCCGAGCCCTGTTGCTCTTCAGAAAATACACCCCCATCTGCCACCGAGCTGTCTTTGCAGCCTAAGCAGGGAGCCCCCTCTGCTCAAAGTCCTTGCTACAGGCTACTGCCTGCATTTCTGCTCTGGATGCACAGATGCGGTCAGGAGTGCCAGACCACTGCTCTCATGTGGGCATCAAAGGCAGCAAGTGCCCCACAGCAGGGCCAAAGGAGGTGGTTGCCACACCCAGTTTGCATTAGCACATGGCAGCTCTCCTTGGACAGGTACCCAATCTTTGCCTATTCAAGGGTTTCTTCGTTGCTAATGAAGAGTGATTTTTTTCAAGACAATTGACAGGAGACCTGCACTGTCCCCTGATTACATAAAATAAGGCAGATTCCAGAGGCAAAACCATACCTTTATCTCCATCAGAATAGCCCATCATTATGCAATTCACTGGCCCAGGCAGCACGGCAGGCAGGATGCTTAGGAGAAGGCTTTGGCAACCACTGTGCCCTGCACAAGCCAGCTGTGCTCTGCAGTGATATTTAAAAAGTCTTCTGAAGGCAACTACACCAAAGGCTGTGTTAGTTCCATGGGTCACGGCTCCATGAGTGGATACAATCATACAGCAACAAATCCCAATTTACCTACAAATTAGCTATCCAGCTGGTGCCATCTGCCTGTCGGTGGTTACATATCACCCAGCCTCTATGGGAAGAGCCTGCCGTGTCTCGTCTGTGCTGGGACTGCTGTTCCACACACTGTGCTATGCCTGGGCCATTCCACAGCACATGGCAGCTGCTGGATGGATGGGAACTGCTCGTGAAGCATCAGGTCAGGCCAGTGCCCATCAGCACTGTGCCCATGGCACCTGTGCTCTTCTGGAACTGCCCTGCCCAGGCGTCCTGAGCCCCCTCAAACCCAGGGGAGGCACATACACCTGGGTCCTCAGAAACATCAGGCCCGGATGTTTGACCAACAGTAAAATATACAACACACACGCACACACAGAGATACAAAACACACAGGCTGGGTATGACCTGGGTACAGTTTGTGCTAAATGAAAGCCACTTTTTGTTACGTACTGCAAAGGCATCTGGCAGCTGGCATAATGCGTTGCACGGTGATTCATCGCCATGCCAGGGAAAAGCCATTCCGCATTTCATACACTCAGGGAGAGCTATTTCTTCATAATCCACAGTGCACCAGGCACCAACGCATAAATATACAGCAGTTTGAAATGTTCTCTTCTCCAGCAAGTCCTATCAGCCTATAAATAATTTTTATACATATTTTTAATACTTCATCACTTACCCTGAAATGTGCACCTTAATCTCAGTACCAAAATATACATAATTGCAAAGAGAGAGACCATTTAAAGACTGAAACTGGAGGAAAAATATATTAATCATTATGAGAAAATACTAATTATTTTCTTTTACTATACATTATTTAAGAAAAAATATAATCTTAAATTACAAGTTAAAGTCTTATTTCATATGTAAGTTTTAATTTACAGTATAGAATCATAGAATCATAGAGTGTTCAGGTTGAAAGGAACGCTGGCAGGTTATTTAGTCATCTTCTAGTAATCTAGTAGATAAACATCACATTTAATACAGCATAATCAGCTTTAGTAGATAAATAATTCTTGATTAATACAGAGCACATTTCCTTTAAAACGTTCTTTCCAGTGAGTGATGTTGTTCACATAACAATAAAAATACAATTACAGCTGAAGGCAATGCAGACCTAGAGTTAGAGAGCAGAGAAAAATGACCATACTGCTTTATACTGAGGACCCTCCAAATGTAGCAATTCACAAGGCAGGCAAAATGATATAGGGTTTTTTCCCATTCTCTCTCTATTTCTACTAATAAACAATGGTGCTAACATTTTGCTATTTTATCTTGTTGAGAGAAAAACAAGAGGGCCTCAGACATCCAGTAATACTTTGGGATGAAATGCTGCCAGGTCCAGTTGCTCAAAGAAGAACTGCCAGCCAGCCTGTAAGAGACTTGGCCCAACAGCTCCGCAGTCTCAGACCCTGGCAGCAATAAAGTGCTGCATTATTACACCAAAATGCTGGCCTTTAAAGTCTCTGCACTTAACACCAATAGCATGCAGAGACCACCCTGCTAAGTTATCCCAAGTTTCCAGCAGGTAAGTAGCTGGGCAGTAGCAGTGGCAGCTGTGTGCAACTTGCTGTGAGAAGTGCAGAAACGGGGTGTTCCAGCTGTGCCATGTCCCTGGGTACAGGGCAAGAGGGCACAGGATCAGGCACGCAGCCTTCTGTCAACTGAGACAGTGAAGACATCCCAGTTCCTGCTTTTTGCCTTTTTTTTCTGTGCAAATCAAAGAGAAGCCCTTTAACCCTTCCCATCTCTTCCCAGTAGATGACATGACCCCTGCAATCCCTGGATATATCCCTGCTTCTTACCCCCCTGAGACACAGTTCCTTTAGCTGAAGTTCCCCAATGGCATCCTGAAGTCAGATGTAGTCTCAGCACTAGTTAACTGATTTACCAAGAGCTCCCAGCAGCAGAGATTCATTTCCCCCTGTTCTTCCTCCTGCACCTGCTTTAGGAAAGGGGTTATTCTTTCCCCTGGCACGGCTTTTGCAATTCTCCTCCATCTTTCTTCTTAGTCACAATCCCTGCTCCAGTCAGGTTCTGGCTCTGGTTAAGAAACATCAGTGTTAAACCCTAATTTGGAAAAGTAAACCCTTTTGTTTCACCCCAGTCTTGGAGAATTTGACATTTAGGCTCTTCCATCACACGGTGTTTTCAAAACCTACTTTCACCTGTCCAGTTCAGCGGGGCAAAACGAAGAAGGGGAAAGCATCTGCTCAGCAAAAGTTCCCAGGGAAAGTTGTGAGACAACTCCAACCACAGGGTCATAAACCAAATGTACTACACCAGAGAAAATGATTTCTGGAAGCCATATGCAAGCAATAGTTTCTCAGTGTCAATATCCTGCAGTATCAGGCAATGTAAATGCCTTCCTAATGTTGAAGCAATCACAGCATTGTGCATTCTTATTCCAGATTTCCCAGGGGGATGCAAGAAAAAGGACAGTGAGGGTTGTATTCAAAGGAGCAGCTCTATTTATACCTTCTTTCTACCCTCTTGGAGTAGTAAGTAATGAAGAGTATAGTAACAATAAAAGCAACAAATATGAAAGAGATAAAGGCTAATAATGATTTTCTGGTTCGGAAGAAGTGGCATTTGGGACACGAAGCAACCTCTTCTGGACACAGCAACTCAGGAGTTTCAGGACCAGGAAAACCATTATTGTCAATTATTTCTCTGTAATGTTTCAGAGAAGGCTTTGGTTCGTATTGATTTGCAACGTAGCTGTAGAGACCATACTTAGGAGCAGTCTTGTCATTAAAAGAATAGACAAAATATCCTTGAAGGTTAACATTATCCAAGGTGTAAGCTGCAAGAGAAAACAAAGGGTTGAAGAAATGAATCAATGTCACTTTGCATTCAAGAGCAGTACCATATGCCCACATGTAAAGGAGGGGCAGGGGGATGTTAAATCCACATCTGCACTTCTCCAAAATTAGGTAAGGTACATATACATCTGTGAAGTGTTTCTCATAAAAAGTAAGAATCTACGAGCCACTGCCAGACAGTACGATCTGTGAGTATCCTGCAATTTATTTCCTTGTGCTTGGTAAACACAGCTGTGAGTGCCTGACTGTGTTTAATGATCAGTATGGAGCCTATCATGAAAAGATGGCTCTCTTTGTTATGTATGAAAGAATACAGGTTTTGGGTTTCCTGCCCCTAGTTTTCTGCAGCCTGTTTCTCTGATTGCTCCTTCTCCCTTGCAGGGCATGTCCTGATGGGGACAGTCAAGGAACAGAGGACGTCAGGCTGCACTTCTCACTAGCAAAGGCAGAGTGGCACGAGAAAAATCGCACAGCCACGCTGAGGTTGTGTACTGGGGCTTCACCAGTGCAAGGGGAAAGGTTATGCAAATCACAGCCCTCTCTTGTTATTAACCCAGGTTTCTGATCCAAGATGACCTGTATTACTCTTTACTGAGAACATGTCCACAATCCACACTGCTACTGGAAGAGGCTCAGCAGCTGCAGTGTTAACTTTGAGCCATCTGTCCCGCTTGACAAAAAACATCAATCCAAGGTAGGAAACTCAAACTGTAATACTTTATCTCTCAAAAATCACTGTTTTAACAAATTAAAGCAATGTCTTCTAACAGATGAACACAGAACTGAATTTTCATATGCCTCTGGAAATAATCTTTTCTGAAGCCACATGCAAGACTTTAGCACCTCTAACCTACTTTTCAAGTGTAAAATGAAATAATATTTATCTGCCCTTTTACAGAACTGCTGCCCAGGATAATTAGTTGTGTTTGTAGAAGTGCAGGTGGATTTAATGGTGTTACATAAATAGTTACTGCTGTTCTTTGTTTTCAATTGGCAAAGATGTACTTAAACAGAGTACAAAGCACTTCAAAATACAGCCTCAGTCCAAAGGGTCCTGTACTGTATCCTGGACTCATTTATCTGCACAAACCTGTTGGCTCTCCTGGACCAATGCAGGTGAGCAATATTACATGCACAAACATTTCCACATGCAGTCCCTGAATCCAGCTGGAGGAAGAAGGTAGAATAGGGACTTTAAGGCCAGGGCATACATGTACCAATCCCCCTGTTATTCCTCTGCACTGTGATACTGAGCTAAGGACACAAGATTTCTAATTCATCTTAGTTACTGCACTGGGTCTTGCAAAAAAGAAATGCAAGTCTTGGAGAAACCTGAATCAGTCATGATGCCAAGGTTATGTAACAACAAGACGGACAAAAGCGCAATACCAGAGTGGGAGAAGAAAAAAATGGAAAAGCAGAGGGACCAAACACTATGGAGGAGTGCACGGTATCTAAAGTGGGAGATTAGGCTTTAGGAAAAGTATTATAGCAAGTTAGCAGAGACATATTTATCCATAACAAAGAAGGTGAAAAGATAGGAAAATAGGTTAAGCTGAAAAACACAGGAGCTATTTACAGGCTGGACAGAAGAGGGGAGAAAGAAGTGACTGGGGCACAGTGGTACCAGAACAGTACAAAGGGCAAAGTTCTGTAAAAAACAGATGCATGTGTAGGTGTTCTTGCTAATGGGAACTGGGAGAAAAGCCCATATCCACAGACACTTTGAAAACAGAAGTGCCAAGGAGACAAGCAATACAGAATAAAAACAGTTTGAAACCATAAGCCCAAATATAGCCAAAATATGTTTTTTAACTATAGATTTTTAAAACATCCATCCAGTGCTACAAAATGCTGGACAATGAACTCTTGGGCATTTAATATTGATGTCCAATAATTTGCGAAAGAGGTGGAAATTACAGAGGAGGAAGTTAAGGCCAATAGTTAATAAAGTGGACAGGAACTGCCAGCCATCCTTCACTACCTATTGAAAGAGTGGAACAGATTACATAAAGCTTGATAAATATGAAATTTAGGAGATAATACATGATTAACACCAATCAGCTTAGCTTTATGAAAAATAAATCTTGTCAAACTAACTTGACATCTTTTTTTTGGAGATCAGCAGATCAATAAAAGTAACGATGTTTGATGTTCTATACTTGGAGCCTCACAAGGCAAATGACTTGGTATTATATGGCATTTGGATCAAGAAAATAGAATTTTATGAGGTCAAGGGAAGCCCATAATAAACAGATTTCAACTGGTCTCAAGTAGAATTAAGAAGTAATAGTCTAGAAATGTAATTGCAGTTAAGGCAGTTAAGTAAGTGTCACAGTGGGTGTATTTCTACCATGGTCATGGAGCTCGGCTTTTAGCACTAAGTCATTTAATGATCTTAAATATATCAGCAATCTGAAATAAATGTAAAACTATTTCTCACAGAGTCTGCAAGTATCACAAAGATTAGAGACATAACTTAGCTAGTGTAGCAAGGTTTGCACAAGCAAGCAGCTGGCATTTGAACATGACTAAATGTGAAGATGTCGAAGAACAAGCAGACCTACTTTTGAAGAGGCAGTCCTGCTTGGAATGGGGGGCAGAAATCTGTAACTGAGTTTAAAATCCCAGTAAATCACCACAGTATTTGTGTGACCGACCTGTTGTCATGGCCAAAAAGGCCGAGCCTGCTTGCACATAGAAAAGAGGAGGGTAAGAGGTTATGTTATACCTGCCTAAGTGTGGCTGTGACAGGAATAGTGTATCCAGGTCTGGGTTTAGCCCTCTCATGAGGAATACTAGCGTACAGGGAAAAACTTAATAACTCAGAGCTTTGAAATGATGTTTTATAGCAAGGGACACAATGACCTTTGTCTGTATTTTCTATCAAAGTGATAAATGAGAGATAGCTTGTCTTCTGTCTGCAAATACCTTACCTGCACAGGTAAAATACATGTGGAAATGCACAACGAGATTGCTGAAAGCCGAAGCTAAAGAAATTAATAGTAAAAGTGAGATTTATATATATATATATCTATACACACACTGTGAGGTGCCAAAGATTCTTCATCAGTAAAAATTCTCATTCAGATCTTGTGCTTTTC
Source organism: Struthidea cinerea (assembly GCA_013397865.1). Classification (NCBI taxonomy): domain Eukaryota; kingdom Metazoa; phylum Chordata; class Aves; order Passeriformes; family Corcoracidae; genus Struthidea; species Struthidea cinerea. The sequence goes on along the minus strand of VZTI01000536.1, from coordinate 147,456 downwards.
TGAAAAAACAGCATGTGTTGTATGACAGGATGACTCAAAATGCCTCCTTTTTGCCTTATAATTTATGAATCTTTGAGACAGAGAAAAAGACTGGTTTGTGTTCTGAATAGCAGGAAACAGTCCAGGAAATGGCATAATGAGGTAGACAGCTGAATTGTTATTAAGATCACTGTTGGATAAGATCACTGTTGGATAAGATACAGAGACAGCTGAGGAACAGAACTCATACCCAGCCCTAAGGCACATCAGTGAAGAGAAGCAACAAAGCAAAACAACAGCAGAAGTGCAGTAGGATGAAAATCTGACTAAATACATGTGGAGCTACTCACATAACTTCTATTTAAATTTATTGAATCTATAAAAAAGTTCTGCTGCTGTCTTATGCAGAATATGAGCAAGGTCAGTCTTCCTGATGTTTAGTAACATCAATCAGTCATAAATCAAAGGAAAAATCACCTGTTACACTGTAGTAACATCTCATTTATGGAGTATTCTGTACGTGCTAAAAAGCTAGCAGCAGAGAAATTCTTCAGCCTTTTCTCAATATCCTGGGAGAAGACTGTCTTTCCTATGTAAACTATTTTAAACAAGGTCACAGTTTCATAAACTTCTTGAACTCGCAAGTTGTTTTGCAAGATTGTTATGGCTTCGACTTTGAAAATATTATGGAATAGATCTCTTAAGACTTGGCCAATCCTCTCAAGGAGTGGATGGCCAAGGAACCAATTACCTATTGCCACTCAACACACTTTTTGCGATCTATCCTATATAGTAGTCAGAAAATTATTAAAGAAAAGCTTCGGCTTCCACTGTTCATGAGCCTGGACTCAGTGTCGTTTTCTTTATACGCCTCGGATGTAACAGCGACATATTCTACAAAGGACATGTCTTTAAAAGCTAAACATACTCTATCATTCAGTCTACACTAATAGTGGGATCTGTGACATACAAACCATCTGTGGTTCCTTACCTTTTAAAGCTTCATTGATGTAATTCTGTATGTAATACACTCTGAGCTTATCGTGCACCATATTCTGGTCATCGTCAATCCCATTAGCCATAACATAAACTGGGACATCACCGTACTTTGATTTCACCCACTTGAGCAATTTACGCAGTCCCCAGGGCACTACTGCAACTCTGCTGGGAGAGTGAAGCCATGTGATGTCATTGATCATTTGAACTTCAAGGTAGTGGTCATATTTTACTGCATCTTCTTTCTCTGAGCCCACAAGGGTAGTAGTGTAGTGACTCAAGGCAAAAAAATCAAATGAGCCCTGTATTAACTTCTTTTCATCTTCTGAGAAGTAAGGCAAGTGGAAATTGTACAGGTCAACACTGTTTATTCGGTGAAGCCATGCTCTCATCACCTCTGGGTAGTCTCCATTCCCAAAGATGGGCTCTGCAAGCCAGCCAACATCAAACTCCAAAATCCTGTCAGCAACTTCTTGGTCATTCCTGGAAAAAGGACAAGCTGGTTCTACCCAGTCGCCTTGCAAAGCTATAGATATTTTGCCCTTCTGAGATCTCCTGAATTCTTTGTCATAAAGACGCCACACTTTCGCATGGGCTTTCAACAGGTTGTGCCCTGCTGTGTATGTCAGGTTTTTCACAGACGGTTCATTCATGGTGATCCAAAATTTGACATGATCCCCAAGACTTGTAAAGCAGAATCTGGCATACTCAACAAAAGCCTGAACAGTTTCTGTGTTTTCCCAAGCTCCATATTTGGCAAGAGAAACTGGAAGCTCTTGATTCTCAATCATAGGTTGCCATAAAGCAACAACAGGAGTTATGTTAACTCTGAGAAGTTCACTAGCAAAACACTGATAGTAATGTACAAGTGTGTGGTTGATTAGAGAAAGGTTACCTAAAGGAAGGATTAAAGACCATTTCAGTGAAAAATGGAAGTGTGTGACATGCATTTCTTGCAGAAGAGAGATCTGGAGCCTGATAGCAGCAAAGTCAACACAGTGACACTTGCGCTTCGAGGCATAAACTCCATCCACTTTAATGAGCTTCTTTGTCTGGTGAACATCCCACACATAAACACTGGAGTCAAGAAACTGGGCAGGTGTCATGTCTACCTAGGAAGAACAAGAAACACACCAGATTCAAGCTGTTTGTTCTAGGTAGGTGGGACCATCATAACCATCAGGCACAGCACATACAGGATATTCTTAGTGAAAGAATATCCTAAGTCAAAACATTACATTCAGCATCTCTGATACTGGCATCTCGGGCTCATATGAATGAATGACTTTTCTGTTAACAAGTGATGTCAGGAAAGTACCAAATCTATATATCATTTCTACCCTACTTTCCAAACAAGCTTATGCTAATGGTAATCATGTTTATGTCTTCTATAAGCTGCTCCAGTTTCCAGAAGAAACAAGGGATTGCTCAGGGATAAAGCACTAAGCCTTCAACAGATCTCGAGAGAAGGAGATCTTCAGTGAAGACTACAGTAATTTCTAAAATGTTTTTCTTTCAAGATTAAGAAGGGCCTACAGAGAGACTGTCTGTTGTAAATTTCCCAGTACATTCAGTTTCAAGACCACTCCCTGAATGCAGTAAAAGAAATAATGAATACAACATCATTTCTGTGTTCTGTTCCTTTCCTGACTATGATGAAAGATGACTAATGCTCTGCACTTGATTTTTTAGCAAAAATTCGGTTGACAAGCAAAATTTTTCCTTCTTGCTAAAGACATCCATCCGTTTTTAATTAATTCATACTGAAGTCATTTCCAAGTTATTTCAGCAGGCTGTTGATGTCTGAATCAATTTTTTTGGGCCTCTGAGTAAACCCACTATAAGTCACTCCAACAAAAAATGCATTCCCCAGAAGGCTTTAGGGTTTCAGATGTCAGAACTGCCTGTATGACACACAGTAACAGAGTAAAAGATGAGCTTCTCAGGGTTGCTCAGAATTATACTTTCACTTTTTAATGAACATCACCAGCACAATAAGGACTAGAAAATGAAAATTGAACTACTTAAAATAATGCACAGTGTGAAATTTCCTCATTCATCATTTGTGTAATTCTTTCTAGATCCACACCACAGGATAGCAGTCCCTTGGTCTTTACTTGTCTTTTTCTCCTTCTTTTTAATCTTTGGTGTGCTGTGTCCCCTCTTTTTAATCTTTGGTGTGCTGTTTCCCCCTAAGTTCAGATTCCTTGTCCTGCCCTCTGTTTGAAAAGCAGGTGTCAGCCTACAACCAGTGTTCAACTTGTAGCTGAGGCTCTGCAGACTGTGTAAGAGCAGCTGCTGAAAATCAGTTGCTATTTTCTCCGGAGAGGTCAGTACTGTGCTTATAGAAGAAAGTAATAAAAAACAGCATGTCTGAGGGAAATTGCTTTTCTGGAGAATTGTCCCTTGTAGATTACTAAAGCACGCATTGCCACTAATACTGTGGGAATGCTGTCAAAACAGTTTTTCCACTGTGATGCATCTACAAATCAAACTACCTAAGCCTTACGGCACAAAATGTTTGAATGGCCTTTTGAAACGAAAATATTCAGCTTTGAAGGTTTTGGGGATGGGAGGGATTTTTTTAGCTGTTGTAGGCTGACTGACTCTGCAACTTTATAGTTGTTATTGACTCCAAAAGCAGCAATTCCATTCCCAATTCTTAATCCATCTGAGAGCTAGGAGGATGAGTTGAATTTTCTTGGAAATCGGTGCATGAGTTAAGGAGGCTGCAGTATTTTTCAAGAGAACAAAGCCAAATCTTACTTTTGGAGTGAGAAAAAACAAGCTCCTCACACTCGAGCCTTAAGAAAGATTCTTCCTTTGTGGAAAATATAAATTAAAAATTCTGTTCTTGGATCAAGCCTTGGCTTTGAATTTACACCTCTTTACTGTGGTTAGAGAAGCTCTGCAACCCAAAATAGCATCTGAGAATTACAGAGCCCAACAGTTAAAGCAATCATAACTAAGGTACAATTTTTACTCATGTTATAAAGTCTTATAATTTGAAAAATTCTCCCAAAGTATCAAATCAGTTGAAGTAAAGATTGAGAGCTGTGAACCAGATCCATAACCTAGCTAGGTTCTATACAGGGGCCCTGCAGGCCCTCATCAGACACAGTATGACATAAAATGAAATAAAAGGAATACAAAAATTTCATCTAAATCTAATACTGTTCACTTCCTTTTATATAAAATCCCTCTAAGAACAGTACCAAGATATATATGCATAAGATGTAGAAACATGCCACTGGAGTTTAAAGAGTTTTCAGGAAGTTTTCTACAATATATATTTTATAGTTTAGCAGATTTAATTGACTTCCCGTTGAAAAGAACTGACTTCCCATAACTGATCACATATGTTAAAGGAAGATGAGCATCAGACTACTTTCCATTTCCATACATTTTTCTAAAATGTTATTTATAGTATCTCAATCTGACTGGCTGTCTTTGGCCACACACAGAAAGTCTGGTGAAAAATGAAAGACACAGTGTTTGGCACAAAAGCCTTGTACCAGTCTCCTTGCAGCACTCTGGTAATACACACACAGAGTGTGGCAAAGACACTCCATTCAGCAAATGTCACTGTGAACTTGTGCACTGATCTGGCTGGACAGCCTCTCGGCTTTATTATCAGACTCACCTGAATGTAGTTGTCAACAATTCCCCAAGCGAAGCCACAGGGAAAAACACCTTCTATGGGCTGGTTTTCAGGCAAAGGTGGGAAGCCATTTTTTTCAATCACCTTTTCATAGAACAAGACAGAAGATTTGGGGATCAGCTTCTTGTCATGGCTTTGAAAATCAACATAGAACAGTCCACGTCGAATGCTGTATCCCCTATGCCACTCAAAGCCATCCAGGAGGGACCAGACTGTGTAGCCAAACACGTTAACTCCGTCGTACCGGATAGCTGAGGAAAGAACAAACCCAAACTTATCACAGTTCTCATTTTTCCTCTGTAGATTACACCGTACCAGCAATGCTTGCAGCATTAGTGTGTAAGAACAATGCAACAGGTCAGATAAGTATCTCAGGGCCTTCCTCAAAGCCTATTCAAAGGAACATACTTCAACTGCTCTTGGGGAGCTGCCAGGTTGTGGTAGAAGGCAGCAGGGGTACCTGGCTTGACTTTAAAGAAGCGAGATTTAGAAAGAGAAGCTGTGCAGCAGTGGTTTGAGCAGTGCTGCTCATCAGGTGTGTTAAACCTCAGCCTCGGAGCAGAGCCTGAGCCATCTGCAGCCACAGAGCCGGTGACTGCCCTGCACTGCCCTCTGCTCTGCTCACACTGCAGCTCCCTCCGGGGCAGCTGCTACTGCAGCACTACCCTGTATGAAACAAAGTTATACTCCTTTTCATCTCCTCCACTCCAAATACATATTGAGAAAAACCTGACAGCACGTTTGGTATGGACATGAATTTTTATTACCACAGAATCTAAATAGAAGTGATAATGCAGAAAGACTCTTTATTTGGTAATTCTGTCTCTTTACATCTTTTATGGCACAGCACTTTCCAGCTCAAATAATAAAGGGTTTCTAAAAATACATGCATGTTTTAGGTCAAGTGTTTGACTTCTAAAAATCACCACATACTTCAAAGGTTAATGTCAGGATCTATCGGCATCTGTTAGTACTACCAGCATTATTGTAAGATTCCAAATGGTACTTACAGTTGTATTAAACACTGAGATTCAGCAAAATGTTCCTGGGCAAGGCTCAGCTCCAGGAAAGCACAAAGGAGTGTGCTTATTCTAATTACATAATTAGACGCACCCTAATTCAGCAATGCATTTAAGCACATTCTTAAACATTCTTTTGAACTGGTGTTTGGCTCTGTAGCCAGCAAAGTTTATCTTCATTACTTACCATTTTCTGTCAGCCCAAACTGGATACTGACTGAACATAATATTTACCAGCCTAGTAACACTGAAAGTGTTATTTCAGGCAAGCAAAATAACAAGATCCTAATTTCCTGGCTTTACTAACACACCTCATTACAATCAGTTATGAGGGACCACATGGATTCTTGATTGTAACCCTGTTTGAATCAATTAAAGGAACAATGCGGTTAAATAAGCAACAAATTTGGCCCAGTTTTTATCAGAGGTCATGAGAAAATGTCTAAGGAAATGGAATTTTCTCCTCCTAAAGGCACCATTTTTTGTGTTTGGCAAATGTCAGTATTTTTCTAACCTCTGCATGCCCCCATGATGACATCTGCCATACCAGCAGCATAAAAGCCAGTACAGGTCCACTGTGTGAACCAGTCTCAGTGAGAATTTCTTTGAACAGCATCTCACCCTTCTGTAAGTCATCACACAGCACTCCCACACTTCCGGAGCACCTTGTAAAAATCTTCCTCAAATACTTTTACAAAAACGTATTAAGTGTCACCTAGGAAAGAAGCAACTCGAAAAATGTTGGGAAGTTCCAAGACGTCTGGAAGTCTCAAACACAGTGTCCCACACAGATTGCGTATTACTGGGAAACCACAGTGAAAATTAATGGTTTGGGGTTTTGGGTTTTTTTTTCTTTCTTTCTGTGTATGTCTCTTTGTTTCTTTCTGCCTGTTGGTGACCAAATGGGGCTGACTGAAACCCAGACTGTCCTTGCTTTTGAAACTGAGTGGCCTTGTCCATACTACCACTGCAAGTGACTCCTGACCTGAGCAATCCCCCACAGCATACCTAGAAGTGTGATACTGCACAGACCAGAACTCTGCCAGAACTGGGTTAAAAATTAAACAGCAGTTCGGCTCATGCTCTGTTTGGCTCAATAGTATAGAATTCATGCAAGGAAACATGGCAGACACATAAGTATCAAATACAGATTTTTAAAACTCTCTGCTCAGCTGCTCTCCAACCCCAGTGCCTGAAAGGGAGGTGTGTGAAGCCCTCAGCCCATGCTTCCATCTGGAAGGTGCCCAAGATGTATATTTTGCCTCTGGACATACCTGAGAATAGCTTGGTCCTACCTGTCAGAGGCCTGGCTGTTCCTTTTCTGCTTAAGACTCTGAATTCAGACCTGGTAACTCCCCAGACAACGACCTGACCTCCACTAGTTGCACCAGAGACAGAGAAGGGAAGTGAATATGACCTCAGAGTAGGTGGTGAGATACCCACACATGGGAGAACCCATCTCCAACCAATTACCAGCTCTAATTAATATTTAACAACTTTATATTACAGCTCTATTTACTCTAATCAACCCTAAATGATGCCTGGGGGAAAAAAATTTAAAAAGGAAAAAAAAAAAAAGAGAAAAAAAAGAAATACCAAAAATAGCAAACAGGGCTGTGAATCCCAAATAGATATCCTTTCCCAAAGGAAAATCAAAAAATAAATTTAAAAAAAATGTACAGAGCTTGTCTACAGCATGCAGTGTCAGAATGGACATTTAGATCACCACTTCAGGAGCACAGTTTTGAGCAAATCTCCCTCATCATGCTTCAGTTCCCATCACACAGTGGACTCGGGATGCATGGCATGGATTCCTTTGGGGTGAAATTAATCCAGAAATGGGCTTCAGAAAAACATACAGTGTGGATACCTGGCTCTCAACACCAATTCTTTTTTACTCTACAGGCTTGCTCCAACTGGACTGGACTTACTTTTTAACGTAGATGCAGAAATAATCAGTTCTGTCTGAACCAGTGCATACACACAAGCAGGCACAGATACTGGCCAGATCTAGCAAGCAGCAAAATCACAGTTACGTGGCCCCACATCTAAATTAATTATCCTTGCTTCTCAGTGCTACAGCCCCAGCGTCATTTTACTGTCCTTTCACCACTGGAGTGAATCTCATGGTAAATACCTCAAAAATCTTCATATCACAGTGCTTTATTGCACTGGATAGACATATCTACATCTCTCAGAGAGAAAGCCTGTGCCTTTGTCTTTGGTTTTTAATGCTGTCCAACAACTCTGCTCACAGGCAGCCTTTTGTGGATCTTTCTCAACTAAATTCCCCAAGGTATTACATAGACAACTTTGGTATTTACACTGGATTTTGCAAATTCTAAAAGCAGATTTGGGTGCAATACTTTCCATTTTAGTGATACCAAAGTCCCTTCTGCAGACCCAGTCTGTCTCTGCTTTCTTTGTTCTTTTTTCTATAAAAGGCTTAGCCAAGTGCTAGTATCTTATGACAAGCCTGTCATACTGTTGTTCTCATTATTATTATTTATTGAGTGATATGATAAAAGGAAAGGCACCTTGTAAATTGAGATTGCTTCCAGCCAGCTGTGATTAAAAGGCAGATCCATGTACGTATTGCCAGCAATTTAAAATCTAAGCAGAAATAGGGGCAACTGGACTATGACCCCTTCATGAAGATGAGCTCTTCATCTGACTTTATGCAAATTAGTGATACTGTACTTGCAACAGTTAGTTACTGTTTTGCTTCCATCTTTTTATTTTGGATCCACTGGCTCAGGTATTTATTCACCTTTTAATTTATTTGCAATAATTAGGTTTCTGGGATAGCAGATGAAACCAGTTTGGGAGTCCTCTGCATCTTCATTACTGCTGAGAATAAAATGAAAGCAATTTTTACTCATTCACCACATGAAAATGGCAATGTAACACAGCGTCTATCTCATCTGAACTAATAGCTACAGTAATACCCTTTAAAACAAGAACAGTAAACTGTAGACAAGTGAATCACTTAATAAATTTTAAATTAAGAAATTAAAAGACAATGAAAGTGGAAATAGGAACCAAAACAACTTATTGGTGACTACTAGGATTGAAAAAATGTTTTGCCACAAGGAAATGGGAAAACAGAAAATAAGTCTCATCTAAGGTTGTGTATTTTTCTTACTGTTTGGAAAAAAAAAATAGGTTAACAAATTAAAAATAATAGGTTAACAAATTTAATTACTTTGATTATACAACCTCAACCATTCAGCTCTCCTTTAACTGATGTAAATTCAAATAAATGTGATTGATGCCCACAGCTGTACAAATGTAAAATTTGTGCAAGGGCAAGATGCAGAATGAAAAGGTTCCAGTTTTTCATTTTAAAATGTACTATTTCAGCCTTATGGGTTTTTCAGAGGAATTCCTATTGCATAGTATTTACCGTCCAATATATATATTCTTATGTTTTGTACATATGCATTCAGATAAGGAAAGCAACTATTAATATATAACACAGTAAATTCTCTTAAGTCCACTGAGAATATAGTTTACATGTCTTGCACTTCCTCCCACCAAAGACAGTAGAAAATTTTCTACTGACTTCAAGGACAGCAGCATCAAGCTTACCAAATGCTATGTGCAGATATGAAAGTTCTTCAAGAAAAGAACAAACCCAAGAAAGGGAATTGAAGTCTCATTTCACAAGTGCCAGGATGAATGCTAAAGACTAAAATCAGTTTTCAGCCTGGTGCTTTAACACATCTCTGTAGGCTATCTTGCATTATGATTTTTTCAAGCATGTATTAATACAAATTAAGTCCTACCTTTTAAAGTTTCCATAATGAACTTTTTGAGATAGTAAATATATTTGGCATCATCTCTCTTGGTGGTACCAGAAACGAACCAGCTGTTCTCCACAATGAATATTTGGGGGTTGTTATATTCACTGTGTATCCAGTAAAGGAGCTGCCTCAGGCTTATTGATTCCAACTGCTGGAATTTCATGTGGGAGTCCAAAAGCTGGAAACTCAGGGTAGCTCCAAAAGAAAGAGCAAAGAAATCTGCTGTTCCCTTGATATACTTCTTCTCAGACTCACTGAATTCAGGCAACAGAGACGAGAGGTTACTCCTCATGCTCTCTGGATAGTCACCATCAATAAATATGGGCTTAGCAAACCAGCCAAGCACAAAATCAAGGGATTTTTGGCATTCTTGTATGTTCTTTTCAGTCATACGCTGGGGTTTTATCCAGTGGGAGCTAAGGGCAATGGACACTTTTCCTCGTTGAGCTGGACGGAAATGGTCATTGTAGAGATGCCAGACCTTAGCATGAGCCTGTTGAAAAGAAAGACTGTAATTAATGGACCCGAAAATCCATTTTAAGTAACACAATTATTCTCAAGTACTGGGGCTCAGTCTTATTCATTCATCAATAGCTTACAATACCTAAATTAACTTTTAATACCATATTAATACCATGTATCAACTAGAAATTGCTAGCTGGTTGGGGAAAAGAGCATCTCAGTTTTCCATGAGATAGTATTTCAGGCACTGAACACACTTCTGGTTTTACTAACTTCTATTATTGAGTTCAGACATACTGACCGTATTTACAAAAATGAAAATGCATTTAACCAAACATGTTTCAAAAAACATTTTCATTATAGGAATATCACTTTATTTGCAGATTCACAGATCTGTAAAGAAGAATCTTAAGAACTGCCCAGATCTCTGAAACAATACAAAACTAAGAAACACATTTGAACTTCAGAACACACAATATAGGAATACAGAACTAGCAATCCGGATTTTAAAAAGTCTGGTGAAAAACTATTTACCACAGGTCCTGAAATATTATTCCAGTAATTCAATTTAATCTATTAAATTTACTATTTAAACCTAGCATCAGACTTTAAGCACTTGTCTTGGTATAATTTTTTCTTTTCCTGTAAGAACGTATTTTGTACCAAATTTCTTTCCTGAAATCTTACAGAGCCAGTTATAACAGTTTCTTGATGTTCCCTTTGAAAGCTAAATAGATTAAGTTCCCGAAGCCTTGCATTATCTTCAGGCATTACCTTCAAGCTCTTTAACCGTTCTCACTGCTCTCCTCTGATTCTCTGCCAATTTATCATCATCTGTCTTAAACTGCAGAAGCACAATTGGACATAATATGCCAGTGGCAGTCTTGCCAGCAGTAAAACCAGAGACAATTTACCACACTATTTCTGCTTATGTGGCCATAGAATTACACTGTGAGCATATGCACATCTGAACTACCATACCTCCAGAGCCCTTCATCATATAAAACATATCTTTTCTTTGAACCTAGCTTATCAAAGAATTTTGACTGCTCTGTGAATCAATATTCCATCTTTTGTAATCTACATGTTAGTAGAAATTGTCATGCGTTTTTTCTAGGTCATTGATAAAAAGGTAAAAATATGAGATTTGACAACACAAAGGTGGGAGAGTGGCCAATACAACAGAGTGGCCAATAAGCTCCAGAAGGACCTTGAGAGGTTGGAGAGATGTGCAGAGAAGAACTGTCTGAAGTTCCAGAAAGGCCAATGCAGGGTCCTGCACCAAATAACCCCATGTTCCAGGACAGGCCAGGGGCCAATGTGCTGGAAAGCAGCTCTGCAGAGAAGGACTTGGGGGTCCTGGTGGACAACAAGCTGTCCCTGAGCCAGCAGTGCCCTTGTAGCCAAGAAGACCACTGGTCTCCTGGAGTGGATTAGGGTGGAAGAGCAGTGCCAGCAGGTCAGGGGAGGTGATCCTGCCTCTCTACTCAGCCCTGGGGAGGCACATCTGGGGTGCTGTGTCCAGTTCTGGGCAAGAGAGACATGCAGCTCCTGAAGCTGATCCAACAGAGAACAAGGATGACTGGGGGACTGGATCATCCCTCTTATAAGGAAAGGCTGAGGGAGCTGGGCCTGTTCAGCCTTGAGAAGAAACGACTGAGAGGGGACCTCATTCAGTGTGTGTTAGTATCTAAAGGAGAGCGCCAAGAGGATGGATCCAGGCTCAGGTCAGCAGCGCTGAGCAACAGGACAAGATGCAACAGGTGGAAACTGATAGTCCAACCTGGATATAAGGAAGAACTTTTTTACTGTACAGGTCACCAAGCACTGGAACAGGCTGCCCAGAGGGGTTGTGGAGTTTCCCTCACTGAAGATATTCAAGAACCGTCTGGATGCAATTCTGTGCAATGTGATCCAGCATGACTCTGCTTGAGTGGGGAGGCTGGACCAGATGAACCACTGTGGTCTTTTCCAGCCTGACCCATCCTGTGATTCTGTAATTCTGAGATCTACTCATTAGAATAAAACCTACCTAATAACTCCACTAACAGTTTACATTTGCATTTTGAGACTCATCACAATTTGTTCATATGTGCTGTGATGACGTGAACCTCCACTCTCGTCATACAGAGTCACCGATCCAATGAACATATATCAAAATGTCACATGCATTTTTAGCCCTCCCTGCAATATAAATCATATAGAAAGCCTTATAATTCCACTCCATACAGTTGGCATGTTGGAAAATTTTATCATTAATTTATTGATAGCTGCTGTTCAGAGTTTCATTTTCATACACTCTTACCATTTAAGCTTTGACATACAATCACTTCCAGTTGCCAGCATTACTAGGAATATAATTTTTTACATCAACATTGTTAATTCCCCAGGAAAATAGCAAATTCTACCATTTTACTGCTGTAGCAGAATTTTAATTATCACTGCTGGGAGAAAAACCATTGTAAGTAAAGGACAACTAAAGGCAAGACCAATAATCAAGGCTCAGTTCAGCAGCCCCCATACAGAAATATGCTGCCTTTGACTAATCGTGGGGTATATAAAACATCTGCACAGATCTGGCACAGGCCCTAGAGGAGACTAGACCCACACCCTTTCAGAGTGGTCACCAAAACCCAAACAGAACAATCTTTGAAACTGTGTATCACAGTCTACACCTATGTGCACGTATCTGAATCAAGCTCCCAGTTGCAGACTTCAGTGTAAATGCTCTCATTTATAATACCTCAATAGCTCCAATAAACATGATGCAGCCTGACCATCTGTCTGTATTAATACAATGGGTTTTGATGCTCATGAGAAACTATAGTAACGACTTTCAAAATCTCATGCCAAAAATGAGAGCTGACCGAAGTACAGACTTCATTTTACTTCACACTGAAGCTCTGTTACGCTCAGGAAAGAACAAAAGACATTACGCATCAGGACAAACACCCAACACTTAAAATACGATTTTTAAAATGCCATTGACAACAAATTTGCTACCTCTTGCAATTCAAATTTTCACACCCGAATTTTCTCTTATAAAGGGGCCGTATATTTTTCCTCTGTTGGACGTGACTCATCTCCAGTTTACCATCTCAAATGTTAAGATACCACCATGCACACTCTCAAACACATAATTTCATCTCTGTCATCTTCATTTGCAAGTATGCTGCCCACCCACAGAACACCTTGAGGACTGTGACCCCAGAACTCTTGGCCCCCCCTGTTTCCTATCAGTGGAGAGAGATCTTCCAGCATCTCAGTAGCTTTGGATCTACCACGAAGAAAGGAGGAGGATATCCCTCTACATGCATAAGGAGGTGCTGTTTACTCCCTCACTGCAATGAAAAAAGATGAAGTGTAGCAACGTGGAATTATCTCACTCAACTTTACTTTCTAAGTAAATCACCTGGTCTGTCTCTACAGAAAATGAGAAGACTGTTGTCTAAGATATGAAGTGTGAGTCACTCTTTGGGAGTCCATCTCTCTCCACCGATGAAAGACAAAACCTGTTACTCAGTTTAGACAAGACATATTCTATAGGCAGATGAAAGCTGGTAAGAAGAAGCCCACTTAAATGTCTGGCCTCTGGAGTGTGCATCAAGTGGAATTGTATTATTTCCATTTCAAAAATGCTAAATGTAGAAAACAGTGCACTGAAGTCCCCAGGCTCTGTGGATGTAGATTGATGAAGCAGTCAAAACTGCAAGAATTAAAGCTGGAAGAAGCCAGTGACAAAGCAGAAAGACTATACAGAAATTTGGAACAGAATTCATTTGCTTACAATTAGGTGGTTAATACAGTTTTAGAGACTTCAGAGCATTCCAGACCAAATTCCAGCCAGTTTCAGAAAACTGTGAGTCTCCCAATAAACCCTAAATCCCATCTCTTAGCTCCACAGAGACACCTGGGATACTACAAAACACATCAAATGATAATTTGCACCTATAGTTATCTTCAGGTAAATGAATCCTACTTCTAGGGTGGGACTCCTTTTGAGCTGAAGACACCTTATATTTCACTGTCCACATGTGAGCCCAAGCTGCCACTACAGGCAATGGAGATCTCTGACTCCACCAGCTGCCTTAACACAGGCAACTAGTTGCCACTCCAGAATAATAAAGACTCAGGTCACATCTGCCATTTCCATGCAGGAGACCTGAATAGCCTGGGAAGGTTAAACACATTTCCAAGGCAGAAAAAAAAAAACAAACCCTTGCAATGTCATAGCATGGGCTAGGTCCTACCAAAGTCCTGCAGCAATAGCAGAAGTAATTCAACACAGGCACACAAGCTTCATAACCTGACAAAGTCCTCCTGTGTCAGAGATTGTTCACTCTATGGCAGGACAGATCGATATAGTCCAAGAATCACTAGGTGAAGACAATGCAGTAATACAAAGACATTTGTTTGCCTGACTACTCCTCTAAATTCCATGATCATTAAGATCTTCCTGAGTATGGCACTGGTACGGATCATTCTGCAAGATCTCAGTATGTACATCGATCATGATCCATAACCTTCACAAGAGCAAATGAAGAATTTTAACTGGGAACATCACGATTCCATAATTTGTGTTCACTCCTCCAGAACAAGTTTTCTCAATTATAAGTTCCGTGTCTTCTGAACCAGTAATAATACATTCATTTCACAAATAAACTGCACTAATACCTTGCTCTCCGTGCTCAGATGAATTATCCTGTTTTAACTCTCTATTTGCATGTTAATGAAACTGAATTGGAAAATGTTACTGTACTCAGCACTGGTGAGGTGACACTTCAAATTGTGTTCAGTTCTGGGCCCCTCACTACACGAAGGACATCAAGGTGCTGGAGCATGTCCAGAGAAGGGCAACAGAGCTCATGGACGGTCTGGAGCCCAAGTCTCATGAGGAGCTGCTGAGGGAGCTGTTTAGCCTGGAGAAACTGAGGCACAGGGAGGACCTTATTATTCACTACAACCACCTGAAAGGAGGGAGTAGCCAGGTGGGGGTCGGTCTATTCTCCCATGGAACAAGTGACAGGACAAGAGGAAATTACCTCAAGTTGCACCAGTGGAGGTTTAGATTGGATAGTGGGAAAAATTTCATCACTGAAACAGTTGTCAAGCCCTGGCACAGGCTGCCAAGAGAGGATGATTTTTTCCAAGCTAAATAATTCTATGATTTAGCAATACAAAGAGAAGAGTTAATTGGAAAAGGTGTACAAAGGGGTTTTGATTAGTAGAAACTGGGCTAATGTACCTCCAACAAAAACATCATTATTTAATTCTACATCAAAAGCCCTTCTGAAATGGAAATAAATATTTGAATGACATGGGAAAACCTAGTATGTATTAGTCACAATGTGCCTTGTACCAGGAAGGGGAAAATGTGTTTTTTCACCCATATCATCAAAAATAAGTATTTTAATCAAAAGCTGCAACAGAAGGATGACACATTTCATGTAAGTTTCACATTTAGATCATAAGTCAGTTTTATCCACACAGTCTTTGGGCAAACATTCTCTTTCACAATCAAGTTATATTCTTAATACTGAGTAACAGATACAGGTATGTAGAAATTGCTTAAGGTTTTCCCCGTATTTTAAAACTAGTAAAGTAACATCTTCATATAAAAAGCACAGGACTTTTCTAGATGTTAGTTATGTAGTAACTGTTTTTCCCCAATAATTCCTTCCCAAATATGTAGTGTTCTAGTTTTATTTTTACAGTCTGTTAGCCAACATTACCACAATGATCAATTCAATTAGTTTCGTATTTTCGACCAATCTCAACAACCTTGCAATAGAATTAGGCTTATAAATGGTACGTAGGACACCAAGTGAACATTTTTCAGTCTGCAACCCCACAACGTAAAATTTGCTAGAATTACAGCTCTAAGTATTGATCACACATCTGAACTACACTTTTTGTTCCAGTTCCTTTCTCAATACACGTTAGTCACTGTTTTTCACACTGTGCTGGTCATTGGAACATTCTGATGCCTCATGAACATGAATGAATTTATGGCAGCCACACATTAGGCACAAAGCAATATAATTCCTATTTTAAGAATTGGGAACAGAAATATTACAACATCCACAGAAGAAGAAAAATTAAGCCAGATACCTCAGGATGTAGACCAGTATATTAACTCCAGACTATGTGCCTCTGTTTAATGTGGTACTCGCCTCTACAGAAAAAGTACCCAAGAAAGCTTTAAGTATTTGTCTGAAGGCACAGTGGCTAGATAGAACACCATTTTTCCTCATCATAGGCAAAATAGAACTTTGCTAGCTTGACAATAAAAGGGAGAAGGCAGCTTGAAAGCATGAAGCTAAGCCACAGGCATCAGGATGCATTGCAGGTACTCCAAAAATATTAGCAGAAGGGGAAAAAAACAAACCCGAAAGATAAGAAAGCAGTTAAGAGTTATTTTTACACTTTGTTATTGAATTTTAGAGCAGATGAAAGTCTGCTCAGTTTCACACACTGTATGCACAGCCATAACGAACATTATCAGAGATAGATATGCAGCAGTGAGACACAGTGACCACAGTGTGATGGAAGGAAACAAAAACCCCTTGATCTCACAGTGTCAGGCAGCTGCTGCAGGAAACCTCTCCTTTGAAGTACAGAAAGCCGAGATGTTATGGCACAAGCCCTGACTTGAACCTCTCTCAGGCTCACCTCGCTTTGAAAGGCCACCCACTGGGCCAGCACCCTGTGGCGTGGCAGCCAGAGACAAGGCAGCTGGACTGCGCAGTGCACTCTGCAAACCCCACTGGCACCATTAGAGGCTGTGCAAACACAGAATACACCCTTTGGTACGGACTCATCTCACCCCATTTTTGCCATCACCTGCATCTGAAGCACTTCTCATGCAGAGCAGGCAGGGACACCTCCGGGCCACACCTCACTCAAGACATTTTTAATGCCCAGATGAGAGTGAGGCAAAAAAGTGCCTGTTCCCCTCCACTCACCACACAGACAGGCTGGCACAATGACTGGAGTCAACATCCTGTCCAAATAAACTAAAGAACCAAGAGACAAGTCGGCTGGAAAGCAGTTTCAGGTCTCCTAAGACGCAAACAGTCTCTGAAAATAAAAAGGTCATCTGGAAAAGAATTAAGCAGCATCTGACTTTGAGAAGCAATGGGAGACGAGATAAAAATAGCTTTATTTCTGACAACAAGTGCTTCTGAGACACTTGATGTGTTTAATCATTTTCCGTTACCTCTGACAGAAAAGATTAATTACGGAACTGCACCAAAATAGTTCAAGGAATTTTGTGACCCATGTGAATATTAAAGATATGAGAGATTCTTAAACAGAGTACAAAAAGAAGATAAAAGTACAGAGCAGTACTCTTGAGTGATTTAGAGACAATCTTGCAGTACCGGAGTGAACTAAAATAGTCACTGATAAAAGACTTGAAATCTGGGACACAATGCTCAGGCAGTATTTAGGGGAAGACCAAGACAAAATCATTGCCATCAAAATTGTTTTGGGCATGCTGGAGCTGCACAAACACACAAAAGCTCCAGTACTGCAAATGGCCTGCAAAGTCCTCCACCAAAGCATGAACCTCTTGGAAGACAGGCCAGGTTCCAATCATCATGATCATACTCAAGTACACAAAATATAGATACAAGAGGAAACACATGAAGAACTTAGTTGTAATCCAGAAAAGCAAGCACACAGAACTGCACAACTGTAGTAAACAGCACAAACCAAGACAACGCCACTTTGCAAAAGCAGGTATTTGTAAGACACATGAACAATGAGGATGAAAAAAGCACCTTGACTTCAGGGAAACTCGTAATGGGAATGATGGTAACAGTTGTGACAACTGAATACACCATTAGCCAGGAAAACAAATGGAACACTAGTGGATTTTAAGCCACATTCTGGTTGGAAAGAATGATGCTAGAATCAGCAGTGAGCAAAAATGTTAAACATATAAAACTCTCATAAAACTCACATAAAACCGCCAAATCAAAAAAATACATAGAATATATAAAAGTGATAAAGCAATGCCCAGTCAGAGCACTGAGAGTAAATGAATGCTAAAAACTGAAACTCCCAGTATTTGTAATAGTAATGTCAAGGAGAAGGCATCCATTAAGACTCCAAACCTTTGGTTTCATGAAGGGTTGTACAAACTGGATGGAAAGAGTAGAAACCAGCAGAGGAGGAAGCAGAGGACTGTCCACAGAAGCTCTCAAACTACAGAACACCGCTTTAGAAGCCAAAAGCCTCAGGATTCATGACTCTTCCTTGTGCTAAGGCAGAAGCCAAATGAGAAGACTGTTGCCCTCTAAAGCAATAGTGAGGAGGACAACCAAAGTAGCACACATAATCTTTGGTGACATCAGTCTTACAGAAAAAATAAAATACTTTTGGTTAAATGCGGAATTAAAATAACTAAATAAACATACAAAAGGCAAACATTTCCAATACCTTTAAGTGCAAAAATTCTGGAAGAGATGCCTAAAGTCAAGTATGTTTCTATGTTTGATGTATCACCCGGTTTTCTGGTAGACGCATATAGGGAAGCCAAATAGTCATCTGTTCATATTCTGCCCCTCAACACACCTCTCTGCATTTGCTAAGCCAGGTGTTTCACAGGGAAAAATAATGTATTTCTGATCGTTCGGTGCAAGCGCATGAAGAAAATTGCTTTGAAATGTCTGAGTGGTTAGCAGAAGCTAAACAAACAAGATAGTGTGTTAGAAAGAAAAATTTTCTTAGCAAGAGATAGAGGTAAACACAAGTAAGACTAAAGTCCATCATCAATATATGTACCCAACAGATAAGGAAGTGACAAAAAGATTTCGGCTTGTTGGACCTAATCTAACTAGCTAAACCAAAAACCCAGCTTGGAAAGATGTTGAAGAAAGACTACAGTTTGGCAGGAAAACTATAGAATACAGAACCCAGGTTACTCATTACCACCATCCCTGCATTTAAAGAACCCAGAATAGATGCTCTGATGCTCTGGTGTTAATAATTAATCCTGAATCTTATCTTGGGCACACCAGTAGATTAAAAATAAATTGACCCAACTGCTCCTGTAGAGGTACTGGAACATTTTGAGTGCAACTTAATGCTCCCAGAAGACAGACAGAAAGAAATCCCTGTCATGCCATTATTACAAGAACATCAAATGATACTGGATTTGGAAAATCCATATTTGTGGAGCTGGGAAAGGCTGACAGGCTGGCAGTCAGAAATTATTCCTGAGGTATACGAATGTGCTGCCCTAAAAGCTCCAAAATTCAACTACAGGTGAACAGGTAGAGGCTTTCCCCAATTAGAGTCTCAAAAGAAATTAGACTGCAGGAGTATTCATGTCAAAGTGTTTGAGTCCAAACCATCAACCACAGAAAAAATATCCCCAAATCACAGAAAAAAGCTTTCTGGAGTAACAAATAGTTGCACAAAGATGAGGCACTTCTGATGCTCCAATCTGGCCTATCATAAAAGCAGACAGCAGGATTTACTGGGTAATGGTTGGATTTTGAGCAATTAATTCTGTTACACCATAAACCACACCTGTTGTAGCAAAAAATGCCAGAGTCTGGCAGGACAGATTTAGCATATGCTGTCTTTGTGATTTTGTTATGAGGGCAAGGCTGGGAAGAATTTTCCCCTACATTTGCAGGGCAGCAATACCATTTTAAAAGTATCTACTGCCCCAGGATTTCACTGTGCTCTAGCTTTATGCAATATTCATATCAACCAAACATGGAAAAATATATCAGAGGCTAATCAAATCCATGTAATTTCATGAACAGATGATGCATTAACCTACAGTCAGATTCAAACACCACTGGAAGAGTGAATTATACAAATATAAGCCATAACTTTGGGAGCACAATTCTAAGTGAACTGAGGAACAGGTCAAGTGGTACATGAAAGAGAAAAATATATAATAGGCTAATCACCTTAGAAAGATGAATGAGAAAAATTAATAAGATGCTCCTTGCTCTACAAGTTCACATAAGCTGCAATCTTCTGGGAGTTTTATTCTTCCCCAGAATTCTGTATCAGTGTTTGCAGATATAATTAAGCCTTTAAACAAGTTTTTAAAGAAGGCGCAGGAAGGGGAGTGGAGATCAGGACAACACCTGACCTCATCCGCATTCAAAAAGGGTGGCATAAGTAGCCACACCGGGGATGCTGTTCCAGCATGGCCACTTCATTTGCACTTTGTTACCCCCTCCAGAAGCAGTAGAGGTTATGTTATTGCAAAACCAAAGGAAGTCAGTCAGTTCATTGTACAAAAAGGAGCACATGGTGCTCCTGGGAGACTTAACATGGTAACTCAGAAATTACAGAGTGGGTGAAAGGTGCAATTACCAAGCTGAGCATATTTAAGTGTATGAACAGTGTGGGCTCAGCAGAAGACTGAACTACAAGAATAGCTGGTCTCCAGAGCATATCATGGGGATCTCATCCAATTTATTCACAAGAAAAGTCACTTCAAAGAAGCTAGAACAAGAGAAAGGTAGCTCCCTCTGGGAGAAGACATTAGCCAACTGCTACAGAATTACTTAATGTGTATTATAATAAATGCCCCTAGAAGGCAAACTAGATCCTCTCCCTTTTCAGCACCCGAAGATACCAGCTCCATGGCTGCAAATATGAAGTGGAAGATCCTTTCTCAATCTCACAACAAAACAATTCTGCAGTGCCCAAGTACACCAAATGGCTTCAGAAGGTATTTCCAGATAAATGTGCTGGTGGATAGCTTTTCCTGTTGTGAGTTTCTCTGTGAGAAAAAAAACAACCACTGGACATCAACAGTAAAGGAACTGGAAGAGTTTCCATCAGTGGAGGCTACCAATGAATAATATGAAGGCATTCAGCTCAACATAGTTGTCACAGGTTTAGTCATCATATATGGAACCAATGTATTAGAACAGAGCTCTGTGCTATAATACAGGCAAACAAAAACCAGAATGAAGGAGACTTGCTTGAGGCAATTGCTGCAAAATTCTTTTGAAACCAAACATTTGGATTGTACATGCCCAAATCTAGTTCAGTCACTTACATGCATTAACCTGTGTTTACTCTGCTGTAAGCTTGGCCACTAATTTTAACCATTCTGAGATTAGAACTATGCATCAATGACAACAGGTTATGGAATAAGATGGAATGTCCCATTCAGCCCTCTAGATGGATGCAAAAAGCAGCACATCAGGATAAGCAATATAAATTGAAGGTACCAGTTTTCAATTTTCAGACAACTGTTTAGATTACAATTTGACTAGATGTGAATATACAATTCTTCCTTCTTTCTTTAGTCACTCTGCAACTGTTTATGTCAGATACAGCTGTGTTTCCATGCATACTCGATGTAAAGCAGCCACTACAGGCTTATCTCATTGTGTGTAACCTGCCTGAAATGTTCTGGCTTGGGCACATGTCATAGAAATGACTGAAGCGTGTGATTTCAATTATATACTTTTACAAGGAATGCTCAATTGCAAAACTCACTGAAACTGTACAGTAAATTAACTTTAATCCAGTAACTTTTGGAGTAGCTTTTGTGTCAACTCAGATCCCAGAGAGAACCTGCCTAAGCACCCACTGCTACAAAAGGGTGTGGGTCACCTGCAGATTTTTGTCAAACTTGCGATCCAGGGCAACTGTCATGGGAATTCCACAATACAAATGGCAGCAGGTATCTGTCCTCCAGCCACTGAACACCACCCCTATGAAGGAGAAAGCAGCTCCTGACCCTGACATATAGCATTAGTAGTCAGAAGGGTTACTGTCCATGTGTGACCTAAGATTCAGTTGCTTTAACAGAGTCATCCAGTACCATTTGGAATGTTCTGGACTATCAAGACATTGTGCAACACATGACCTCTGGAAAACCTGTGTCTTTTGGATTGGCGACTGGAGGCAAGACAGGATATTCCAGGCTTCTCAAATGGTACATGTTTATTATGTGTGCCACTTCTCTAGCCATAGTAGCATCCTGAGAGGTAGCTTTGTGATTGCATCAAGTTCTGACTGTGAGAAGAACATACACTCTCAAACAATATATAAGAATGAATCAAAATTCTGAAAAGATTCAGGAAAAACAAGAGGATCTAAGTAAGACTTTTTCACTGCGGAAGTTTTACACCAGCACCAATCCCCGAAAGGCTGACAAGGTGAATCATAGGACCCTGCAGATGGACAAGTCAAGCCGAACTGAATGACTCATAACTAGTGGTGTGGATGCCTCAGCGGTCTGTCCGTCTTTGCACCAGCACAGTGAACCACAGGGCTAACTGACAAGCTTTAATTAATACAATGGTTATTACTAGCTGTAATTCTTCCTTAATGTTATTGCTTCCACTAAGCTAGGCTATGAAAGGAAGATCTGGGAAACTGTAGGAGGAATTCAAGCTGGTTACTCAGCAAACTCACATCACGTCAGCGGAGATACAGTCACCGGAGGAGGCAGACTTTAGTCAGGCATACTTATTTTGAGGAATCACTACACTCCTCAGCAGCCACCAAGAAGACAAAGAGCAGCTGTTCAGAACAAAACTCAGAAGAGGAAAGAGAAATTCCAGTTCAGGGAAAGATGGAGGGAAAATTATTCATAGGGGGAAGTGAAACTCTTGGGGTACCACATTTTTAAAGAGCAACAACATGAGTCAAGAGATGGAAGACAAAATGGGACATCCAGTTTTAGACTGGAAACAAACTTTCAATCTTTGCATTTCTTCAGGGGCAAGGATGATTTATGTGTATTTATCCAGTTGTTTCTACAAGCTTTTGACTACACTGCAGTCACAGATTAAACTGGATTCTATTTATACCTCCTTTGAATTAGGAAATATGTTTAGAACCCCATCCAAAGCATGAAAATACACTTTTGAGGTATGAATAAGTCCCTTTATGTCTGTTTCTAAATGCATGTTTAATGGTAGATATAAAATTGCTTTACTGCAGAGATGAGTGTTAACTCAAAAGTGTACACATAAAAGTTTTCCTGCTTTACTCTTGTAGCTGGCAAACAGAATAAGAATCACCATTTCTAATAAAAGCTGGACTCTTGTAGAACAGATAACTGCAACAAACTAAAAGTATTTAAAATTAAACATCTAATTCTTACTTCATAAACAAAATCTTCGTACTGTTGATTAGCTATTGAAATTAAGCTGTTTTGCTTGCTTTTATACAAAGAATCTAACTTGTCTGGCTGACATAATAGGGAATATATGTTTAAATGTTGTTGGTAAGAAGCTGAATATTCATAATTTATATAAAAAATACCAGCTACAGTTCTTTCCTTTTTCAAAGCATATCCCATATTTTTATATGAAGCAATATAGGATAGGGGGGTTTACTACATCAATGTACTGCAATCTCGGCCTTTGTAATGAAGAAAAAAAAAATCACAGTGAAACAGCTAAAGCTGCTTTTATCCAGTCCTTAGAGAAATTAAAAAAAATAGAAAAAGGTGAAAGAAAATGAGGTGTGTTGTTAGGGTGATTGTTTAGTCTAAGCCACAAAGAAAAGGGCATGTGCTGGGTAATACACACAGTCAAAAATGCTAACTAGCTACCCTTCTTTCAGCAATCCTTGTTTCAACTTCAGTGGTCTCACCACCACAGTACTAGACACTTTCTAACCAGAATTAACATCACATTAACAGACTGAGGTGTTCATAAATATTGTGCCAATTCGACAAATTTTAAACATGCTTAGCACAGTTAAGCTTAGACTTTACTCTAGCAGCACAATGAGCACTCCTGGAGGCCTAGCATGTGATTTGTTTTAAAGTGCAACTTAACATGTATCACTGCTCTCTGACAGTGCACTGTTCACATTGTCTTTTGGAGATAAAGCAGTTGTCTCTCTTTGATATTGGGCTTTCTTTACATAAGAAACCTACAAAATATTATTTTCCCTTTGGCTAACACTGACACTGTTAAAAAAAAATACTGAGTTGAAGGAACTGGCACAAGGGGAAACCAACAAATTTTATCTTTTGTGTGCTATATCAAAGTGCAATACTAAACTTCAAATTGCTCTAGAACACAGTATAAAACTAGTGATGACAAGACACTTGTACGCATGAATGAGAATCATCACTGGGCTATGAATATAAAAAATTAAATGCATGTACATCTACCTACTTGCTTTCCTACTGATTTCAGCTAGGACTAAATACTTTTTCACCCCCCAGCTATTTTAAATATAGGTACAAAAATATAAGGACACATTAAAACCTTAATTCATCAATTAACTCAGAGCTTCAGGTACACTTTTTAAGCAATTTGCCTATGGTTGGCTTTTATTTCTGTATAACCATGTCCTTGGAAATTCTGCCAGTATACTGTAGTATGCAAATATACTATATCAAAATAGAATAATACTGTCAATTATTTAAAGAACACATATTTTGGGAGAAGTCCCAGTTTTAATATCAAACCGTACTAGAACAACAGAAATGCAAGTTCACATATATCTTGTAGCAGCCTCATTCATCCTCCTTTGTCCAGCTATAGGAATGCCAGAAAGTAGCACTGCTCTACTTCACCCTTTCCATGAGGGCAGTATCTCAGCAGCTGTCAGGAGACCATTCACAATATGATAATTAGGTCCATATCTAACCGTGAGACAGATGCCTGTCATTTAAATATTGCCTGTTTTAAACGAAGGCATTTCAAAGGAAAGAATTTGTATAGATGCGATGTTTCTACGTAGACTGACCAAAGAGTTATGCAGGTAGACCAAAAACTTCAACAGATTTCCATGAAGACATCCATCAAAACACTTTCAGAACCACAGAGGTTCTTGTAAACTAGGTGTTATTACAGCCCCACTGCCAGAAAACTGACTGAACAGCGATATCTCAGGATTAAATGCAGGACAGGAAGAGAAATAAATCCAGCGCCTCAATTTTTTTTAAAATACTCTCTTTAATTTTTAGACCAGTTCAAGCTCATGTAAACAACCAGATGAGCTACATATATTCCAGACTTGTTAGATGGACAAGGAGCTTAAGTGTACCACTAACATAATAGGTAGCCGGTGAATTTCCAGACACAGGACCTGCATCTACTTCAGCAAACAGCAGAGCTAAGGACCCAGTATCTACAGCAACCCATAGACCAGAAGGTGACAGGCAGCTAGATTACCCCAGGTGTGCTCCTGCACAGCCGCTTCCAGGTTATCTTTATCCAAAACCAGTCCAAACTATTTCAGGCTATGAACCATAGTACCAAGAAATTTGCATTTTTTTATCAAAATCAAACAGGAAAATAATCTTCGACTTGGAGAGATCCCATATGGCGCAGCGAGAGCTGGCCAGCCATTTTATCCTAGAGAGAAAGGTTTTCAGTAACCACAGCTATGGCAACACAACCTTCAACAAGTATGTAGTACAAAGGATATTGAAAAAATAGGTCTAAGACGGGATACATTAAATCAGGCATTAAATCAGGATGGCGCTTTAGATGTTAAGAAGTTCACAGATTACACAGTTTATGTGGAATCATGGTTCAATCAATCAAGCTAGAAAAAGCAGAGCGGGGCGCAATGCAGTAATTAACTAGTTGCCCAAACACTAATGAAAAGCAAATTGTTGGCCTGAATTAGGGTGTGAACGGCTTGAAGAGCCAGGTGGTTTTTTGCTGAGTCGAAGGGAGGAAGGCAGGGAGGGAGTAAGAAAGGCAGGAAGGAAGGAGTGGAGTAACTTGAAGAGATTGCATCGCATTAACTGAACTTTTCACTGGAAGTTCTTTTTATACAGGAATGCTCTTAGAGAAGAGCTAAAATATTCTGCAGAAGACACATACACAAGCTCTTACTGGCTTACTGGGAGGAAAAATAATCTCTGTAGAAATAAGCACCCGGGAAAAAAGCAAGGCTCCATCTATAGCAGTCAAAACCCACTTTCTTCATATTACTGAGATGGAAGAAAGCAGAGATGTTGGAAAGAAATACTGAAGAAACATCAGGGATTTTATGTACATACCTTGAAACACAAGATAATTCAGGATTATTAGGATACGATTTATAGTCAAGTACTTTAGATGCATTAGATATTTATTATCAAATGAGCCACTGGACATATTTGGTATACTATATATATATATATATACACACACACTATATATATAAAGGTTATTGCCACTCTGAGAGTACTGCCTCCACAATCCCTCCTTTCAGTGATAACCCTGTGCTGCAGGAGAAAAGCAGGAATGAAAGTAGAGGCCTTTCACAAGCCTGATCTACTGCAGACCAGGAGTTAGTGCTGTTAATTGTCAATCTTCCTAAGTTCCTACAAGATGCTATTTTCATTGTGGACCCAACAATGGATGTCACATAAAAGTATGAAATATTTTGAATAAAATACTGCAAATGCTTTGTTAAATGATACAGTAAAGAGGAGATAGTGATGAGTGATATTACCATGTTAGAAAAATTTGCACTTGCAGGGAATTTTAACAGAAATACAAAAAATATCTTACTGAAAAAGAAAGTCATTACCGTATTTATGATCCTGTGCCTACAATCTGACAGGTATTAGGAAAACTGGATCATAAAATTAGGAAGAGCCTCAAGGGTATCAGATTCAATCCAGTGCTTCTATGGGCAAATATATGACACAATCCTATTTATAACCTGATCCAGATTCACTTTAACATAGGCTAAGGTATTTTGTTCATACTACTCTCTCTAGAAGATGACTACAGAATCACAATTCACAAATGGTTTTCTTTCTCCCCTGACTTTCAGGTTAAATTTATTCATGCTCAGTCCAACCACTTTTGTTCTTGCATCAAAACTTTCCCTGAACTTAGTTATTTTCCTTCACTTGTTTTTGCCACTGATCTCCTTATAGATAAGAAGTATATCCTCTCCTAGTGTTCTTGCTCAGGTAAATAAGCCATGTTCTAGTAAGGTAATTCCTTATCTCTGCTGGAAAAATCACCTGATACAGACTAGAAACAAATGTGTCTTTGTCACAGTTGGATCATATTCGCATCTGATGGTCATGCTGTGATCAGCAACTTCTCATATTACAGAAAAAAACCTGAGTCTTTCTATTCCATCTGTTTATTATTTTGATTATCCTTCGCACTGGCATGGTCTCCTCAAGTTTAGTACATGCTCTAAGTAGTACAAATACAGCCTCTGCAAGGCATGGGAGTTAAAGTACATTAAGAAGTTCAGCTGTGAACTGCCCTTTGAGACTGATGCTTCTACTTTCAGTGCAACTCACTGTGGTATTTGCTTTAGCAAATACCTAGTATTTCCTAGCTACTGCTGAAAATTCTCACCCTTCTCCACTGAAACAGTAACTCACGTGCCACCATTTCAAAGGTCTTACTGAAAATACAGATTGATTAAGTTTATCATTTTTCTTTTTCTGGACAATCAGTTACCACAGAAAGCTATTAGATGGGCCTGGCTTGACTTTGATACTGTAAATTCATAGTGTTTTGTGTTCATTGCACCTGCAGTTATCAACATTTATCTAACCCTCACCCTCATTAACCTTTCCTGTCTGTGAATCCCAGTGCTCAACATGATAACCTTTCTTGATAGATCTGACAAAAAACACTTCGGAAGTACAATTTTTTTAAACTCTCTTTTTCCCCACTACCTGATGGCTGTATGTCTTTCCTTGTGCTACTTTTTCTTAGGTGACTGCAAGATACCTGCATTTGTTCTAAAATAATGAGGTTTTATTTATTTTTAAGACTGAATGTGCCTTTTTAAATTTTCTGCTTATCATAGCTAGTAAATGCCTCTTGCATTACTTAAATTGACATGGGGCTCAATAACTTCCTTTGAGAAAACAATGGGGCCCCTAAAGGAAAGATACATCTTTTGTTTCCAGACAGAAGAAGACTGTGGCAACTAGTGTATGATTGCATTTGCATTGTCAGTTCCAACTAGTGGTAAAAAGACTGTCTTATTTTAAAGTTGTGGGGTTTTTTTGGTTTTTTGTTTTTTGGGGTTTTTTTTTATGTTTTAAACAATATTTTACAAGGACTGCTCTCCTTATATTTTTGAAAAAAGCATGAAATGCTTTCAGCATACTCCAGCAGCCACAGTGGGTCAGCAGCAGCTGACTGGGAAAAAGGAATGAAAAGCCACAGGATGGGGCTGCCCAATGTCCACGACATCTTACATGGGACACCATGGCTACTTGCCTGCTCTGGTTTTACAGGACCAAGCAGGTGCTACTGACTACCCTTGCAGGGGGGAACATCAGCTGATTTCCTGGGTCAGAAGACTCAGCTCCCTGCCCAGGAAAACCAGGGGAGAGTATGTGATATAGGTCTTCCCCACAGACATGCAGAAGATACTGCATGCCTGGAATAGGGGAGACTCAGGCAAAATTTGCGTTTGATTGAGATCATATGTCACCCTCTGAGAAGTCACAGGAACACAAAGCACCTCAAGCCAAATTTTGAACTAGCCCCTCAGTACTTCCCTCCTCTGTCATCTACCGAGCCTCTCCACACTCTAATTAGACTAAGGGTAAAAGTCTGTCTACAAAATGTCTGGGCTTGAGTTTGTCACCACAGGTTTACCTATACCCCACAGACAGAAATTGGACAATTATTGTATTTTTTGTCATAGAACAAGAGATACCATGCTCACTACTCTCCATCACCTGGAAGAGGAACCTAGGATGGCAAGTTCAAATGTAGGTTTCTCTGGTGAACACATCCTAAAATTAGCTCGAGTGTGATTGCTGTCCCCTGCATTTACTTCCACAGTCTTCAAGGGAGATGGCTCTACTGCATCTTAGAGCAAAGCCCATGCATTGCACTCCTCCCTCTCCACCCAGCCATCACAAGCCCTCACACAGCGCCGCTGCATAACCCTGGAGCTCCTGGCCCACCACATCACATTATGTAGCCGTACCCTGGAGGATTGCAAGCAGCCAAGGACAACTTAGTCTGTGTCTTTAATCGCTAGCTGTGGTGCAGAGCCAAAGTACATACAGCTCCACCCCTGGTCACACCAGTGGACAGCTGCCTCAGAGCTGGAGAACAAGTCCTAGCTGCTCTTCTCTCTGGGATCACTGGGAATGCTGCCAAACCACTTTAAAAGAAGTATCTTTACGCTAAAAACCATCTTATAATGGTTACTGGAAAGCGAGCTATTGCAAGGCCAAGCAGATGCCAAACTGTGTCTCGGAGCTGATGCAAACACTGCCTGGAAGACCAGCACAATGATGATGCTTCTAAACTGTGGGACAGGAGTAATTTTCCATACTACAGCCTCACTCAGAGTAGCAAAATGTCCTGCTGCTGACAGCTGTACCTGGGGGTGGAGGTGAACGCTGGGTACTTCAACACTGTTTTTTTGGCTGTTGGGGAAGTACCATTTGCTATTGATAATCTTTGCAGATTGAAGACTGTTCCAGCTGTGCCCACAAATTATTTCCATGCCGTACAGGATACGCAAAGATTAGTGTGGGGACTCTGCAGTCTCTAATCTCCACCCAGCTCTCCTATGAGCACCATGACGCCCACCTCGAGAGCTGGTGGCCAGTTGACGCCAAAACAGATTATTCTGTATGGGCCATATCCAGCCTTGGCTAGGCAGACTGGTTTTCCTTGCATGTTCTCCTGTGTCCTCAATCTGGATGAGCCAAGCACATAAAAAATTTACTTGCATATCTCCCAGACTACTCTTCAGTTAAACCATCCATTTCACAGTCAACAAAACAAAAGACAATTTTTTCACTTAGAACAGGTATTTAGCTGTATCTGAACTACCATGTTATGCAACAGTTGCAATAATGTACATTTTTTCCAGCATTTACATCAGCAGTGTCATTCCCCCAGTTCAGAACTGCAGTGGTTTCACTGGCCACACTCCAGAATGACACCCACTGCCTATACATCTGCTCTACATATTCTAGTCTTTGAAGATTTTGTGACACAAAACTGATGCTCTGGGCTGGTGCTTCCAAAACTCCTCTGCACAGTTACTGCACAAAACAATAGTGAATTATTCAGAGGCAGGATCGATAATTAATCTTACCAGAAATATAATGTGGGGACTGAGAACGTACTACTTTCTTACACTTGTAGGAGAATAATAATAGAATATAAGAGTCACGCTACAATGGGTGTCTAACCCATCTCATTATCATGGAAGCAGTTCCAGGATAACGTTCTTCAGAGAAAAATCTTCAGCCGCTTGCACCAGTCACTCAAAAACCTGGAACTGCTCTATGATGTAACAAAAAAACTGAGTCTGCCTGGCAGCTTGTCATTGCTACTGTTTCTATTTTATGTCCAATGTCAGTGTTTGTGTCATGGCAAGCCTCCTTCTCTGACAGTTAACAGTTTATTTTGGTAAATTACTCTATGTATTTCACATAACAATTAACTCCCTTGTCTGTGTATACCTGCCAGTATTTTTTTGCCCCTAGACACTTAAATAGCTCACTCAGGCATTTCTATGTGATCTTGGGTCTACAAAATGCTAGTGCTCCACAAGACTTTCCAGACCCTCCAGGTCCTTTCCCACACTGGGAACATGCTGCTCCAATGTATATTTGACCCTTTCTTATTGCTTGCTCTCTTTGTAGTTTGGTCTTCCATACTCACTTCATCCCTAAAAAAACATATTCCCCAGGAGCATTCACTCAAAGTGAACAGTCCCAAGACAAAAAATGGAAAAGAGATACAGGAATCGCCAAGCTTAATGGCCTGCAATATTGTAGCAAGCCTCTAGCCCCAAACACTACACAATAGTATATGCCCCCTCCTGGAGAAGTGAAGACTCCCTTCATAGCACCTTCCAGTGCTTAAGGGAGGGCTACAGGAAAGCTGGAGAGGGACTTTTCACAAGGGCATGTAGTGATTAGACAAGGGGGAATGGCTTTAGCCTGAAAGAGGGAAGATTTAGATTAGATATTCAGAAGAAATTCGAAGGTGGTGAGGCACTGGAACAGGTTGCCCAGAGAAGCTGTGGATATCCCATTCCTTTGATCAAGCTCAGGCTGGCCAGGGCTTTGAGCAACATGATCTAGCAGAAGGTGTCCCTTCCCATGTGTAGAAGTCTAGAAGATAAGCTGTGACTCTCTGATTTTTGTCATTCCTTTTCAACCATAAGCACCTATGAATCTCGGGTGTTGCCTCTCCCTTGAGGGTGGGATGTCACATCATGGCAGGGAGGTTGGAACTAGATAATCTTTACAGCTCCTTCCAACACAAACTATCCTGTGATTCTGTTATTCTATGTTCATGGCATTATGAGCCAAAAATCCAATTCCAAGATATTTAACACAAGAAAAATGTGCCAAACACTCCAGATGTCATAGTGAGCCACAGGAATAAACCAGGAAAAGCAAAGATATCATCACAATCCTAAACCCTTGCAACAGAAGGCAAATTACTTAGGTAAAATGCCTTAGTGATTCTGGGAGCCTGGCCATAGCATAGAGAAAGGGAAAAAAGAGGCCTAACAAAAAAACATCACTATTCCTTGACAATTTAAATTCTTTCCTGACCACAAGTCAAGAGCCCACAAAACCAGCTCCCATAAGCCAGCACCAGTATCTAATCCAGAACAATGCTCACTCCCTCTGGTTTCTACAAACCCATTCCAAATTACCAGTAACACAGGAAACATTACTCTCCAGAAGAGTCCAGCTTGGGTAAAGTGAGATCTCACTGGTGGGGTTTAGGGTTCTCGCCTTTCATGGCTTACTGTTACGATGCTCTTGCTACAACCATTTCACTACCAACCAATTTTGAAGTGGTCCCTAATTCATTACCCTAAGCTGAGCTGTGGAAAAAGGCTATTTCTGAACTTCCCTGTGATACAGTTTGCTGGTTCTAATACTCAGCATCAGAATGACCATGCCAATTTGATGCTGCTTTCATTAGAAATTTTTCCCCTTTTAAGCAACTGCCTCCTTCAAGTACCACTTTTCTTTTTACCAGAAATAGGAAAGAGGAGCTGGATAAATGACTGAATAATTACAGTTTCACACAAAAGTGGCACAAGCCGCCCAGCTACAAATATGAGACACAGAATAACCTCTACAGTGCAAGAATTCTGTCCTGATGGCTCCGTTTTATTTCTTTGATCAAAGAATAAAAAGCATCAATCTGCAGCTTCAATAAGTCAGTCATATTGCAGCAGGTTAAACAGCAATTTCACAAGGGTAAACTGACCCAATTTGAAGCAGTGGGCACTCATCCAGTGACAGAATACAGAAGGCAGAGTGTGAAATGACTGACTGACTCACTACATCAAAATGAAATTTTCCAGTATCATATTAAAATAGAAAACCAAGAATTCCTACAGCAAAATAAAATGATTGATATTTATTTCCCCTAGTTCTCAAGTTTTTCTGGAAAACTGAAGTCTCTCAAATATTTTCATTTCAATGAATCAGCACATTCCAGTTTCAGAGGTTTTAGATCTTTCTGGCTTGCTCTAATGACATTATATTACTTTGTGAATTTTGGAGGTATTAGGAAGATTAGGAAGAGCTAGCTGATATGACAGGGGGGTATGAAAAAAAGGGTTTTTTTTTCCCCACCAAGCATATAATTAAGATGCAAAACTGCAGCTGAATCATATTCCCACAGCTCTGTTCCCTGCCCTGCGTGATATACCCCAATACTCTAAAAACAAGAGACATATTCATAGCTGGCAAGGGAAGTAGGATGATAAACTGAGTTCAAGAGCTCCTTCAGTGTACTTCCAAGGTCTTACATTTCATATGCAGAGATGCTGCTTGAATATGGGAATGTACATTTTCCTCAAGATAAGAGGAATACATCTGTCCAATTTGCTCATTTACGTAACTGCTTGAAAGTGACAGTTCCCCAAAAAGCTAAAGGGAAAATCCATTTTCACTTATTTTCCTTAAGCTCCTTTGAGAAACCCAGACCTACTGTACCATCCCTCCTTTCTTTAGCAGGCTACTCACAGTGACTTCCACTCCCAGTACTGGTGGCAACGTGGGCACAGCAAGTAGACACCATAAGCCAAAACAGACTTTGAATTAGGCCCCATCCTTGTGAAGAATGATCTGTAATTTCCTTAAATCATCAGTCAGCTTCCTCAAAATAACTCATATGAAATTTATAGAAAAAAATGAAACACGGAACAACTCATCCTTGAGGAGTCCAGGCCATCTCCTTTTTAATGCTAAATATACACGTGAAAATGTAGTAGTGTCTCATAAACCCAGCTCCTGCATTGCCACTCTTGGCCAGTCACCCCCGCATCTCACCAGATCCTCATGCATTATCTCTCTTCCCAATACTCCTCCTTCCCATCACCCCATGTTTTGTTACAACTCTTTCTGGCCTGGATTTTTGCCTCCTGAGGGCGTACATAGCTGGTGATGGGCATCCTGTTGCAGTGGTCATTCTCTCTGCAAGCATCGTTTGTGCCCAAGTTAACACTGTACTGTGACAGGAAAAGAAATGAGGAATTAAATAAGTGTATTACAAAGAGCATGTCATCACTGTATAGCCAGGTGTCAGCTGAACTTCCTTTTCAACCTAAGGTCAGATTTGTTCAATTGATTTGGAAGCAATATGTTATTACTTACAAAATATTTTTTTTTAAAAATTGCCAAGCTGACAATGCAGTATTTTCCCAACCTACTTTCTCAAAAGAAAAGACATGCTGCATAATTCTACCATTTCCATATAAATCTGAGGAACCATAATTAGAATAATTAATCAGTAACAATGTTCAACAGTTCCATGCCTGCAGCAAAAAAAAAATATTTCATTTCTTAAAATGCTGGAAGTTAAACAAACAAATTGAGTAAACTTTGCCCTCAGCTCTGAAAAACAACTGATCCAGTGGAGCTACTACATATTCAAGAGAACAAGAAAAAAGCTGACTGAGAAAAGGCATTGGAAAATCACTGTGAATTCTTACCAAAACGTGTGACCAGCAGCTACAAGTCTGTCCCCTTTCCCCAACCATCTGAAGTCTTTTCTACGAGCAGGATCAAAACAGATGCTACTGTCTTCCCAACTGTAAAGCAAGTATCTTGTAAAATATAATCCCTGTGGTACCAACATTTTCTAGCCGTTAGTAAGAGCATTAAACTGATAAACCTACAAAAGAATTCCTGGGTTGACTTTTAGACTCACAAAATTGCAAGGCATTTCCATAAGATAGTCTCTCCCAGCCAATTTTGAACCATTCAACTGTCTTTAGAGGTGTGATTAAAAACAAAAATCAAATCTCAGCTGTCAGCATGAGAGCTAATGTGCAAGTAACAAAATGATCGTGTGCAGACTGAAGTGACAGTCCCCTGGCAATGTGCATGGTCCCCTGTCAGCTCCCCCCATTGCTGAAGAATGTGTTGCAGGGTGTCTTGCAGCACTGCCCGGCCTTTCAGTCCCCCAGGCTGGCCAGATCCTGAGATGTGCAAAAGCCCCTGTGCTTTCCATCATGCAGACGTCACAGAGATCCAGCTGAAGGGTGGCACTGGAACCACCTGGGACTGTGGCCCCAGTCCCTCAGTTCCTATACCAACTGTTGTAAACAGCATCTTGTACAGATTTCAGTCACTGGGAGAATTTAGAGTATGGGCTGGGGGTTTTTCAGAATCAAAACAAAACTAAGCTTTAAACTTTTGCAATTCTTCATAACACAGAAGTCTATCTCTTCTCAAACTAAACATACACAGAGATGAAGCAAAACGAACGGACTTCAATGTGGCCAAATCCAGATATTCTTAAAATGCATTTTCTTACTCCATGCATCTCAAAGGACCCTCCCTGACAAATCTCCAGGGAGACACACCACAAACTTAACAGACCAGGCTTCTTATGAGTGTTTTATGCTCTCAGATTAGAGCTGAAGCTACAGCAAGCCAGAAGTTGCCATCACTGATAGACTAAACAAACTGTTCACTGTTAATACAGACTGTATTTTGTTTTTTTCATTGAATATTCTCAGATTTTGATTATGCCTTATATCACTCCGCTATGAACTTGCAACCAAAGTGGAAGATTTCACATTTACTGGTACTGTCACCTCCACTGCCACCAAATGCATCAAGTCTATTTTCCCAAACTGCTTTAGCTGTCCTAAAAGATTTTTGTTCCTACCATTAACACTGAAAGGCCATTCCAGCAGCTCTTTCTTCCAGCGCTATCCATGACTTCTAAGAGTCAATCTGACTGTACTGATATCCTTTTGTGTGTGTATGCATATGGTCTTTTAACTCTGAATTTTCTTCCTGTCATTGATATTTACGTCCAGGAGTATTTACAGGAAGCATCAGTGTGAGTCTAATCCCTTCCCTAGTATCGTTCATCTTCTACTCATCCCATTTTATCAAAGGCTCCAGTCCCTTGTATTGGCCAATATCACTTTCTCCTTTTGTACTTAGTTATTCTCCCTTCTTGACAACTCACCTTCTCTTTCTCCTGACACATTTTCTCTCATGTGAAGTAATTCAGCTGTTCTCCAGAAGCCAGTCTCTTCTTTCATGGTCATATTCAATGAGTCACCTTCTCCTTCAGAGATCTGTCCAATCGTCATTTCAGTAATTTCCTAAGGATCCTGAGATGTTATCTACAACCATATTCTTCTGTTCCATTCTTCTTATTTAATCTAAAAATCAACATTCACAGTTTTGACTGTGATATTTTTCTATATGCTTTGGCAGACAAATATTCAAGCATGAGTTAAGTTTTATTTAATACTTAAAACTGGTAGCACACATCCTATAATTGCTAAAACCTGCCATAGAATCACAGAATATCTTAGGTTGGAAGGGACCTTAAAAGTCATCTAGTTCCAACCCCACCGCCGTAGGCAGGAGTGACACCTTCCACTAGACCAGGCTGCTCAAAGCCCCATCCAACCTGGCCTCATCATTGTACACAGAGGTCACCTCCTCTACTTCTTCAGAAGCGTGTCTTCATAATTTTCTCTTCTTTATTTTTACCATTTGGGGGGGAAAAAAATAGAAGAAATTCTCCTGCATACCTTTGTTTACCTACAAGTCTGCACAAGCAGACTCCTTTGACTGCTGGCTTCTTGGCTTTTTCAAAACTTTGTCAACATCAGGCTTGCATCTTCAGATTAAGTTCAGCAGTTTATCTGCTCATCAGCAACAACCAAACACACAAATCACACACTCAGTTGCAAAGATTATCAAACTGCCTTTAAACTCTGCCAATTACTAACTGAAAGCCACAAGACTCTTAAACTGCAGCTAAGCAAACTACAGATGTGTCTACATAGACATCTGTTCTTTCCTGTTTCTCCAAAAGTAAGAATGCAGTAAGACCTGCATCACAGTAGCCAAAATAATTAAAATGAAACGCCTCTAAATGCCTACATCCTGTCCTACTTGTCACTGCTTGCCAACATTGCCATCAGCTGTACTGACATATTCACTGCTTCTAACTAGTTGAAGAAATAATAAAAGATGAGGGGAAAAATATTTTGTTCCCGAGAGTACACTGGGAAGAAGATGCTGTTAAGAAAGAGTTAATAAATGTGAGGAACAAACCTAAGGTAAGCCCAGTTTCAACCAACGCAAGAGAATTTAACCTTCTAGAAATGGGTACATGATGAGTGGAACAACCTTCTCTTACATGATAGAGTATTTCTTCTTTACAGAAGACAACATTTCCAAAAGAAAGGACAGTCTCTGCACTTCCAACCTGCCAACGGTTGTGGAACAGAGGTTGCTACTTGACCTACCAGGGGAAAAGCTCTCAGAGATCCTAGCTGTCAGTCAAAAGGGAAATGCAGGCATTAAAAAATTATGAACTATCTTGAACTACAATATATGTTTCACCAGCTTTATTTTCCAGGTCCCAAGTACAAGTAGGAATTAAGTCCATCAACTACCTTTACATACTGGAAACCATCCATAGAAACAAGGTGAAATGGAAACTGGAAGTTTGTGATACAAAGGAATACACAGTGACACGAGTTCTACCACACACTTTGGATTCCCCAAAACTACAACAAATACAGGATCTCTCCTGCCTGAGGAAAGAGGTTGAAGGGGAGAACAAAGACTATCTCACACTTTATGAGGCTTTATTAATGCAAAATGAAACCGTATGAAGGAGCTTTACACTCATGTACCTGGTGAGATTTTACCAGATGTGAATTCTGTGTTGCCAATCTGAATGCCCCTATCTGTAGCAAACTGCTGTTAACCAGCAGTCAGTGTCTTCCCAGCACTGAGCAGAGCCCTGCCCAACATGAAAAACTGCTATTTAAAAAGGAAGCATACTAGACTACCTTGGCTAGGAACCAGAAATATCACCTAGTTACCTCCAGCAACAGCTACAACAACTATCAGAAATCAGGCAGGTGGCACTTAAAATGAGACATGAAAACAGATTTAGGGCTGCCAATAGAATTTACTGAGACTCACAGCTATACAGCCGCAACTACCAAGCACTAAAAACCTCATCCTGAATAGACTCTCAGGAAATCCTCATCCTCATATAGAACAGCAGAAGAGCTGAGGTGGGACTTAACATACCTACAGGCTTGACCTGGTTTTCTTACACACAGAGAACACACAAACTCTGTTTCCATTCCACTTCAGTCACTTCCGTGTGGTCTTTCCAGGTCCTGCCTGTTGAGTTTTGCTAAGATTTCCTATAATCTCTAAAAAGCTCTTCAAGTTATGGAACCCCTGCACCTGAGGGAGGTCCACTCTTACTCTTCCCTGGTAACACTTTATTCTCCATGCAGTCCTGGTATTTCTATGAGTAAAAGTCAAAGTACTCTGTAAAAGCAAGAAACTGGTTTTTTTATTACAATAGAATATTTGAAAACAACAATCCTTTTGCAAACATGTATGGAATCAGGTAGGAATGGAAAAGGTAAAGTTACGTATTCCATCTCTGGAGCTAATTTTAATAAAATGAGCATTCTTGAAACCCAAACTCCTCTGTTTATCACATTTTAAAATGAAACTCAATGCCTTTTTTTTTTTTTTAATGATTAAAGCTTAAAAACTACTTGCTATAACTTTTAATATAATTTGTGAACATAGTGTAACTTTTGGCAGCTACTGGCACAGAAAACTGCAGCATCAGACCTGCACTTGCACTATTGGTTTGACTGCACTTCTTTGTCAAATATTGTATTTGAAAGAAACCTGATTCAAATGACTCACGAGTAGAAAAATCACTAGTGTAAATATATACTACCCAGCTGATACTCAAACCCAGGGAAGAATCAATTTCTTCTTTGTTCTTCTTTGAATTAGCCTTAAGAAAGCAAGAATAGGAAAAAAAATACTATTATTTAGAAGTATTCCTCCTTTTTTCTAAAAATTAGGTATGCCTTCACAACTATGATGAGCTGTGTTACTCTCAGGAAAATCCCAAATCATTCCATTTGCACTGAGTGAAAGTTTAAGGGCCGTCTGAATTTTGAAAGAAACAATACGAACCAAGAAAAGACCACTCTCCTATGCTGGAATTACTGATACTTTATTAGGTTTAGCACTGAAGGTCAACAAAAGAGTACGTACCTTCTGTTTTGGAAAGAGTTTTGGAATAGAAATCAGCCTGTTGCTATGTGACTGGTTTCCAGGCAGCGGTTCCACTCACTTCTGCGGGGAAAAGACGTGTTCTTCTGTTTCTGCAAATGCTGTTTATACTGAGTAAATCCAAGTATGTTCAACTCAGACAACATACTGGGAACCATTAATGAAAAAACGCATTTGCAAAAACCAGAACATAATACACTGACCTCTCTCAACTCCTATCTGGAGAAAGAGATGCATCATATACATGACAGATTGCTGGCATTACATTTTCTGGCTGTTGACTTGAGAGAATGCCAACTTTCATTAAACATTCTTGATCCATTCCATTTATTTTCTGAATAAACATGAACATCTTCCTCCATTTCTTACCACATTTGAAGGGCTTAGACATATCAAAAATGACGAGTGTCAGTGGAAATACTATAAAAGGGTTAAATTTTCACTGAATACTGATCAACATCCCTCAAGTATGCACCAAGGATGCATTAATAAAATCATTTTTTCTTACAAGTTTTTTTACACTATTTTTATTTGGTCCTGTCTATAAAAAAGTGTCTCTGTCAATTTAGCATCTGTTATGACTCACTTAAGGAAGTTCAGAAAAATGAGAGGTAATTTAAAAATTCAGTACAATATGATGAAATCCACTCAAGCTGAATTCAAACATCATTACTTAAATCAAACTTCATTGCCCTGTTTTGCCCAGCTCTGAATTGAACAACTTAAATTGAATCGAACTCTTATTTGATTATTTCTTCAGATAATAAATAAGTTGCTCAGAAAAACAAAACCCAAAATCCACATTTACATCTGTTGAATTTTAAAGAACTTAAAGGAAATTATTTTGCTTTTTAACATAATTAGCATCCAGTAAAATAAATTAGGAGGCATCAGCTTTCATTAGCTTTAGCTTTCCACTTATGCAAGTCTTGGCTTTGAATAAATGCAAAAAGAAGACACTTAAAACTGCACATTGTAAATAAGGGGGGAAAAAGTCTGAAATCATGCATATTAAGAGCTAGTCTGCTGATTTGCTAAGAACCAAACAATTATGAGAACAAATTCTAACTTCAAAGGAAACCAAACGTGTTGGCAAACTCAATTTCCCTGGAAAAAAATAAAATACAAGAATGACAAAGAGAAGGAAAAAGGATTAAGAAGGCACCAGGGACCAGACCTTACGACATAAGCAGCAAAAGGTTAGACAACTGAAAGGGGGCTTTCTTTGTGCAAGAGGATTCAGCCACATCCTTTCCAGTGGGTCTATGAGGACTCTTATCTCCCAGCAACACTGTCCAGTGCTGCACATATCCTGCAGCTTATGTGATAAAGCAGTACTGCTGGGCACCCCTTTGATACAAACCAAGGCTGTGCACGCTCCCAAAAAATGACCAAACTCACCTACAAAATTATACAACCCACAGACACACATTCAAGAACAACAATCAAGCTGCAAAGTCAATCACTCAAGAACTGCGTAAGACAATTTAATTTACACGTGAAATGTAATTCACTCTTTACCATATACGGTAGAACATTAATCTTTCCTTACACAATTGCACACACTTTCTCCATGGATATCAGGCTGTGAAGAAGCTGTACTGTGTAACTTCCTCCTACTTCACTGCTTGTACAAGTTGAAAGGTCTACTATCAATACGCTACAGAGAAGTAAAAAGGCAAAGGAGGATCTCAGTGCTAAAGCTGTTCACTTCTCTGTGCTGAAGGGCTAGGCTCTACCTCTGCCTCTACTAAGACTCCTACCTGGAAAAGTCAGGGATGTGACCTCCTCTGCACATAATGTATGTCCTTCATTTTCTCTGCAGGTGATTTGAGATTTGGGGATATGACTTGTAAAGAGCTGGAAGTATAATGTACCTGACTAATACGCTACAAAGATCACACACCAGGAAAAAGGCACTAACAACCAGTGGCCACTTTGGCTCTTAATTGAATCTGTTTCAGCACCTCGTTCATAAAATGGGGGGTGGGGGTGGGGGGGGCAGGGAAAGGCAGGATCTGGCTGCCTTCCACTGTGTGTAAAAAGAAATGCCCACTAACGTGCAAATCCTGACTGACAGTCACTGGGACAAAACTAAATACTAAGGTTCTGTCACTAAACCAAGTATCAGCAGACCTTCCCAGTTTAATTATACTTTTTACATGGTGTGGGCAAGACTGTGCCTCAGTTTCTCATTTGTTAAATAGAAAAGTATCTTCCTTCACAGAGCTTTTATGAGAACAAGCACATGCTTGAGATTATGAGGGACTCTGATACTATGGTGATTCAGGATATACTCAAGCATGAAACACGGCCAAGTACACACCATGGAAACTAAATGAAAAGCTTAAAGTTTTCAGGATGAGGAATTTAACCTGAAACTTTACCCACATTTTCGCCATCTGTATTTTCCCTTCGACTTATCTGTAGCATTAAAGAATGCAGAAGTAATACCGGAAAGTGGAAAAAAGTCAAATAAGGCATGTATTGGATGTTTTCTTTGTGCTCATGTCTAATACACAAGACTCATTAGGATACAACTCCTGCCAGTAAGTGTATGCTGAGCAGACAGACATTAGCAGAATTTGTGAATGTGTATTAAAGTACAAGAGACCATACCTAAATGGCCACCCCATTCCAGCTGGCTGAATCCTTTTCACCTGTCATTGGAAGGATTCATACAAACTTCTGCTTAATTCTCTCTGAAAATCCACAAGGGCTGCCCCCAGCAAATATTGCAATTACACGATATAGATACACAGAATAAAAATCAAGTATAGGAAACTGCTTGTACCACTAACAAGACCAACTGGGGAACTAAGGGTCTCTTTTATCAAAAAGTGCTCACACTCAAAGAAACATCATACTTTGTCAAGAAAATGTCTCTGTATGACATTTTGGCCACCTCTAGCATCTCCATTAACCCAGTAAGCCTTTTTTATCAAATACACGAATTCCCTGTACAGTCGTATTAAGCATTTCCACCTTAGAAAGGCAGTGCTGGACTGGTGCAGTCCAGGGACTGCAGACCCTCACCCTCTCACAATGGCAATTGAACTGCCGCGGGCAGAACCGGACATTTCTGCAAAACACAGAGTTCTTTAACTCTCCACCAACTCAATCGCAAAGTTCCTGCCTTACACCTTGAGTTTTGCCTCCTTTGCCCATAGATCTGCTGCCCGCACTCTGTCGGGCACATGGATTTGTTCTCCGTGCCAGTGTCCGACCACGGGACGGGTGTGCCAACGGGGCGGGCTGAGGGTGGCCTGCGCACCCGGCGCCTTGGCACGGCCGAGGAGCTGCCGGGGCCCCTTCGCGCCAGCCGCCATTTACCTGGAGCAGGTGGTGGGCCGCCAGGTAGCCCAGGCGCGGGCCTCCCCGCACGCCGGGCGGCAGCCGCCCCGTGCCGTAGCCGTGCCAGGCCACCACGTAGGGGTTGTCCATGGTCAGCCAGTAGCGCACCTGCCCGCCGAAGTGACGGAAGCACAGCTCGGCGTAGTCGCGGAAGAGCTGGGGCAGGACGGGGCTGGCCCAGCCGCCGAAGGTGTCCTGCAAGGCCTGCGGCAGGTCCCAGTGGTAGAGGGTGACGACGGGCTCGACGCCCATCTCCCGCAGGCGGGCCAGCAGCCGCCCGTAGTGCGCCAGCCCGGCGGGGTTGGGCGGCGCCGTCCCGTTGGGCAGCAGCCGGGCCCAGGACAGCGAGAAGCGGTAGTGCGAGACCCGCAGGCGCCGCAGCCCCTCGA
This sequence comes from Struthidea cinerea, assembly GCA_013397865.1. Lineage (NCBI taxonomy): Eukaryota > Metazoa > Chordata > Aves > Passeriformes > Corcoracidae > Struthidea > Struthidea cinerea. Next base: position 105,286 of record VZTI01000536.1, on the reverse strand, counting down.
CGTCGCGGAACAGGTTGTTGTAGCTGTCGCTGGCCACGTCGCCGCCCACGGGCCCCGGCGGGGCGGCCCCCGGCGGCGTGGCCGGGCGGTGGGCGAAGGTGTCCCAGACGGACGCGCCCTTGCCGCCCTGGCGCCAGCCGCCCTCCGTCTGGTAGGCGGCGCTGCCCGCGCCCCAGAGGAAGCCGTCGGGGAAGGTATCGTGGAGGAAGAGCTGGTCCTGCGGGTAGGGCAGCCGGGCAAAGCGGGACCAGGTGCCTGCGCCCTGCCCCGGCGCCCCCAGCCCCGGCCGCCCCAGAAACAGCAGCGACAGCAGCAAGGCGGCGAGAGCCATGCTCCCGGCGGGGCTCCGCGACGGCAGCTCCCGGCTCCCAGCTCCCCGCCGCCCCATTTTATCTCACCTCGCGCCCCCCCCTCTCCCGCCCCGGTGGGCACGGCCATTAATAATTACCTCGGAGCTGCCGCCTGCATCCTTCCCGGCCGGTTCCACCGGGGAGAGCTGCCGCCGGGGGCGGGAGCCAGGGCGTGAGACGGGGCGGGCTGGGAGGAGAGGGGGGAAGTGGGGCGTGGGCTCCTCGGGGAGAGGTAGACCCTCTCGCCCCCTCAGGGAGCCCGTGTGTACCCCCACGGCCCCCTGAGGGCGGAGATCCCGGTCCTGGGCGGCAGGCGGGGTCCCGCAGCCCTTCGCCCGCCCCACCGGGCGCCCGCACCTCGCTGCGACTCCGGTGCCCCCTCGGAAGCGGGACCCTCGCCGCTGCCATGCGCCCTTTGGAAGAGCCCGCGGAGAGATTCGACGGCCGGACCCCTCCNTTGGAAGAGCCCGCGGAGAGATTCGACGGTCAGACCCCTCCCCTCCGAGGAGCTGAGCGTAGCCCCCTCCTGTCCCCCGCTGCAGTGCCGCCGTCGGGGAGTCCGTGGGGCAGCGGCCCCTGCGCCGGACCGAGAGGGGGAAGCGATCGCGGGGCCGAGGGGGAAGGGCATGGAAATAATAAACGCTTTTCACTTCATTAAGTGTTTCGGTCGTGCTACTTTAGCAAGACACATCGCACCTGCGATCTCTCATGTAGCAACAGTTGCAGAGAAACTCGTTCTCCAAGGACATCATACACTCACTCCTCCCCGCCCGCTCCCCGGGAACTCATGGGTTGTCACCTCCCCGTAACAACAGTTTTCTTTCCTGGAGTAGGAATTTGGTATAATTGGTTGCTTGCTGCACACAAAACAAGTTCTAGTTAGAAATGCCTCACGGGTCTTTACGCAGATGAAACAAATCGAGCTAAGTTTGATTACTGAGTTACATTTCCTAACTGAGCAGGCGTGAGGCATAGACTGCTCTTTAAAGGCGTATCTCGAACTGCCCTTTGCGTTTCCCTTGTACTGAACAATTCAACCAAGACTGCGAAGCAAGAAACAGCCCAACACATTGCAGAACCTGGTATTTAGTGGTGTGAACTCTTAACAGAATTTGGGACACCTAAGAATAAAATACATCTACTAGACTGGCTGTTAGGCACAGAGAGATGTTCCCAGGAGATAAGGCTGTTGTTTAACTACAGAATGAAGGCATTTAGATAATTTCATTTTATTTTTAGAAAATAAACATCCTCAGGGGAAAATTACAGATAATCACTAATAATGAGTCAATGGATTTAAATGCCAGTTGTGAACGTTTCCTTTTGTGCATAGGATGGGCTTTCACCTCTCCCAAATGCAGGCAGGGAATTTGCCATGTCTGTTTCTAGAACTTCCAGCTTCCACCTTTTCTTCATTGATCCAGATCAGTTTTGGGGATTGATCTGTGCTGTTTTTAAAGAGACCAAAGATGTAGGGGACAGGATTGGAGTTAGTCTTCCACTGTTGGCAGTTAATAAATTGCCATGTTAGGGGGATGGAGGTCTGAACAGTCAAGGGGACCATCGACAGCCCTTCCCTAAGAGAGTAAGTTTGTAGGGCAGGGACAGGAGGTGGCAGGCCCAGAACCAAGGCTGGACATTGGCTTCCAGGAGTGAGTTTGGGATACAGTCTGACAAGGTGCTGAAATTCAATTACAGCCTGAGTAAGTGACAACTTCAGGTACAACAACAGAAAAAGGTGTTGGCATCACCTGCTACTTACTTGCAGAAACTGGAGGTTAATTGTTTAGTGCACTGGGGCATTGCTGCAATTGTCCCTGTGCAAGGAGTGGAGAGCCAGGCTCCCGTTCAGCTGCAGACCTGACATCAAGGGAAGCATAATGTCTTCGCTGGATCTCGCTCACAAACTATTTAAAAGTTGGTATGTACAGGCATATCTCAGAAATACCGCCACCTAAAACAGGGTATTAGTGATGGTAAGTATATTGCTAATATTAAAGGAAAAAATTTCATTGAGTATATAGGGACACAAGAGATTTTGAAATACATCATGGTACATTCTCTTTTCATGTGTTAATTATTAACTAAAACCTAGATCAATCCTATTTGTACCTGAGCAGCACCAATAAGGAGACACTAAACTGAAGCTCCTTCACTAGGAACTTGTTTCTTCCAGAGCCTGTCAACACTCAAGGAAAAGAAATGGCCTCATGGTGTTACTCTAAGTAACACCAGACTAGACAAGATCTTTGTCAACTTCTGAAAAAGGCTACGTTATCCGAAAACTGTCCAGGAACCCTACAGTGACTGCACTCCTGAAGTAAGAAGCCCATTTTTGTGGGACAAAATCTGACCATAAGTTGGTGGCACAAAGCCATCACTTCAGCTGTCACTTTACCTTCATGTCTGTCAGTTGAAAACTTTATCCTTTTTGTGTGTGTGTGTGTAAATGACAGAAAATGTGCAATGTGGCCTCCAGTTCCATGTGTTGTTTTTGTTTTCTTTCTTAGAGAGCTTGTTTTCATGTCTTAGGACAACACAATCACCAACCGCTCTGAGCCAATATATTTTTTTTCCTAGCAGACAGCCTAACAAACTCTGTGCAATATTAACCATGCAGAAAGGTCAGCCAAGCACTTGCAGACATCCAGGTCTCCCTTGTTGCTCCTTGAGTTCAAAGTGTGGCTCCACTGTGTCTGTCTTGCTGAGCAAGCACACTTTCAATTCTGCCCCAGGTAAGCAGATGACGATTTGACTTTCAGCCTCTTTGTATTGACGATTATTGAATGTTCAACTTTTGGTAATATGTATAATGTATAGTACTATGTCATTATAATCTTCCTTCAGGCTGTGCTGAGATTTTCTTTGCTAGGTATGGAGTCAGTGCATGCAATCAAACTCGACAGTGTTCTGACTGAGCACTTCTGTTTATACCCCAAAGAGGCTGAATCTTCTGGGATACTTAATTTTAGGTAAAATAGCTCTATTACTGCTTTAGATTCATTTAACAGCTTTCCCTGAGGTAGTATCATGCTTCAGTGCAGCAAACCCCTTTATCATTTTAAGATCCCCAGAGAAGAGCTAGAAGCCGTATACCAGTAGTGTCTGTGGTGGAACAAGTGATCTCAGTGCCTAAAAACCACCACCTCCTGTTTTAATGCCCGTTTTCTGTTCACAAACATCCTTCCAAATGCATGCAGCCATACAGCCAGTTGAAAATAGCCTTGTGTAATAGATTTGTGGTCTCAGCATTTCATCTCAAGCCACAAAAGTATTCGCTAACACTTGGAAAAACTGCTTAAAAAATCAGCACCTGATTTAGACTTGAACGTTTTCTCTGCTGCTGCCGTCACTGTACACATAACAGCACTACTTCTTTATTCTGTCTGTTAAATGCAAACTGCTAAGCTGTCAAATTTTACTTTCACTTCCTCATCAATAGCTGTTTCCAGTGAAAAGATGTCCAACAGCATTCTAGATCTACCTTCTTCATCCCTGCCAGAACACCACAGACTACAAGGCAAATAAGCTCTTTCTCAGTTTTCTGAGAGAAATTGCAAGTGCAGTTTTCTTGAAAAAATGCAGCCTTCCACACCTGTTCTTTCTTTCTCACATGATCACACTACTTACATGCATTCACTGTACATTCAGAATTACTTTAGAGACAGCTAGTGATTGATTGTATTGAAATTAGAAACAGGGTGTTGTCAGGTTCAAAATACACCTGCTGATGTAATAAACGCAGTGCTGTGGAATGCTTGGGAAGGTGTTGAATCCTCCTCTCTCTTACCTGCAAGTACCGAGTCACTCTCATCTCCACTTTTTTCCAATGCCTTATCCTGAATCATGGGCACTCTAGTCATCTCCTGTTTCAAATTCTTTTTTTCTCATAAAGAGCTCTCAATTAGTACTCTTTTATTCTGTGACAGGATCTAGTGTGAGGTGGGAAATTACAAACCTAAACTTTAATTGTTTCTTCTTTACACTTTTGAAACTGTGTCTCCAAGAAGTGGGCAAAACCTAAACATGACTTTGTAGGAGAAGTGGAATTCCAAGTACTTTGACCCTTCTTACTTGTCATGGTAACAGGGAGTAAATTCAGGGCAACCCTAGACAATTATGTTTTATTCGCTTGGGGCACTGATGACAATCCCATTGTAACCTGGGAGGTGACATGTGGTGCCTGGATGCTTCCTCATGCCTGTGTGGCAGGAGCTGCAAAGCCTTTCAAGTCTTGCAAACCATCCATCAAGAGAGCCTATTTTCAAACCCTGAAGCATAAAAAGTGATGGGAAAGGGAAGAAATGTGAAGCACCCATCTTTGAATGCCATTTGGAAATCACGTCTTGGAAATGCTATCTATTAATTCTGGGAAGCCACAAACACCTCCCATTACCCAGACAATAAAATGACAGTTTGTAGATGATCTTCCTGTCTTCAAAAGTGCCTTCTGAACCCGGTGGGCAGGGAATGGGCAAAGAAACGAGAAAAGATGTTGCCTCTCTCCTAAGAAGGGGGATAATGAAGAGGTGGATACAGCCTCACTCTTCCAGTCCTGGGCAGGTGACATGGACTTGTCTGGCAAGAGGAGTTCATAGGCGAGGGAGAAGAGAAAGGACAGAAGAGTGCTCCTTGCCAACTCCAGCCATACAGCTCGTGAGCCACAGGCTTCAGCTGGTTTTTAGACGGGAATGGAACCCTGACTGCAGTGGCTGAAGAAATGGACGCGTTTCCATAGGGTCTGCTGAGCCTGTGTGAACAAGTGACAGTGGGTGTCCAGGGAAATTACAGGCCAAATAAGGAGTTGCCTAATGAATTTTGGTTAGGGTAGAAAATCCTGGAAAGCAGAGTGACTGGATCACTCACAGGAGTGAAATATATTTAACAATTTAGATGAGTTCTGGAGGGACTGGATCTCAACCCTAAGAGCTGCACACCTGTGAAAATTCCAGTCTGTGGTCTCTGATGCAGTATAAAAAGGACCAGAAAGATAATTTCATTCTTCTCTCTCCTGTTTTAATTTCTGTTTGTGATACACTGTTATCATTTTGGAACTAATTTCATTCAGTCTCCACAGGATGGCTCAAAAACTTGAGTCCTGTGTCTTAGTCTAGAGCTGACAGCACTCTGGAGACGTGTACAGTGACTTTTCATTTACAGTCATCCTATCTGTTCAGTTCAGGCACAGCTGAAGCATTTCCCTTCACTCTTGGAATTTGTTCTATTTTAAAACTTCTGCCAAAATGCCACGTCTTCTATCCACAGGGACTTAAATGAATAAATAAAAAGCACTACTATTAAAAAATGAAAATGCAATGCTGAGTTTTGCGTACATGAAAGTGCAAATTTCTATGCATTAAATTCAGTGAGGGAAGAATATGCTGCAAAATTGCTTCTATCATCATATCTTTAGATCATTTTCTGTAGGTAAATTGATAAGAATTACTCCTGTACTTGCTAAGTCTGTATTTCAATAAGCACTTGAATGACAATTCAGTTCAGATACTCATTTCTTGTTGGTTTCAGTTCATGAAAATATTGGTGTCATTTACTACTAGCTCACGAAGAAATAGGATTGGTTTAAAACAACTACTGTAGTGTGATAATTCTTTCTAAGATTTTCTGCCTAAATGACTCTTTCGCAGTTGAGAGTTATATCACATTAAACTGAACTGAGATGAAACTTTGTAAACTAGTAATTTAAAATATATTGCACTAAGCTGCTGCATCACTAAATGTACAGGCAACACTGGCTGCAAATGCATAAACATTTTTCAGGGCTACAGTTATATGATGTTCTTTAATAAACACAACTATTATGTTATACAAAATCAATTTCCACTGAAGAGCAAAAACTTCGTTTCAGTTCCATGTGAAGTGTGTAGTACTGAAACGTGATTTATAGTCAACTGAGAAGTCGTTTAGTCTTTTAGTGCTGCTTCGTACTAACATAAATGTACTTGGGAGCCATTTCCAGTTACTCTGCCAAGGCTTTACTCCTGTGTTTCCAAGACTGGCTCAAAACCACCAGGAAGTCAAGACATTTATTACCAAAACATTAAGTATGCACAGTTACATAGGGTCTGCCTCTTCAAATGTGGTTGAGGAGCTGAACCAGATTAGGCCAACCAGGACAGAGTATGCTGCAACAGTCCAGACTTGAAAAGTAGACCCTTCTAACAAAAGAAAAGAAAAATACCTTGACAATTATTGCAGTGAATTTCACCTCTGAGATATGAAAGCATAGATGTATGGCCAGTAGCCATTTTGCATTAAGCATTTCTTCACAGCTTCTACCCAATGCACTACTTCAATAACTGAAGGTCTGATAATTTCCATAGTAAGTAGGCTTGCAGCAATGAAATTTGAAGTTTGTTCCTGGGCAGCCAAGTAATGAGAAGTTTGTGGTCAGTTCATCACACATTGTCTCTGCCGCTCCTTCCTCCTCAGGGAGAGGACTCCTCATGTGCTTTCCTTAATCCAGCGTGGGGTCCTGCCCATGGGAGTCAGTCCTCCATGAACTTCTACGATGTGAATCCTTCCCATTGGCTGTAGTTCTTCATGAGCTGATCCAGCGTGGGTCCCTTGTATGGGATGTAATCCTCCAGGACCAGGTTGCTCCACTATGGGTCTCCTGTGGGGTCCTGCCAGGAAACTTGCTCTGTATGGGCTCCTCCATGGGCTGCAGGTGGATCTCTGCTTCCCCATGAACCTCCATGGGCTGCAGGGGCACAGCTGGCCCTCCGCTGGCTGCTGGAGAATTTCAGCTCCGGTGCCTGGAGAACATGCTCCCTCTCCTTCTCTACTGACCCTGGTGTCTCAACAGAGCCGCTTGTTCCTCTCACATACTCTTACTTCTCTCCCCAGCTGCAATTGCTCCTCCATAGTAATTTTTCTCCTTCTTAAATCTGTTATCCCAGGAGCTCTACATCCATCACTGAAGGGCTTGGCTTGGCCAGTGCCAGGTCCATCTGGGAGCCATCTGCATTTGCTCTGTTGAACATGTGGGAAGCTTCTGGTAGTTTTCACAGAAACCACCCCTGCTACCAAAACCTTGCCACAAAAACCCAATACTTTGGTAATTCCACATTTATGTCCTGGGGGCCTCAGGGCATCTCAAAAGATGTCTGTGTTCAGGTAACTGAATTGAGCCCTTGACAGTTCAAGGCAATCTAAGAAATGTAATATGTGCAGCCTAGAAAGTGATTCAGCTCAGCCTAAAGTAAGCACCAAGGAGATTCACCTGCCCAAACATGTATGCCCGGTCCCATCTCCAGCAGCCAGCCCATGGTGTCTGGCACATCCACACTGGAGTTGGCGATATTGCACAGAGGGCTCGTTTCTGCCTGTCTATGATTGAAATGACTTCTGGCTAGGTATCCCACCTGTCTTCCACTTAATATTCCAAACCAAAAGAAGTCACATGTAGATCTTGTGTTATATCCATCAGCTTTGGATAGACAAGATGGTGACTCTATGGCATGACACAATGGCTGTCAAACAACACCATCTACCTCCTGTGGCCAACCAAATGTGGCAGATCAATGTCCACCCATAATGGCCACTGGAAGTCAAGCAGAATACCCTCATACATTCAGAATGTCATGTGTAAGGGTGGGAGTCAATCACAGTGGTTGTTTGCCTCTCCAATTACACAATCTGCTATTGCCAGACCTCTGTGAGTTCTGCATCATTCAGCTCTTTTTGAAGGTATGTGTGTGTCTGAATCTCAAACAGTCTCACTCTACTGGTACTTTGAGAGAAATTTTTATATTGACACCATTAATAATATTCCTATACATCATACATCTACTTCAGTCATTAATATGTGGCTTGCTTTACCCTCGTCTGAAATCCGAGGAGTTCTATTCTTTGGAGCAATAAGATGTCCGTCTGTTCCTTAGAATGAAATTAGAAAAAGGATAACATCTAACAGTGTCAGGACCTTAATATTTCTTCCTGAGCAAGAGCCAGTCTGTTTAGGTTATTGTCCCTCTTAAGTGGGGGACTTACAATCCCTTCTTTAGACCAAACCATCAGCGGTAGAACAGGAAGCCATGTGTGCTGCCACTGCCTTCAGTTCTCTGAGATAAGGTGTTTGTGAGACTATTTTGAGTATTCTCAAGGTCAGTGATTAGATTTCCACCAGCCTCTCTGATTCACCCCTACAGCGCATATCTGCTGCAAATCAAAGAAGGATGAGCAATCTAATAACGAGGGACGAGCCATGCCACGATTATAATGTGGGTAGCTGAAGGCAGGAGTAACAGAAATGCCACAGTGATAAAGTAACACATGCTGGCACATCAGTGTTTCAGTCCTCCTCATGCATCAGTTAACTTCAGAAAATATTAGTATCTGAGAGATTCTAAAGAAAAAACTGTTTGGTGTGTTTGCTCATTGGCTGTGAGGAAAATCCCAAATTGTGGCCGAAGGAGGTATTGATTAACCTTTGACATACGTATATTTGAGCTATATGTAAGGAAGTTAAGCAGTCTTATTGTCTAGAATTGTTGGCCCCCTAGGAAGCTTATCTACTGTTTGGAGCTGCATCTAAGCATTTTCCAAGTGTAAATCTTTGATTTACAATGTTCTTTCACATGTGCACAGAACGTAACCCAGGCAAAAATTCAGCTTGAAGAAAATGCTTTGCAGCCCCTGTAACTATGTTCAAATGCATTCATTGCTGGAAGAATGTACCCCCTTACCAATACGGTGCATGTATTCTTCGTCCAAACCATTTTTTGTTTTTAAATTGCAAAAAAATTTCCTTGTAGCAAAATATCTTTCATAGATACACAGTGAGGCAGTCCACCCACAGAGAGAAAAGCAGACCCCTGCCATTGTGAAACGTGCTTCATAGGAGACAGCAGTGAGTTTTAAATCTATTCGATATTTTTTTTTAAAAACGTACTACAGTTAGGCATCATCAAGCAATTCCTTCTTTGGGATGAAACAGGGAAAGGACTCTTTGCAAGGAAAGTGGGGGAGAAACAGTATTTCCCAGACCGATTTCTCTGTTAGCTACCAAGGGTAGCTATTGAGTGAGCTACACTTTTTGGGGCATGCTGTCAGGGCAAGTGTCATTTGGGCAATTTATAGTCACAAAGGCTCATATGGCACTTTTCTGTCTGAATTATGTAGATTAGTCATAGATACAAGAAAGTTTTGTCTTCTTTTTTATTAACTTAGCTTTTAAGTTCCTCTAGGACTGGCTTTCAGCTGACAAACAGATTTTGGCTGAAACAAAGGTAACTGTGTCCATTTCTCATTATTATTTCTATCTTTGGTTCAAATCAGTTTTTAACTTAAAAAGCTGGAAAATTGGAGGAAGATGATTTACTAAATACATCCACTTACTTTTCATGCCTATTTTTTATTGCCACCTGAGAGTCCCTCTTGTCAAAAAGCAAGGGCTTTTCTGGATGTTCCCTTACAGTGGATGTGCTGTAAGGAAAGAACATCAATGCCTGCAGTGTGTGAGGCTTGTCTTAGCGTGTTTGCTATTATTATTTCAGCAGGCCAGCAGCGGTTTCCCAAGGATCACAAATGAAAGCCGGAAAATGTGATTTTTCCAAGTGAGGCAGGTGTCTCCATAAAAAGCTCAGCAAAATATCACACCATGGGGAGAGCATGCTTCCCAAAGCTACGGGCATCCTCCAGATCCATCTCACAGCTGTCAGTGTAGTCAGCACTGTAACACCTCGAGGTCAGTGGATTTGGTCTCCAGAGACTGCAGCAGCACTCTTGTCTCTTATAATGCTGACAGGCTTGGTTTGGTGGCAAAGGACCTGCCTAGTTTGGTGTCTTCAAGCCATGCCCCCTACATGCTCACAACCTGCTTGGCGAGGCGTTTCATGTTTGCCTGTAACAAGGTGTTCACACAGCCCTCTGTAGCTCCCTGTGACTAACACAATGTGTTTTAATTTCTAACTCCTCTTTTGCAGTGCTCAAAACAGATCAGGTGTCTCATTTCACACATATCACTGCTCAGCTGCATCCTGCGCTGTTCCCATTCTTCACCTAAGTCCCAGACAATACCACATATCATACAATCACTTCTCCTACTCCTACCATGAAAGGACATCACACTCCAGAGAAGCATCTTGCCTATACTTTCACATTACTGCTTCAGCTTAGGTTAAGGATTTCCATTTTTATTCTCAAATCACTCTCCAGGCTTTCTTTGGCCAGTGTTGTGTTGGACCTATATATGAGCAGTATTAAATGGGGCTGCAGAGTGAACTCTCTCAACAGCAAATGTCAGCTAAATACCCATGAGGAGGTGTCCACTCCTTAAAGAAGAGGTAGGAAGGCTCTTAAATGTGAAATGTATGTAAACTGGAAGGAGTATTTTTGAGTGTCAGCTTCACCTACAACATGATATAAGGGAGATGTCTTTAAGTTCCCTTCCAACCCAAACCATTCTATGATTTTATGATAATAAGGAAGTGTAAAAAGAGTGAAGCTTTTTAGCAAAGTCTCTTTCTATACAATAAAAAAGTCTCATATACAAAAGAATAGTAATATTTGTAAAAATTCTACTATGGGCATAACTGTTAATTGTGGCTTAGTTTGCACCTTTTCTAAAATGGGACTTATCTTCACCAACAAAGGCATTTTTATGCTTCTTTAACAGGGGGCATGGATGCCTGAGAAGGTCTCTGGTTGGTGGCAAGTGCTATCTGATCTGCAGTAACAGTCTGTCCAGGTGTGTTTGGTACATGCAACTGTGAACTTGTCATCCCTTAAAAGAAAGGTTTCCCCTCTCTTTCTCCTTCTCCAGCTGCTTGACCCCAGTACTCAGTACTGCAGATACTCCAGGGACCAGGGAGGTCACACATAAGGGCTTGTGGAGCAAATTCCTAGCCCCAGAGTCTAGGACTTGCACTTGATAGGGAGAAGGCAAGGGAGAAGCTATTCCGTTGTACATCTACAGCAAACGCTTCCCCTTCAACACCCAGCTCTTCTGCTTCAGCAGAAGCAGCCTGCTTCTTTCAATCATAAGCAATAAAAATCATGTGACTAATAATCCAGCCAGTTCTCTCCTTTCTCACATGCACCCTCTTTTTCCATTAACCCCTCCCCTGATGCACTCAAATGGAGCCAGGGAGCGGGACATGGAGGACAGGAGCAACACACGACCCATAAGCAGGAGACAAACTTTGTTTTGCATAGGATTTTAATTTTTCTTCCTGTTTGGAAATGGGAAATGCTTTGGTCACCCACAGGCCCACTGTTCAAGTAAAGTAATCCAGTAGCCATACAGGGCATGAAACAAGGATGGTCCTGCCCGAGCTACTCTGTCCTAAAGTAACCTACAGATCCAACTGTACTGGTAAATAAAAGAGAGCTGTGGTGTGCATGTACACTCATCCCCTAATCTGTTTAATTGCCATTCTGTCTCTGCTTTTGCACAACTCTCTGCAAGACAAATCTGCTACAAAGGGCAGCAGCCATAACCACTGCAGACCTGAGCCAAATGATGCTACTTAGCCCTAGGCACAGGAATCAGTATCTTTTATTCACTTTTCTTCAGCAGCATGAAAATGGTTAAAAGTGCAATTAGCCCTTTTTGTTTGGTACAAGCATTTTATTTTTTTAAAATCTACACATGCAGCAATAACCAGCAAAACATCTCCATAGCTTATCTAGCATACTTCCCTACCAGCTCCTATTCAAAGGACACATCTGTAAATGCACAAAATTCTGTGCAGATTTCTGACAATGGGTATAAAAATGTATGTAAGTCCTTACAAATTTTTCTTTCCAGCTTTTAACTTGCTGTTGTACCTTGTATTGCCAGACGAAACGGCCTCAGGTTGTATCAGGGGAGGTTTAGATTGGATATGAGGAAAAATTTGTTTACTAAAAGGGTTGTCAAGCACTGGAACATGCTGCTCAGGGAAATGGTTGAGTCATCATCCCAGGAGCTATTCAAAAAACATGTAGATGTGGCACTGAGGGACATGGCTTAGTGGTGGACTTGGCAGTGCTGGTTAATGGCTGGACTCAATGTTCTTAAAGATCTTTTCCAAATTAAATAGTTCTATGATTCTATGTTCATACTGCTGCCTAAGGGATAACATTCCACACACAGATCTACCATTGTTATTGCTGGGATATGAAACTCTTTACTCTTCTTTGCTCCCCTCCAAGACACTTTGTGTGGTGCCAACCTGCACTCAGGGACTGAATTTCCCAAATTCTTGATTCTGAGCATCAGAAACATCAAGGATAAAAATATCAGGTGCTCCTTGTCAGGTGGGATAGGATTGGTCTAGGTAAAGCCGAGGAGATTCATGGTTTCTGGAACTGTGAGGGAAGGAAGGTGTAAGAAAAGTTATTGTCAGGCCAGCTGGGCAACTGCACATTGTTGATTCCATGAAATGTTTGCTAGTGGGCTCAGGACTGTAAATAAAAGCTCTGATTCACATATGTTAAGAGAAGGAAACAAATTTATGGTGGTTAATGTATTTTATATACATGATCTAAATGAATAGTGTAGTTACCATGTCTCAGACAAGTTTACTAACAATTCTAATCCTCTCACTTCTGAGAAAGTTACATGACCATCAACAAGATAGGAAAGAAATTCAGTGTGTACACACATGCATGACATATTTCTAAACACTGGTGATAAAACTGGTGCTAAATGGTGATAACTTTAGATTACAATTATACAACAGAGCATTGCATTTTTTATTCCCATGCCTTAGATTTACAAAGTTTTCCTACAGATTTTCGCACAAAAAATAATTTGTTTTTAAACCCCCAAAACTTGACAGTACTTGAGCTGCTAGCATACAGCATACTGTCTGTAATTAATATTATTTAATTGCTTCTTTAAAATCCCTAATCTATAACCATCTTGACTTTTACCTAGAGTTAAAGTTTTTCTTGGCACTCTGGGGGAAGAAAGGAAAGTGAAGACATCATCAATGTGAACGTGAAGCTTTGGAAAGAGATGAAAGGCACTACAATAATACAAGTTGTTGCAGTGGTTATCAGTAGCTTCCAACAGAGATTTGTCTCCAGAGCTCAAGACCCTAATGATGCTACAGAAAGGACCTCATTAAATATCCAGGTTCAGGAGATCACTTCAAAAACAAGTCAGATGGATGAGGCACAGCATTCTTTAAACGACTGCTGAAAATGTTTGAAGATTAGCCTTTCTTGCTGGTAAATGTATATTAAACCTTAAGTTATTATTAAGGTGATTTTATCTTAGTGAGTTTGTCATCCAAATGGTATTTTATAGGATATGTTGGGAATTTTCCAACAGAAACTATTTTTGGTTGGAAAATGCAGCTTTATCAAAACTACAGCTTTTTTATGGAAATGTACATACCAGCTTTGATACAGATGGAATTTTCATATCAAAAAATCAAGGAAGTAGAGAAGCCTAAGTCATAACAGGCTTCTAGCTTGGCTCATTTATCTGGCTGTAGGGAAGACTGAGATTTCTGGATGTGCACAACTCTGCCTGAAGACTTGAAGATCTGTTTTCTACCGTCAAAGAAAGCACTCCTTTCACCCAGCTGTGCTGGGATGAGTTGTTTTTCATCTAGAAGCAAGAGAGTGAGAAAATGACGTTTGCTTTGCAGCCCAGTGGTCATAACTCACACATGCAGTGTCATTGCCAGAGATGCAATGTGATGATAGCACCAACGTACAAGAAAAGAAACCATAGGGTGTTCATGTCTCTGGTGAGAAAACAGCAGCGAAGATTCAAACAGTGATCTGCCTTGTCCCCTTTGAGTTCCAATTGCATCTTGTGACTGCAGCCAGACACAATATGCATGGAAGGTACACTTGGCAGCGTAGTGTAGCAGTACACTCAGAACATGGTATTCCAATGATATAAAGGACTACAAATGGAGAAGAGACTCAAGAAGGGAAAAGTATTTCGTCTTTTCAAGGGAGTGACTGACCATGAAAGCATAGACATCCTAGGGAAACACTCTGTGATTTGTAAAAATAAGAGGCTTTTGCCTCCACATATCTTATCTCTTGACAGGAGTTAATCCATTTCAGATTCTCTCCAGGTATCCAGAATTGCTAAGTAAGCATGCCATTGCAATAAAAGCACATGCTGTAGCAAGACAATAAATATGACTTGCTTAACAACTGTGTTATCTCATATGAACAGGCACAAGAGTAGATAGCATAATCCAAGTATCCATGAGCCTTATGCAAAGCATGTAACAAACTGTGAGTCACACACTTTGAATTATCATCTATCCATTTTCAATGTAGCCACCCCCCTTGAAAAATACATATAGACATTCAGAAATTAAATATGAAAATTGTCATGGAATTTATTACAAAAAAAGAAGCCTCATACCTCCACCCCTAGTGGAGAAAGGTCACCCACACTTTCTTTCTATGCTGCAAAAATACCTTTTGCAATTATACTGCCATGAATGGACATCTGCCAATTCTTTGTTTCCCATTACAAACTGTCACTACAAATGTGAATTTTGAAACTTGTATTGTGGGAACACCTCACCTTCACATTAATATCTTCATACTGATGATAGCTGAAAGCCCTTCCCCACTGCAATACTTAAAATTCTTTTGTCTGCTTGGTTTCTGTCTGATTAATGTAAAAGGTCCAGAGTTCATTTTGAAGCAAAGCAAGAACACTTTTCAAATATTTCCAATCCAGCTTTCATTTCCTTATACATGAAAGTTGCTCTCAAACATACTATGTTGTTTGTACCAGATATAGTTATAGATAATGATGTTACTCTTTTTTCTGGTCATATTTCATATTTAAAATCCAATTACAAATGGCTTTAAGTAGATTAGAGTTATTACTTTAGAGTCAGAACCCTACCATGAGGCCTGATAGGTTGCTTTGAAAACATTGTTTGCTGTCTCCCAGAATACAATATACTGATTTTCTGTAGCTATGTAACATGTTTATAGTATTCATTAATCATCAACTAACCTCTTATAAATTTATTTTTTATTCTTTATGCTAAGCCTCTAAGACTCAGTGTAAAGAATAACATTTCTCTATTCTTTATGCTTCTCTTTTGTCAAACAGACATCAGACTTCTGATTATTTTTAACTGGTGCATCTTCTTTGTGAATGAAATGCACACCACCAATTTAAAACACATATTATGGATTTTTAATTCTCACTTTGAGGAAGGAGTTAAATGATACACAAATCTTGAACTGAGCCTTGGCCTGGGAATGTACTTGACCCCAGGGTCTTCATCACTAATGTAAACTCACCAACCAATTACAGTGAGAGTGGCAGGAGATCATCTTAGGTGAAGCCAGTTGTTTTTCAGCTGCTGGGGCTGGAGCATGGGAGACTGGTGGTGTTTTTTGAAACCACTTGTTCTTTGCCTTATCTTATGTTTGTAAGGTGTAGATGACCTCTTAGGTGACTTCCAGTTCAAACTGGGATTTCATACCCAGTGTCATTTGCGAGATGGAATGAACTGGAACCAAATCTCAAGCTCAGTTCACCTGCTGGCCCTGTACAGGTGTCCCATAATGTCCTGCTCAGTGTATTGGTGTGGGATGTGTCCAGCAGCAGCTTTCTCCTGGACACTTCTGGTCCTCTGCTGAACAATGACTTTGACTACAACAGTAGAATTAGAACAGGTACTGTTCTAATTACTGGAGTGAGAATATAAATTTCATTTCTCTCTGGGGATTAATCACTGCTGATTAAAATCCCTGTTTTAGAAGGAAAACAAGATTTCTCTGCTTAGAGGGCATATGTATGCTATATTTGCTTCTCTTTACTTTATATTCTAAAAGAGTTCCAAAGCAATATTTCACCAAAAGGAAGGAGCTGGGGTTATATGTGATCTCATTTGCATGCACAGTGTGCCTTGCCTTGTAAGAATATATTTGACTTGCTTCTTTCCTTTGTTAATACGTTTTACTACCATGATATTAGAAATGATGGCTCATAAAAAGATTGTAGTTTTGTACTGCAGTCTTTAATGTGGGCAGCCTGAGAAACATACTCCTGAAATTTCTTTTTTCACCCTTGAAAACTTGTTTTGGTTTTTTTATGTCAGCATGTCTAGAAAAGTCATGTAACTACCATTGAATGGCACAATCGGGGAAACTATATTCTCCAGATGCAATAAAGTTACTGTATTTTATTTCCTACTATCTGGGGAAGAAATTACTTCTAAAAGTCTCCTATGATTTTGCAAGAAGTAAAAGAAGAAGAAGATAAATTAGTTCCTGCAAATTATACATTCCTACAGCATTCCTTTTAATAAAAGTATGCCATTTCCAGAAGAAGTAAAAGAGGGATTTTCTAATTGCAATGTTCTCCTTTAATTAGATTTAATCAGATATTTTGTAGCACACTGAATGTGTACATATGGGTGTTCAATAAAGTTCTTATTACTCTCATCTCTCTTAAAGGTACATATAAACACAGAATGACAGACTCATTTCACCAAATTTATTATAACATTTTTAAATTAGAGGCTGATTTTAGTTCAGTCATGATTAAAAGCTCAGTTTTGCTTCCACATAAGTGTTCAGAAAACTTTGATACAGCTGTAAGAATTTAGACGAATTCTGAGACTTTTAGTTCAGTTAACTCTACAACCCATACTATTGATAGCAACACAAAAAATTTCCTGTGTGCTAAAACTAGACCTAGAGAGAGAATGTAATTATTAAACAGCTTCAAATACATTGAAACACATTTGAATTCTTTGATGAAATATTCTGGTACTTTCTAGAAATGTGCCTTGCAATCCATGGCAATTGCTATTCTTTCAAAATGTTAAAATATATTTTAGAAGATACTTTATCTGAACTAATACTTTGTCTGTTGGCTAGCCTCTTGCCTCCAATAATTACTTGGACTGTATGAAGAGGAAGAGATTTAGCTTGGATCCATGATAACTCCTCAAAGTCTAGACTCTGTGTAGTACATATCACCTTTATGAGAATCTGTAAATCTCTTCTCTTACATTTCACAAATTGTAAAGCCATCCTGTAATACAAAATAGGTATTATATCCCTTGAAAAGAGCTGTTTGAAAATCTTGTAAAAGAAGGCCCTTCCCCCACCCCCAAGCATTCATTTATTATACGTCGAAGGGGTAGATTTTGAAGGTATTGCTCTCCATCTGTATTTGAAGAAATAATCAACAGCTTTAGATGGATTCCATTTTCTTTGAATCATCAAGGAGAAAGCATTTAAGGCCAGCTGTCAAATTCGTTTTACTTAGGCTGGATAAAGAGAGCTTGTGATTTTCTTGCTGGCCTTGCAAAAAAGTGAATCTGCATATGAACACACTGAGGTTTTGGAAGAATCAGACTGCCATTTTCTGCAGACTAGGAGATGCAAGTGGCATTTTGAGAGTTTTTGAATTTTTAGCTTGACAATCTGTTGTTGAATGAGTTCTCCTAAAGCTATTTATGGTCAAGCCCCAGAAGAAAATGTCCTGATATTAACGTGTCCATTTTTTACAGCACTACTAATGCAGTACAAAAGACAGTATGTGTCAGGCAATTTATTTTCAAGCTGGCATATCTTTATTTATAAGAAAATGGTGTCATGTGTGGCATGGATATGCAATCATTTTCATGTTTTCCACATCACCTTGTCACCTTCTGGCCAGTAGAGAGGTCCTGACAACAACCCAGGTCTCTGGCTACTCTTTCCCACATGCCTCAGTTTCCAGCCTGATGTCATTAAGCCAGTGCCAAATCAGGGAAAGGCTGAGGTAGAGTTGGGAAGGCTCTTGGAGGTCAGGTGGCTCTTGGAGGGACATGTGGTCCCTGAAGCCCATCCTCTTGCCAAAAGGTATGATCTCATTCTCTACAAGCTGGAGTACTGATATCAGTTTGTCCTACCTATTTTTAGAAGCACCCAGTAGCAGAGACTCCATAACTTCATGGCCAGTGCTACTTACCAGTGTTTACTACTCTTATCTTTAAGATATGCATCAAGAGCTAATACAGTAAACTCCTTTGATTCTGCTTAATTCTATTACTTTTGTGTTCTCTTTTTCATTTTCTTCACTATTGACTAAACAAACAAACAAACAAACGAAACCAAAAACAAACAAAAACCAACCAACAAACAAACAAAATAAAAAGATCATTGAATCTTTTTGTAATTACAAATTCAGGAACAGCTTTATACCAGCCAAGTTCTCTAAAGTGCCAAGTGGAGCAGGGGGACTATTTTAACTGGCCTATATTTAAGACTCCTATTTATACATCCCCATATGATGTTTGCCTTTTTTGCACAATGCTGATTCATGTTCTTCTTGTCCCCTGTGATTCTCAGAACGCTTTCTGCAGAGCTGCTGCCAAATCATTCGTCTCCCTTCCTGCATTTTTTCCCAGTCAAGTGTGCCTGCCTCTGTTGAACTGAATTGGCACAGAAGGGAAAGGTCAGGTGGTTTCCACACAGTTGTCAGGACCACTCTGAAACCTGAGCCCCTTCATTGGTAGCCCTGCAGTCCCTCCAAGATTGATATCATCTGGAAAATGAAAAATGTGGTTTCCACTCAATTGCTCCATTGATTAGAGTGTCAGTTGCTGGGCAGCCTTTCTGCAGAGCAGCAGTCAATACCTCCTCCTCCTCCTCCTTTGGCAGGGAAAAGCTGATCATGACTTTGTGAATAAAATTGTCCAAACACTTCTGCACTTATTTTACATATGTTTCATCTAGACCATTTTCCCTTCTTTTATTGAAGGAATGTGAGTCTGAGTAAAATATTCTGTGCGCACAAGACATATAATAGCCACTGCTTCTCCTCTAGCTATAAGGGTTGCCCTAGCTCCAAATGGTTTTTACTTTTCTCTCAGTTTTGAACAGCTGGCATATCACCAGACTGAGAAAAGCAAATGAAAGTAAACAGGGGAAATCTTTGCTTCCATCAGTCTATTGCCTCCAACATCTAAGTAATGTGTTTAAGAATACCATGCGAAGTCTAAGCTGACAATTTGCTACCCTTATCCAAAGTTAGTCCAATTCATTGCTTACTATAGAGAAATTGGGGGAAACACTGAGCATAAACTGCTGGGGATA
This sequence comes from Struthidea cinerea, assembly GCA_013397865.1. Lineage (NCBI taxonomy): Eukaryota > Metazoa > Chordata > Aves > Passeriformes > Corcoracidae > Struthidea > Struthidea cinerea. The sequence continues at coordinate 85,892 of VZTI01000536.1, read as the reverse complement.
TGACACTTACCAGCAGGCTGAGCTGGTGGGGCATACTTCACAGAAGAAAACCTGAGTAACTGTGCCCAGCTAACAGGTGATATCTGCTGGAGGTGATAACAGCTCATGTTACAGCACCAGGAGACCCCAGAATACCTAAGGAGGAAAAAGTCTAGTGCGCTGGGCTCCAAGAGAGTGTCCAAAAAACTTCCTACCTTGTGGGAGCTCTCTGCTATATTTGTCATTGCCTCAACTGGTTCTGGAATATCCAGCTACAGACTGGTGTGTGAAGTCCAAGAAGGAAGCTGACTGCAAAAAGCTTGAGAAAATTAAAATGGATGAGAAGACAAGAAAATGCTGTGAAAATGCAAGCATTTCAAACCACATAGCTAAAAAAAAAAAAAAAAAGGTGCTTATAAGGTGTTTGGATCACAGACTAAGTACCTGCGCAAACAGCAAACCAGCAGAGATCTTGCAAAGAAAAGGGTTTTTGGTGTTGAAAGCTGAATCTGGACAAGTACACTTAATAAATAATGGAACACTTATCCATTGAAAATATGTTTGTGGTGGAGTCTCCATCAATGGCAATTGTGAAAACTGGACTAGTTTGTTTTTCTACAAGCTGGGCTGTAGCTCAGAAGTCACGTGATTCTTGTCCTGACTTTAATTCTGTTCATGCACAAACAGATCAAATGTCATTACCATGTTTTAGTGTGGGTAGTAGTTGCTGTATTGCTTTTCTCTAAAATTTAAGAGAACAGGTTGAATAGCAGAGCATCTCTATAAAGGGAAACTGGGCATGCCTGGAGACAATTGCTTTTAAATTAAGATAGAGAGAAGGAAGAATCAGACCAACTTGTAAGGTGAGTAGCATGTAATAACCCCCATCAGATCCAGAGAAGGAACGCAGAAAATCACAGGGGGCTGGAACGCCTGTCCTGGGAATTAAAAACTATGAGAATTGGGGTTGTTCAGCCTAGAGTAGAGAAGTCACTGGCAAGACCTTACTGCAGCCTTTTAATTTATAAAGGAGGCTTATAAGACAGACAGAGAAAAAATTTTACGAGGGCCTGTAGTGACAGGACAAGGGCTATGGTTTCATATTAGAAGAGGGTAGATTTAGGTTAGATATAAGGAAGAAATTTTTTGGAACAGGTTGCCCAGAGAAGCAGTGGATGCCAAATCGCTGGGACTGGACAAGGCCAGGTTTGACAGGCGTTTGTGATTCTCTGTATGTCACAATGGGGTTCTGGGGTGCTGATGTCAGACAATAGCACAACATCCCAGGAAGCTCATTTTTGCCTGTTTCTGCAGTTGTAACATTTTGAACATAGCACTTCAAACTTTTACTATGCACTGTCATGAAAAATGAGTAATAGGAAGTGTGTAGGTAAAAAGAGGACCTCTTTCAAACATAAATAGAGCTGCTTGGTTGTCTTAAGAACACTTTACTAACAGTAACAGTAGAAAGTGGGATGGCTAAAGGATGATAAGCCCAGAGGGCAGTATCTAAGAAGCTTTTAAACCAGAAATACTGAGCAGTTTCTAAACAGCTTTTTATTGAATTTTCAGGAAAAAGGACAAGACTCACATTAAGATATCTTACTTTGTTGAAACTCTTTCTCTTTGATAAAACAGATTTCCATTTGCCAAAGCAGTAACTACAATGTAGGTGCTCCATCTTCCACATACAACCTAGTTATTACCACTCCCTGTGACCCAGTAAATAAGACACATACCTAAAAGGAAGGATGTGTGAGTTCCAAATCTTACTTCAGCAGCTGTGAGTAGCTTTTATAACCTATGGAATACCTCTGACAAGATGAGAGCAGCCCTCCTGGGATATGCAATAGCATTGTGTTGGAGCTTCTGGAAGGGGAAGAGTGAGAGAAATGCTTTTAAATGCTGGAGGGTTTTGAAGGTAGGTTGGTTTTTTAATTAGACTCAGCCACTGGAACATTACAAAGGCCCACAACCCCTTCACTGTTGTGAATTGATGGCCTCATTCCTTAGATTTTGTTACATATGACCCATTCTGTTCAGTGACAAAAGAATAAAAGATGGTGTGGGGGTTTTTTTCAAATGGATATAAACCGGTGGCTCTTCTGTATCTTTTTAGCTCTGAACCAGCAAATTGCTTGATATATGCAGTTCTGCCGTTGGCATTGTCAAGACAACACAGCTGAGAGTTCCTAGAGAAGCCTCTGCTGGAGCACAGTTTCTCACCCCCTAACGCCACAGAGCAGACTCCTCAAGAAGAAGCTTTAACAGTCAGGGACCTTCTTTTCATTCTTTGTATTACACAGCTGGGTTCCAAGTGCTTATTTACTGACACAAAATCATGGAAAAATGTTAATTTCCTACGGAAAATTGTCTTTTGCCTCTTTCTGACTATCTCACCTTTTCTTTCATTCCTCTTATTCCTTCCCTGCACCCCTCCTCCCCCACTAATTTTTGCAGCTTTATGTGGGATGGGATATGTTTCAGACAGTGAGCAAGTGTGAGAGTTGCACGGAGCACAAGGCTTAGGAAAGGGTCCATCTGCCATCTTCTCCCAGGGAGCAAATAGCTAACTGATGTCCTCCAGCCCATGAGGCATCCTCCCTTTCCAGCTACCAAAGCTCAGACTGAGGTGACAGACACAACTTGCATTCCCTCCATACCTGACCTGCCTGAATAAAAGGCAGGAGTGTGAAAATGAAAGCTGTGTTGTGCCGAACCTGAAATGCAGACAGGTCTTTTATCAGTGCACTTCCGAGGAAAGGAGTTGCAATGCATGGCTAAGATGAGCTAGAAGGGCACAATGCAGGTACCCAGCAGCTTGGAAAACTGTAGTAAGGGACAGGAAAGAAATCAGTCTGTGTTGTATAACCATTTCTCTGTATTATTAAAGATACCCATTTTATCTAGCAATGGCCAAGACATTTTTCTTATCCTTTCAAAATACTGAGGGAATTCACAAGTGGTGTCACCCCAAGACACCCATTTGTATTCATTTTCTTTTTCTAAAATAAACTTGTCTAGGAAAAATAATGAATACCACATTCATTACAATTGAAGCTTTTGGAAGACATAGTCTGCCTGATACATTTCTTTACACCTGAAGAGTATGGTAAGATAAATTCCATTTTCAAGTTTCTGAATTGTATTACAGTTCCATTAATTTCAATAGCTAAGCCACAGCAAGAAGCACTTCCTGTAACTCTTGTAGTTTTTTTGATGTACAATAGAGAAACTTACTTTAAAGTTTACTTACTTTTAAAGGAGATTAAAATGCGATCTGTGCATTTTTTAGGAGTTTTTCATTATGTTTGGCAGTTTTGGTTTTTTTCATAATGTATAAGAACCCTTGAGTCTGTGACAAAAAATAGGAAACAAGTAGTGTTTGCTAACAACTTTGATTCCAATCTGAGGCCACCTAATTTTGACCACCTGTTTTAGAGCTGTGGGAAAAATAAAGTCCCTTCTAGCTGCATGAAATGCACTAAATACATTCACTATCAACATGAAATTAGAAATTAGGAGGAAAATGTTGAGAAACAGCAAAAAGACAGCACTCAGTCTCATATTTGCAGCTTTATAGCGTAGCCCAGCGCAATTATGAATTCTCCTTGGATGCAAAATGGGCATGAGGTACACTACCACACGACTGAACTAGGAACAGTGTGAAGCCTGCGGCTGTCGGTGACCTTGAGGAGATGTAACATCATACATCCCACCTGTACACCTCCTGGAGGCAGGGGAGTGCATAAGGGAGCTCTGGTGCCTCCAGTTAGTCATAGTGACTGGGTATAAGCTTCTGCACCTTCTGTTGTAACTGCTTGACTTGCAGACCCACTTGACAAAGGGGGAGTTCCCAGTTCTTCTCCACTAGAGAGAATTACTATAAAGAATAACTTTGTAGAGTTTTTCTTAACTTGCAACATATTCAATGAAAACTATAGTTGACATTAAAAAGTTGGTTTTCTATTCCCCAAAGCAATGGAGAAAAATAATGGCAAATCTGCTTTGGCAGTCTGAAACAAAATAAGAGTTTTCATTACTTTTTTCACACATCATTCCTATTTTCTGTTTCTTCCTCAACAGTTCAGAAAATCAGATTTATGGCATTAACATGAAACTAACCTGATAGTCCTAAAGATATTTAGAGTGCAATTTTCTCCATGCATTGTGCAGTATTTTCTTGGCTACATTCAGCACTAAATAGCTGTCAGGTAAGGAAGCAGAACTAATAAGATTGTTATCATATCTGGGAAATAAAACAATTTCAAATCCAAGAGCATCCGTAGTTATCTGGTATTTCTGTGGTCTTGCCATCCTGATCTTTTGAAGGGACTGCAAATAGAGCAAATCCTTCCAACCAGTGCAAATACACACAGAAAGCATCTGTGGCACACAGCACAGCTTCATGACAGGAGAACCTTATCATACCTGAGGTGAAGGGCACATTTCTCTTCACCCTGATTTTATTTTGCTGGAAATTCCTGTGAGCAGCAAACCCCACTAAAAAAAAATTTATACAAAAATCTAAACATGACAAAATAGAGAGTTTACATTTGTGTTTAAGCCACAACATGGAAAAAATTCCAGGTGCAGATGAGAGGTGATTGAGATAATTTTCTTTGGCTGGCTTGCTCTATTTTCTGCACCTTAAGAAGTTTATTCTGTAGAAGTTCGTTCAGCCTGACTGGAACTGATTTTGTGAGAGGAGTCAAGGAATATGATCGGTATCACAGAGTAAACAGAAAAATGAGTTTTGACTATTCCTATACACCTCAAACACCTTCTGTGCAACAAAATATATTTTAAGTATTTTTTCATATGCCCTTGAGATTACAATAGAAGTGCATAATTATCTATAACTCAAAGTATAGAGTAGCATTGCACAATATTTATGTTGGAAGGGACCTCTAGAGCCACTGCTCAGGGCTTCAAACTGAGAGCAATTTGCACAGGGCCTTGCCCACTTGAGATTTGGATACTTCCACAGAGACACATTCCACTTGGTCTCAACAGAGCAATCTGTTTTCCTGTTCAAACAGTAAAAAGAAAATGTATATGGGAAACGAACTAACTTCTTTTCATGTGTTTGCACAGTATCTAGCACAGGTACACTTCTAGTGTATGGATGACATTTCACTACAAGTAATCAAGACACAATAGAAATGTTATTCAAAATGCATTCAAATGCATTAATTATTTATATACTATTGCATTGTCTCATCTTTACCACAGAGAAACTCAAGATTTAACTGGAAGCAATGATAAATTCTGCCCTGTGTGCCTATGAGCTCTCTCTGTTGTGGTGTTATACCCACCACCTCTTCCCAGAGTTCATTCACACGGCACTGAAAAAATCTCTCTCTTTTCCATACCAGCTATTAAGAAAGAAAGACTATATTTTAAGACAGTAACTTTCCAAGTAACCTCTTCTGGGAAGGTCAAACACCATTTTGCTGAACTGACATTTGTTAAAATCCAAAAAGTTAACACAATCAGGATTATCACACTACCAAAAACTGCTCATTCCTGGAAAATTCCATGAATAGAGTGGCTCAGCTCTGAAAAGACTTACATCCCAAACATATCTCTGGAGCACAAGGCCTCATTTTAACTGCTACCTAATGTTTCACTGGGGGATGCTGAGCACCTCCAGCTGATGGTGAGCCATGGAAAATGAATATACTCTGTGTCTGACCATAAGTCTCCCAAACAGAATTCTACTTGAAACAGTCCAAGATTCCTTGTTTCTAAAAGAAGTGTCCTTGTGTGTTTGCTGCAAGCCAACTCTCTTAATGGTTTATCACACTCCTAATTTCCCATTTAAATTAATGGAATAGTAGCAATATTTACTTTAATGGCTCCCATAATATGCAGTATCATTTCTTGCATAAGTTGCTTCCCACAGCTAATCTGCTATAGCACGAAATTATACCAAAAAACTATTTATTTTAATGGTATTTAATGAAAGAAATTTAGTTTTGCTCTGTACTTCTTGGGAAATCTGCCAGTCTACTATCCAGCAAAGGGTCTGCCTTTATTGGTATGCATCTTATACGGCGAAAGAAGAGAGTGGGTTTATAGAACTTGTGGAATTTTGCTGCCTATGTTTTGGTTGGTTTGTTTGCTTTTTCTTAGTATTCCTGCTGCCACATATGATGTTCAGAAAGATGCTAGTATAAGGGAGTATGTTGTTCATAAATCCCTCATTTGTGCTAAGGGGCCAAGAATAGAGGAAATGCTGAAAATGCATATTCCAAAATAACAAAGATCTTCCAATCTCAGGACAAACAGCTACAGCCACTAGTCGATAGGGGTTGCTTTACTTTAATAACTGGAACTTAACTGCTCATCACCCTGAAAGATGTGGAGCAAACTCAGTGATCACAGATAAAACATGACACCACCAAAAAGCAGCCATTTCTGGACTGGTTTCCTTAATCAGAATAGAAATTACATCAGCAATCACATGGAACAAGAACTAGAAAACACTGAAAAGAACCAAATTTATATGGTAAGTTCCCCAAGACTTTGAATGTCATCTTGAAATGCATCATTGCACACTTAAATTATTGTTATATCTGCAGGCTCCAGTCAAATGAAGGCCCATTTCTTTCAGGTTTTTACTGATTTAAGAAATCAGTATTCTGCTTGTAAATTCATAATCCGTACATAATCTAGAGCCATTTGGTTTCAGGCTATTTGGCGTGAAAGTGCTGTTTTATGTTATTGGTCTGTTCCCCCTTGAGCTGGAGTCAGTAAACAGATGGCCAAGGACTTCATGAGAAAATGAACCAGAGCCAAGAAACATATTCAATGAGGCTTATTCCATCTCTGATTTATTGATCTGGTGCATTGGAAAATGCAGGGACCCTACTGTGACCACTGAAACAAATGTGAATTGTAACATCAAAATCTCCTTCTATTCAAAGTGCGTATTTCCTATGCAGCTAAATTAGCTACAAACATATACACAGCACAGGCTGCCTTCCTTCTGAATCTGACCTTCGTAGGGCATTCTTTATTAAATAGCTATTGTGCATGTAGAAATGTACAACATACCCTAACATGAATGGACAACATACCCTAACAAACCTGTTCAAGGTTAGTGTTTGCAGAGTTAGAAAATTATTCAGTTGGTTCTAATTTTCTCCCACATTCAGCCTTTGGTTCCCAGCCATTCTAGATATATAACAGTTCATTTAAAAAAACAACAACAACAAAACACACACACACAAACAACAACAACAACAAAACTCACTTTTTACCTTTTTGTCATAGTAGTGTTCAATGAACCCTAGGCAGAGACTAAGACAGATCTGAAAAATACTGAGCTTAAAAGTGACTATCTCAGAGACTTGCAAATAGGTGAGGCAGGATCCTTACTGCCCTGTGGAGCTCAGCTGCAGAAGGAGGGAACAGGTAAAGTACTTCATTCTCACAGCAGTCTGTCTTATTTATACACTAAAGTTTTGCTGTGGAGTTTTAAGACATACCTTTGAGTCATCCACATGTTCCTAGGGATTTAAGGAAACTGGATGCAGTAATAAATTCTCTGCTCCTTTAACTCCTTCCAAGTCAACAGAATTAAACCAGCAGAAGTTGCTGCCTACAGTTTTTGAGGTCAGTGAGATCCCAGTGTGCTGGTCTCCTACCTGACACAGAGCACAGAATATCCTGCCTGCAGAAGAAATTCCTTTTTGTGCTAAACTAACTACATCTGTCAGCCTGAGTATTCCTGTGCATTTCAGAAGGACATATACTCCTGATTACAATTCCCAGGCAGTTTTGAATTTGCCATTTTCCTAAGTGAATTATTCTCCTGATTTATTAATCAGTGTGATTGTTAACATGTTTCATTTTACTGCCAATCTTAATTTTAACAGATTTAATGACTGCAAACTCACCATCTCAGAAATGGGGTTGGAAGGGACCAGTAATGACTCAGAGTTAAAGTAACAAGCAGTTACAGCATAGGCTTACATACAAAGACTTTGTAGTTGGAGAATGTAAGGACTTATACTTACAGAAGGGAAATCACAGCATTCACCTGTTTATTATGTAAAGTTCTTATGAGGGCTCTGTGGAAAGTGAATTTACCTCATTAGGAACAAGGAAGCCTGTGGTTTAACAAAACCTGGTTTGTGGGGCAGGAAAAAAAGAAAAGAAAACTGCTCAAAACTTTTATGTCCAGCACAGAGTCAGTCACAGAAGGCTCTGACAATGGGCAGGTTACTAGCCCAATTAGAGAAGTTGGTAACGCTTCTCTGATGACTTATTTAAGAAAGGAAAAACCACAAGAAGCTCTCTTTCTTCTCCTGAGGAGGGGTGAGGCGGCTACTGGGACCCATCCCAGCAGGGGCCATGGAGCCCATCCTGCCAGGGAGCTGCATGGCCTGAACCCTCCCAAGGCCAGGACTGCACAGCCAGGCCCCTCTTGAGGCCGGAGCCACCCGTGCAGTGCCAGCAGGGACTGCACAGCCAGCAGTGAAAGATATAGCAAGCAATTCCCCAATGCAGAGCCTGGACGAGATCAATCTCTCAACTTACAGACACCAACTTTCTTCCAAGGAAAGGAAAAGTGAGGACAGGTGAGGAAAACCAACATGGTGGCACCGACATCAGTGAAAAAAGAAGAGGGAGGAGGTGCTCCAAGTGCTGGAGCCGAGATTCTCCGCTAGCCATGGTGAGGACTATAATACAACAAACTGTTTTCCTATAGTTCATGAGGTGCATGGTGGGGTGCAGAGATCCACACACAGCCCGTGAAGAAGAGTACTCACGCTGGAGCATGTGGATGCTGAAAAGCTATAATCTAGTGAGGAACTCAAACAGAGAGAGATGACCCTTGCTTTTAGAGATCAAGGAAGAGAGCCTTCGCTTCCAAACGAGAACAGCTCATCCTTAAAAGACTAAACCCCATGAACTAAAATGACCCACACTAGGCAGTTGTGGAAGGACTACTTGTCCTGTAGGGGGGATTTCACATGGCAGTAGGTTTGGGTGGGCTGTTGCTTGTGAAAGTTAAAACCAGGCTAGAAAAGTTCGCAGAGAACTATCTCCCATGGGAAGGATCCCACGGCACAGCAGAAGAAGCTCTTTTCCTTAAACGTAATGAAGAAAGACTTTGAAGAAGTGAAATACTGACCAAAACCCCCATGTTTTGTTTCCTTGTGTGGTTGGTGGAAAGAGGGAGGGACTGGGAAAGAAAGGTGTTTTGAAGGTTTGCTTTGGTTCTCATTACCCTTTTTACTTTTAATTCTGTTAATAATAAATCTTCTTTATACTGTTTAAGTTTTGAACCTGTTTTGCCTTAAAGTGTTTTTTTGGGTAATCCTTATCTCAACTCATGAAGTTTTAATTTCCCCTCCTCTGCTTAGCTATAGCAGAGGAAAATGAGTGAATAGTTTTTCATGGATGCCTGGAGCTTAGCCAGCATCAAACCGCAACAAAGCCATAAAAAGTACATGATGAAAAAGTGGGTTTGCAGCAAATAATTCATAAAATAATGGCTGCTGTCATAAAGTGGAGAAATTGCAGGTCTTGACACGTGAGTGTTGCTTATTATATTAAAATGAACACATTTACTTGATAGAGAAAGAATGTGCTATTATCATAAAAGATGGATGTTATATCTAACCATCAGTATTATTTCAACATCTCAATAAAAAAATCTAACATTTTTGTATTTCTCAGATTTTGTGTAAGACATGTTCAATATCCTGGCAACAACTTGCACAATTTCCTCCTGCTTCTGTAGAAGTGTCATTTTAAATGGGACTTCTAATTAGGTCAAACGTTAAAAAAAAATCTGGAAAGGCTGAAACCCTGCCTAAATGAGGACAGCTCTTCTTTGATGTGGTTATTAAGTTTTAGTAGAACTATAGCAATAATTCAGAAGCCTGAGAGCAGACAGAAAATGTTTGAATGGCCAAATGTTTTACTAACAGTAGTAAGGAAGTAGAAAGGAAAGTAGAAAAGAGTAGAAAGGAAAGAGAGGAGATAATTTAGTGGTAGAAAAAAAAGAAAGAAGGTGAAAGACAAGAAATGAAGAGAGAACAAAATGCTGTGAAGGAAAAGAAAAACAATATAAAGGAGGGAGACACAAGGAGAAAAAACAGAGGTGTGAGAAAAGGAAAAAAAAGAGAAGAGGAGATGAGATCTGGATGGCAAAATGGAAAGTAAAATGAGGCGGAAGCATATGACAAGAAAAAATGTGAAAAATGAAGTTTATTTTAAAGAGTGTGTGTGTCAGCCATAGCAGCATCTGGAAGGTGAGGAAATTCAAAGCAACAATAGCAGAGCTGACAATTATCTGTTAGAGCAAGGCTCTCAGTACCTCCTGTAGGAAAACTAATAAAATGTCCAGATAAGCATCTGCGTATGCTCACAACTTGACTGCAGGAACTTTTGCCATCCCTTACAATAATACAGTCTAACAACATCTGCTTGAGGTAGGCATCATTTCTTGTCATTTCTGCACTGAGCAGTCAGTGATATGGGAACACAGTGGATTTTTGCCATTCACATACCACCATGCAATATGTTTTGTTGTTGCCAAGATCAGAACTCTGATCCAATAACTCCCAGGCTTCCAGCTCATGTTCATGCTCTGTGAAAAATCACTTGGAATCATCACACGACAATAAGAAGATTGCTAGCAGGCAATCTTATCAGCAAAACCATCTAACATAGACAATATAAAGATTTCTCTGTATGGCACCAGCTACAGCAATCATCTAAGGATAGTGCTGTGTGAAAAATATGTAACAAATTAGCAGTATCAAAAGCTTAAAAAGATTGCCAGGCAACCATGAACCGGTTTGCATCATTCAGAGATTGGTTCATGCAAAGGCACTTTACTCTGACTCGATTGATTACAGCCTTTCTCCATCACCCATACACGTTAGGAACTGAAAGTGGGGTTACCACCTGCCTGCTCCATTAGTAGCAAGACAATTCCCGCTTTTCATTCTTTGCTTTGCATACTCTGCGCTGTGCCCAAGAGTGGGAGAAGATTCAATAGTGAAGACTAATTGACATTTCTTTATGATTTAAGCTGGAAAAATTGTTGCACAGAAATCAGAGAAGTACTCAGTATCCCTGGGATGAGAATATTAGAGAACTAAACCTTTTAAACTAGGCTCTGTGTACATCCTTCTTCCATATCATGATTAGCTATTCTGAAAGAGGACTGACATGAGAAAAATAGAACATCTCCCCATACCAGAATTACAACATTAGTTGAAACAGCTTCCTGGTATTACTTTCGTTGCCATTTTTGTTACCATTTTTGTGATGCTTTTGGATTTCACTCAGTCTCATCATGGTAAATGCTTTTGAAAATTGGCCTGCGTGCTCTGATAAACTTGAATTTCATACAGGTGCAACCATGTTGTTGGTATGGTGAGACTTTCGACTTGTGCCTCCAGAAGCTTAAGACTACTGGGAAAAGCAACAGTGATTAGCATGGACAAGAAGACAAACCACATCTGGACAGTATCTGGATCTACTCTCCTGGGAGCATAAGATTCACAAGCAATTTGTTCTAAAAGAGCTGATGAGCAACCATCAAGAATAGAAAAAACATTCTGAGGCCCCCAGGTAACTTTGACATCCGGGGCAAACAGTTATTAAATTTAAGACCTTAGTTCTAATCTGGTATTTTGATGTCTGAGAAGAAACAATAAAATTTATAATGTCTTAGTTTTCTCTTCTTCCACCTTGCCCAGCAGGAGATGGAAATTAGCCCACTGCACATCCAGCACTATCTTACTGGAAAGTAGGAAAATGTAGCATTGAAAAAACTCCCAAGGCTGAGAGGGTGTCTTATTTTTGCATACAAATGTTACATAACTGAAATCAAAATGATTACATATTGAAGGGAAAAGAAGCTTTCAGAATCACATTAGGGATATGACATCATTTGGACAATCTCAAGCCTCAAAACACAGTCCCATCAAGACCCTTCACCTGCGCAGGCTGCTTCAAAGCTGCTGATCTCAGAGGTTTTGCCTATACACAGTGAGTTCTGGCCATTTTCAGGGGTTAAGATGAGATGCACCGAGCTGCTGCTAATTTTTTTTTTAATTTAGAGGGTCGTTGTGCAGAAATTTTTAAAAATTGGCAACATTAGGCAGGCCAAAGGGGCTGCCAGCAGTATTCCACATATATGCCTCTCTACACAGACCAGGGAGATCATTTCACTAATATGCACTGAGGTAAGATACAGTTAAAAGATTTAAAAATTAGGCTTCTATAGTATATTCATATTGTTCTTACATTGTTTTGCTTCAAATACTTGTGGGTTTTAATATTTTTCAGTACCATATGTGTGTATATCTGTCTATCTATCTATATATAGATAGATATATCTTTCTTCACTGACTGAAGAATACTTTTTCATCTGTTGTACTTGAAAATAAATACACTTCCTAAGAGGAAGGAACAAGAATCACCATGGTAGTAAATTCACTGGAAGAAATTCAGTATACAATTAGTAAATCAATACTGATGATGTTAAAAATGTAGAAAAACATTGTTCACAGCCACATTTTACCTTCTAGTGGAACAATATTTGCTACAGCAAAATAAAAGAAAGCAAAGGGAAAACTTATGTAACAAATAACACACAATAATTATTAACTATTGCATTACTGATTACAAGAAAAAAAGACAGAACCTCAGAGAATACATTAATTTTCACTTTTAGTTCATGCAGAAAACAATCAAATGGACTTGTATATTTTGTAGAAGAAAAGAGCACCCACAAAGCACTAATTCAAAAATATTTGTTCATCAAGGTATTGTATGAACTCATTGAGGACCCCAGTCCTACATCCACCCAAATCAGTGCAATGTTGCAGTGATGGCACTGGGAATAGACTGTCCACATGTGTCATCATGCACTCTACAACACAGACACTGTTCTCAGCCCAGGGACTTTCAAAGTGATCTTGAAGTGCACAGCCTCCAAAGCAAACCAGGCAGTCCTTTGGGCATGGCTTGGACTATCCTGAAGGATCCCACTGTACATCCCTACACACCACATATGAATTTTAATATCTAGGGCATGTCCAAGAGGCCACTATAAGCACTCTGTTATTTTAGGAAAAAATTTGAGGTAGTCTGAAGTGTATTTACCCAAGTTAACAATTAATGGGATGACAGTGGTTCAGAGTCCCAGTAATCACTGAAGCTAAACACACTTTGTACACACTTTGTGCACAGGTCTTGGACTTGTTTTTGTAGTCTTGTCCTGGTTCACTGACTACAATGCAAAAGGAGCTTTATAGATATCTGGTCTTCAAGTCACTTTTTGATAAGCCTCCTGGGTACTTTTTCAAGATATTACTTCGACAAAATCACAGAAAATGATAAGTTATCTTCAAAATGTTGAACTTCAGTTGATCCTCAGGAAATTAAGCCATTACTCTATGGCGCACTGCTGCAAAGAGTAATGTACCTCTATCGTTTTCCTTTTGTGCTTTGTGGTATTTGTTATTATTTGATATTTCGTTTTCTTCTTAAGCACAGATGCTTTTTAAAGCTCACAGACTTTAATAGCATTTTCTTATTAGATAAGACCTGTGAATTGTGATAGGAGTTTTGCAAGAGCAGCTAAACAAAATGGTTCTAGCAAATAGACTCAAGGTTTCCCAGATCATCACATCTAAAACTGGAAAAATGAAGTCTCAAAAAGAGTAGAAAAAGAAACATTGTTCTTTTATATCATATAGTTTTAAATTAACAGAAAATGTTGGGCATACTTCATACACACAAATTAGACCACCACATTTATTTTAAAATAAATTCATCAAATATTATTATATACGTGTTCTATTATACTTATGGTCTTCAATAAATCTGAATCTCCCTTTTATTATTTTGTTCTAGATATTCATGAGCTACATATTTAAGAGAATTAACTGCTTTTTATTATCCTCTGCTTCTCTATGGATTGTTGTGGAAAAATACAACCAAACAACAAACACAATCACTGACCTCTGATGCTTCACAAGTGAAGAATTTCAAGGAGCTGCTAAAATCTTGGGAAATGTTATTCACAGTTCTCCAGTGTGAAAATACAGTTATAGGAAGGTTAAAATGCTGGTTCACATTTGCACTACAAGATAAAAACAGAACTGGAAAGAAAGCAAAGCATAGTCTTGTCCCCTAAGTGTAACCTTTCTCGTCTTCACTGCTCTTGTTAACATCTGATACCCCTACATAGCTGGAATTATGCTGGGATATTTACCATAATTATGAGCTACCAGCTTTAGATCAGAGCTTTGACATTTGTTCTGGGCACTGCCTTCTCACAAGATCTGTCCAGCTCACTTTCGATTTCAGAGAAAACCATCCTTTTGACGCACTAGCAATTTTACCCATTTTGCAGTGGGATATCATTTGTGATCTGCAATGGGCAGTTGATCACCAGTCATTTTAAAAAATGGAAATGATGAGTTGGTAATAACTGGGCTAAAAGCTGCTGCAATAGATAGGACATTACTCAGAGAAGGCAAGAGGCACAGAAGTCAGGCAAGCAGCCAGGACAGAGGTGTTGAGGGAGTACAGGCTCTATTCCCACATCTGCCCCAAGAAAACTCTGTCACTTGCCTTCTCTGCATTTCAATTTCTATGAAAAAGAAACAGATGAGATGACAAAAAAATAATTTGTAACGTGCTCCAAGGTCTACTGATAAAAAGTGTCCTGTGAGAGCTGAGTATTACAAATACCCATACCTGCATGAAACAAAGGATTTAATCAGATTTGTCTCTGGGGTCACACAGCACCAACCCCTGAACTTTATTGAAGATGTCTGTCATGCTTAAATCCTACCATTTTATAGAATACTGAGAGACATCCAATGAAAAAAGAAAAAGAAGGGAAAGGACTTCCTCCAAGGTTTTTATCCCTGTAAAAAAAAAATTTCCTTCAGCTTAGCCAAAAATGTCCCTTGCTGAAGCTGGTAAGTGGAGCCCTTTGTCCTTTCCTCATGCTTCTTTCTGGAGCTTTCCAGTTTTTCAGATCTGCTACAAATACTGCCAGGAGGATTCAGCCTTCCCACATGAGCCTCAGTAATGCCACATGCAAAACAAAAAACACCTCTTTCTTCCATTCCCATCCTCTGTTCATTAACTGCTTTAGCCTTCTACATTGCAGTGTTGCTCCTTATCAGCTCTTTGATGATATCCACAATGTTTTCACGGCTCCTATTTCTAGCTACAAAGCCTTGAATTCCCTAGAAGAAAACAGGTTTTAGAATGATCCTTTCCTGCAGTCACCAAGTACCTCACATTTCTAAAAGTGGCTGACCTGCTTTCATTACAAATCATCTAAATTTTATTTGTGGTTTACTTCCAGAATGCTGAAAAATTGTTGGCTAGATGCATGGCTGCTATTGACTCCTGAGGAACTTCAGTAGAAAAAACACCATTTGATGGCTAACAACTGCTCTGTTATCTTTTCAGGCATTATAAAACATTCCTCTACAGTACATGCACCAGAGAGAAAAACATCATTGGGACATCTACAGCATTGCTTTAGATTTACTTACATTTGGAGGTTCAGATCTCTGTGTGAGATCAAAAGTCCCATTGTGAAAATATTTTCTCATCCAGATTTGATGGTGGAGATGATTTCAGTTATGTCTAATAGGGAGCTGATGTCTACAGTTTGCTCTTCTCCTCAGAAATGGAGGAAGAAAATGGGGGAAATCTGCTTTAAAGCAGCCCTTGAAAAAATTCTTTGGGCTGCCAGGATGAGGACCTACATTCCAGGTGAATGAGGACATCACATCCTGATGATGACTTTTCAGAGCAGATGAGTCTCTATTTGAGTTTTCACAGTGTTTGAACCCAGCGGGTCCTGCTGGGAGCCCTGTTGAAACTTTCAGAGCTCAGCCCTTAAAATTTTAATCCATACTGGATCCAAACTTTTTATGAGCTTAGATAAAATAAAATAAGACCAAAACCATAGAGCAGTGAGGTTTTATTTATTAAAAGAAGAGTTTTCATATTTCTGTGTCCAGATGTATTGTTGATTTCTCCTGAAAAACCCAGCCCAAATATGCATAGCTTTTCTGAGACTTGTTTTTATGGTAAATCTCCCAAAAGCTACATGTTGTCTTTCTCTTCTTACTGCCTTTCTCTCTACAGGGGACAAAAACTAGATCTCTGCTCTTCTCAGAATTTCTCAGTTCTGAAACTTTCAGAAACATGGGATCTTTGATATACTGCAGGCAGGCATACTGAAATAAAGTTGGTACAATTTCATAAGCCTCACTTCTTCAATAAAATCCAAGAATTAAGAATAAAGCAAAACTGGAAAATATTTGAGAATGAAGACACTGTGAGGATTATCTTAAAAAATTTGTTCTCATTGCTCTGCTTAGCTTTCTCTCCCCATATTTCATGCTTATAAAAAGAAGATTCTTTGGGGCAAGAACATATCTGCTTTCGTGCTTTACCAAGCTCAGTGGGGTGGAAAATCTGACAACCAAGTACTTTTTATGATAATTAATTACTTTCATCATCTACTGCTGAAGATTGTATGTCCCAGTGCACTAGCCCTCAGCAACACATATGAAAATCTTGGAGGTCTGAGCCCATAGCTAAAGAATTGAAATTCTCAGGAGACATATTTTCAATTAAAGCTTTTTATGTTAATACTTCAACAATAATTTGCTGAGGCACGCAGGGTATCTCAGTTATAAAGAAAAGAGAGAGAAATAATTAATGCGCCCATTTTGATCTTCTTGTTTCCCCAATTTTATTTTCTTTGTATTTTCTAGAAAATTTAACTGGCAAGCAAATCAACAATAAGTCAGCAGCTGCTGTGAAGTTTCCTTAGTTACAAGAACAAGCACATACAGCAAAATAATTCCACTTTGCACTGTTATGCAGGCCAGTACAAACAATTCAGCCAACTAATAGCAAGCTTTCCTTTCCCTAAATAGTCTTTGGCATGTTTCAGTGCATCTCCATGAAAGAATAATTATTGCCAATAATTGGTAAATATTTGTAGTGCAGCAATGTCTCTCTAACCCAGATGAGACTCTAAGCCCTTTATGAGAGTCCCTGTACACACAAATTGTGAAGGTGGTCCCAGCTCGGAAGGCTTTCAAATTAAATCAGTAAAACAGACAAACACAGGAGAAAAGCAGTACTATTTTGTCCTGTTTTGCATGTGGGTTACTAAAGCCAATGAAATCCATAGAAATGTGTAGAATCATAGAATGACTTGGGTTGGAAGGAACCTTAAAGATCGGCTAGTTCCAACCCCCTTGCCATGGGCAGGGACAGCTTCCAGGTTGCTTAAAGCCCTATCCAGCCTGGCCTTGAATATTTCCAGGGATGGGGCATCCATAATTTCTCTGGGCAACTTGTTCCTGTGTGTTATCACCCTCTGAGAAAGGAATTTCTTCCTAATATTTAATCTAAACATACTCTCTTTCGGTTTAAACCATTACCCCTTACCCTATCACTACATGTCCTGGTGCAAAGTCCTTCTCCAGCTTTCCTGTAGGTTCCTTTTGGTTCTGGAAGGCTAAATTAACTACCAATGGTAAATTACACAGGCAATTATCTGTGTTTTTACATGAAGACCTTGCTAAAAGAGAGAAAACTCAACCATGCCACATGGACTGCACTGCCATTAATGTGAGCACGTCCTTTCTTAGCAATTTTGGAAATTTTCAGTTTCTTTGTGGACCTATAGAAAGCAGTTTGAGGTTGACCACAGACTTTACCATGGTGTAGCATGAGGTGTTTAGAGGACTTTATCAAGAACACAGGAGTCTCCTTACCTTCCCAGACCCACTTTAGACCACAGAGGAGACTATTAGGCTGTGCATGCTGAAACTGAGTTCCTTTTCACCCAGCAGAGAGGAAAAAAAGCCTTGCTAACTTTTTATATTTCCACAGTATTTCAGTTTTATTTTAAATTTAGGACTGAAATCAGTAATGCCAAGGACAGAAATGCCAAAGCTCTTGCCAGTGTATGCTGCCAAATTTTTTCTGCAAGGAGATGGGCACGACATCGTCCAGGGCACAAAACTGTACTGAGACTTACAGCCACACTTGGAGCTAAATTCTGAGAAAGCACTTAGACGTTTGAAGTGTTCTCTAACCTCAACCAAATCTTAAGAGAGTTGTCAGTAAATCAGCTGAATATGAAGGTAGGGACGGAAAATCACTGAGTATCTGCCCTTCCTGCACTGTTCAAAAACCTAACATAACACAATGTCGCTTTCTTTAAGAGAAATGTCTGGATGCTTGCTGTGGAGGGCATAGTCTGACAACCAATATTGCATTGCTTATAAAGCAAACAGCACGCAGAAATCTTGGGACTTAGTATTACTTTTTATCTGTTTTTTTAATAGAAAATATATAATGACTTCTATTTGTGAAGAAATGCAAAAATATCATGTTTTACATTAAGTACTTCCTTTTAGATTACTAATGAAAGTATACTTTGGAGTTTTTCAGATTCATTTACATACTTCTAAAATCCTACATGCATTTGCAATAAAAAATTGAATAAATGTTAAAAAATCTGGAATACATAATAGGCTTTTTCTCTAGAAATGAAACAGCCTATACATGGCATGGCCATAGACATCAGCTAGGTCCATGTGACCTAAGAACAGACTGGCTCCATCTGAAATTGAGCCCATGGGAGAGAAGAACTGTGAACTCCCAATTCCTGCTTCCACTACGTAGCAATGGGAATTCACAGCTCTTAGTACAGCACAGCACAGCAAGTAGTTTCTGACCACGGGTAGGAGATGCAAACTGCTCAAGAGACTTCCTCAGCTACTTTCCCCTTCCCTTTTCCATACCAAGTTTGTATCCTTTCAGAACTAGAAGACTAAATATTCATATAATAAGCATTCAAATGTGACAGAGGGCAAATAATTCATAGCAACAGAGGCACACAGTTGGGAGACGAATGTACCTTGCTCCTTTAGTCTAACCTTTCAGACCCATCAGTGGACAGCTCCTGTGTCCAATATTGGGGGAATCAATTACTGCCAGATCTTGACAGTTACCTTGAAACACGAGCCATTCTTGCATGACTAAACTGCTTTCTCCTGCTCTATGTTTGAATGATTCAGGTTTTCCACTGGTTCACATAAGACATGATTTTAGCTCTAGTCCCCATTTATTTTCCTTGGGTTCAGGGCGCAGACACAGTGATGAGCCATTTGCTGTACCAGTACTAGCAAGTATCAAGTGAGCATCAAAGAGGGTGTCCGTGGAGGTTTTCCAGTGTTTTCAGAGCTTACAGATCTCCTATTACTCCAACTCTTAACCTTATCTAGGCAGTATTTGTCAGCTATTTTGTGGCACAAACAAATAGGGCCTCTGATGAAACCAAAGCAAGATTTAAATTCAGCCCTCGAGAGATATGTGCTTACCCCAGTGACACTTCACCCACCATTCCTTGTCATGGACCCCTTTCAAATTGCTGTATTTTAACCTGATTCCTGTTTCTTTCCTTTATG
Source organism: Struthidea cinerea (assembly GCA_013397865.1). Lineage (NCBI taxonomy): Eukaryota > Metazoa > Chordata > Aves > Passeriformes > Corcoracidae > Struthidea > Struthidea cinerea. The sequence continues at coordinate 66,402 of VZTI01000536.1, read as the reverse complement.
TATCTTCTTTTATTCTATTACAGTGGTCTATGGGATGCAGTCTGAGTTCCAAGCAAGTACAGCTCAGCTTGGAAAGGCTGTCAAATAATTGGCTTCATTTCGATAGACTAAACTGTTTAGGGATAATGACTCAAAGCACTCCCTTCTTTGTTGAAATGGAGGCCGTAAGCTTCTGATCTGATAAAGCAGAGGGTGGATGACGGGCTATGAGTGAGACAGGAGGCAGATCCTGCAGTGCCTCTTCTCATGCTGATTTGCCCTCCCTTGCAAAAACCACTGGGTTGTGGGGTTCCCCCTCCTCTCCCCAGGGAAGTACCAGGACACTGGGGTGTGGCCTGAGGTGGTTCATCTCCACTGATGGACCACAATGGGCCATAACGAGCTGGTGTGATGGGCAGCTGTTGTTGCATTAGAAGATATCAAGGACATGATCTACAACATTACATCATCCAGAGTGAAGCTCCCTGCTCCGGGTGAGGTACCTGGGCTTTCCCACCTGAATCTGAGTGAATATAAACTCAGTGGATGTTGTGTTCCTTGAATTTTCCCAGGGATTTTTCCCGACCTGGCAGATCTGGTCTGTGACCACCACTTTGATCAAGACTGCACAGCAACCAAGTCTTGTTGTGGTAATTACCACACATGTGGCTGTGGATTGTTGTCTACATGCACACAAGACATGGTAAGTCATCCCTCCTGAGTGGTTGTATCAAAAAGTGTTTTTACAGCTGTGCGTGGATTAAAAAAATTACATGCTGCTCTAAGGAGAATATATTTTTGTATTTGTATAATTTTTTCTTATCCTAATTGTAACTTTGCAAATTTTTATCAGCTATAACCAACTTCCTTTCTCTAACAGACCTCTGAATTCTTGGATGTTTCAATTAATTGCTTCTGTCTCACCCAACTAATCTCCATTACCTATTAGTTCTTCTTAGAAATTAAATGAAAATATATTTACTAGCAATTGTAACAGTAAGGTGATACATATGAGATGCAATTTACCGTTCACAAAGATCTGAGCACAGGACAGAAATATTTGGGACTCTTTTGATTGGCTTGCTCCTCCAGGATAAAGAATAACAACCACAAGAAAAAGCTGTGACTTTGAAGGTGTAAAAAGGGGTTTGAACTCACAAAAACACAAGAAGAAAGTTGGATTAAAATAGATACACTTTCCTCAAAATTCTTATGTGCCATTCACAGTGATATATTTCACAGAAACCCTTTTGCAACTTAGCAATCCCAGGGGAAGCTTCTTTCACTCATAGACAAGACGTGCCCACTGGCAGCTTGGTGGCTGACCAACACCTCTAGTTCATTAATAGGTGACAGCTAAAACAGCTTCAACATTGCAACCACTATTGCCTTATTACTGTTACCACTATTACTTATCAAGTAATGGTCCTCTGCTGATCTGTCCAATTTCTTCCTCCTCCCTCCAAGTTTGAAATTGTTTGGACACAAGAAAATTTTTGTTCCAGGGTGAATTTAGGCACCAGTCTGTCCTGAAGCACAGGCAGAGGGATTCATGCAATTCTTTCTGCTGCTGAAAAAAACCAGACAATCTTTCGTTTCTGCTGTTACTTCTTAAATGTTTTTCAATGCTCTTCAGTACAAACCCCAGGAGAAGTGATAAAACTCCACTGACTGATTCTTTTTATATGTGCTAGAAACTTGTGCCCCTAGCCAGAAAGCTGCTTGCAGGAGAAACATTTTATTAAACTTGCAAAGACAGTCCAAGAAGAAGTAAAACCCCTTGTGTAAACCTATGCTAGAGAGTCTTCTAGAAACAACTTCTCCAATCAAGTCCAAGAAGGAGCTTGGCAGAGTGTTTGTCTTTCATGACAGCTGTTGTGGCATCTGGCTGGCTCAGGTCATCAAAGTGTTGCTCCCTCTTGGAAGATGGATGGTGGTCAGCAATATTCAATGTATAAGACCCAGCAAATGTAAACTTGCAATCAATTTTAATTACACTGGTAATTACATATTCCTACATATTGCATCAAATATGCAAATGATTCCAAGAAATCAGGTGTGGTTCCAACACCATAACTGCATCCATTCCAGCAAATTAAATGTTCATGGGACTTTTCCCTGGCCCTGGAGCAGCCTACAGCCCCTTTACCACTCCCTTGGCCTCCACGATGACAGGGTGTCAGACAGGCAGCCTGCTGAAAATCACCCCCAGCCCACACTAAATCTAGACCTGGCTAAGACAGTGCAAGTCAGCCCTGGCCAAAATGGTAATGACTGTGCCCAGCAGGATGGGTAATTACAGGTGCTGGAGCCTGTGGCCTGACACTGATTTAATATTATCAGTGGAGACAGCAAGCCTCAGGAACCAGAATAGCACCAAGAAGTTTCTTCTCACTTCCCAAGTGCGGTGTTGCTGGGTCATGACCTGGTAGCATTCTCCGTCAGTCGGATATCTACAGAACTGCATTATAGCTGAGCAAAGTTTGCATTCTCTGCCCTCTCTCCCCGAGATGTATATTCTGAATTCTAGACATGGATGTAGAAATGAATGGATGATGGAATAACTTAGAGCTTCCTACCACATAAAAAAATTGCATCAGTTTAAACCACATAAGTTACAGGAGTTTATACTTCCTTGATGTTATAAATAAAAGAGGGAAATTCGTGCCCAAATATGTAATATATCGAAATATGTTAAAGTTAAGTTAAGTTATGACCAGTTTAAAAAGAAGCAACCAGAGCCATGCCCAGAGGAAAACATAACCTCGGCCGGGAACAGATTTGCATCCCAAAAACAGAGCCACAAAGAACTGATGGCCCATCAAGACTGGCTCCTGAAATCTGCATTTTCAAGGAGGACTTCCCAGCAGAGCTGATCTCCCATCTCCGAAAATCTCCTCCCTGCTCAGGCGTTAACACCAGATCGAGAACCGAGATATGGAACATCACAAACCATCAGATAACATCCTCTGGGGATGGGAGATTAATCAAGAGCAGGATGTGCTTTGTCCACCTCAGTTTCATGAATGGCAAGCTCCATGAATATGCTGAGTGGCAAAAATAATACCCAGGATCCGGACTCTCTGGAAAAACTGTATATAAGCAGGCTGCTGGAAGCAGCTAGCGTGAACAGAGGGAGGTCTGATGCGACAGAGGTCAGACCTAGGTTCACCCAGTTCCAATCCCGGGCTTGGCACTGTCTCTCTTTTCGATCGTGGCATTGCGTGTACGAACTCTTGGACACGAAATAAATTTATACTTGTTAATTCTCAAATTGGGCAGAGTTATTTATTACACTTGAAGACTCTTGAAATCAGTAGGCTAAATTGAGAAGGACTTTGGCAAATGGAGCCCAACGAGAATGTCCTTCTAAGGAGTCTAAACATAAGTTTTAAAACATGAGTCTTAAAATCAGACAGGATTTCACTTTTCATGGCTTGACAAGCTGAGAAGGTGGATAAAGCAAGAAGGAGAGTGTAAGATGAGCACTGTTGCACTAGATTTCCACTCTGATCCATGGGAATAGACAGGTACCCTGAGATTTACAACTTTGTATAGCAAGGCTTCTGTACCCATTTATTTTGTTTTTTATTTTCAGAGAGGTATGGTGCAGTTAACATGATCTTGCAAGACGGGAGACACAAGTAATCGTGTATTGATAGTGCTTTTTCAGGGAGGGGATGCATAAAAAAGAGGTGCCTCCCCACAAAAAGCTGTTTGCCCGTGCTGCACTGAACAAGTCAAATCCTAACGAGCTATCCTGAAAAAAACATTGTTCCGGGATAGAGGGAGGAGCAGGAAGCAGCGACTGCCCTAGGACCATATGGAAAGTGCTGCCACACTGTGCTGTTTGACGAGTTCACAACACTGTTCCCTGCAAGATGACATCAGCCCTCTTGCAATTATTAACCTTTTCGGCCCAGGGTCAGTGAGGCTGCAGGGCAGGTTTGCCATCCATCGGAGCTGATGGTGCTCCTTGCCTGGTTCTGCTGCACTCTCCACTCCCACCCAAGTTATGCTCAGCACAGTTGCCACCATCCCTCACCTTCACAGCTTGCAGCAGAGGACCCAGATGCAGGAGGTGAGGGAGATGTGACAAAGGCACAGCAGGCTCACTTTACCTGGATCAGCTTCACACAGCAGCACACATGAGCATGCAAGATAAGCAGTGTAGACGACAGCACTGAAATCATATTGGCAGCACTAATTCAAATAGACTGCCTATCTCCCACACAGACGGCACCATTTGAGGGCAATGCCAATGCTTGCCCATTTGAAAGAAATGTGAAATTGCCCTAGTTTCAAGTGAATTCTTTTAGGACAGGTGATTCTACTTCTCAGCAGGCAGGGGCTGCCTGATTTGTTACTCATTTAGGTGACATTTATGTCCCAATAATGCTCAGAAAACCTGACCAGAACCAAGACTGAAATTGTGCAAACAAAGGCTGGGAGGGTGCCAGCTTAGTTAATGGTTACTCCTGCCCTTCAAAACTTTTTTTTTT
>VZTI01000536.1:10242-57380 GCA_013397865.1 Struthidea cinerea | reverse complement strand
GAGTGGCTGAGGTCACTTGGTCTGTTCAGCCTGGAGAAGAGGAGACTGAGGGGAGACCTCATTGCAGTTACAACTTCCTTGAGAGGGGGAGAGGAGGGGCAGGAACTGATCTCTTCCCTGTAGTGACCAGTGACAGGACCCAAGGGAACGGCCTGGAGTTGTGTCAGGGGAGGGTTAGGTTGGATATTAGAAAAAGGTTCTTCACCCAGAAGGTGATTGAGCACTGGAACAGGCTCCCCAGGGAAGTTGTCACAGCACCAGCCTGACAGAGTTCAAGAAGCATTTGAACAACGCTCTCAGACACATGGTGTTACTCTTGGGGATGGTCCTTAGCAGGGCCAGGAGTTGGATTTGATGATTCTTGTGGGTCACTCGCAGCTCAGCTCATTCTGTGCTTCTGTGATTCTGTTTAGCTACCTGCATCTTCTGGTTCACTAGTTCCTCTTCAGCCAGTACCATATGAAAACATAGTTATTTCTACCTAATAAACCATGACCCAAGCTAAAAATACCTTTGTAATTTGATAAGTGAATTGACACAGTGAATGACTGTCACTTCCTACTATAAGTGATGAGAGCTAGAAATGCACAAAACATAACGTGATAAAAAAGGCAGTATTTTTATTTTCACTTAGCTGTAATTCACATTTGGAGCAACTGAGTGCATTGCCTTCTGGGATATCTGAGATGAGAAAAATTATGACAAACTGAAGAGACTAAATAATAACCACAAAACCAGTGAAAATAAAAGCATAAAATAGAGTTTTACAGTTAATTACTAGTGGTCAGGGCAAAAAAATACTTGTACTTCTAAGAAACCAGTAAAAACATGAAAAAGAATTCATAATGTTGTCAGATCACATTTAGTTGCTTAGTGACAATATGACCTGATGGATCATTAAGCAACATACTGCCATTCATCAAAATAAATGTCCCCCATTTTCATGAATGTATATCTTCCTCACACACAACTGTAAATGTGCATACCTAAATGTGACACAAACTTTTTTGTATCTCAGGAGAAACAGGACCTCTTTTTATTTTTTCCTGTTTTAAATGAGAAGGACAAATAATATTGACGTCAAGGTTGGTAGCAAGGTCTACTACGTAAAACCGTGCCCATGAATCAGTACAAAGGCGTTAATGGCTACAGGGACAGCAAAAATATAGCAAGCTGACATTTAAGAGAGAACTGTGTTTGTAATTAAACTGCTGATGTGCAAACCTGCAACAGAAAAAGTGATCACAGTAACAAGCTCTAAACAAAGACTGAGAATCAGAACAAACACGTCAATACCTACAGGCAGGGAGTACATTAGATGAGATTGTCACTGCCAGTAATCAGTGCCTGAAAATGCTGTAGTTGTCAAAGGGGCTCTGCTTTTGGTGGCTGGGTTTGCTTATCTGTCTGTTCAGAGCTCTCCTGTGTAACAACTTTCCACACTCCAGATGTAGGCAGCAGTCCAGCTGAACAGACTTTAAAAAGGATAAATTAGTACAAATGTCAGCTAAAATAGCTGAATACCAAAGAAGGAGTCTCAACTGTGTTTATAAGAGGGTTTGAGCTTGGCCCAAAATCTCTCTGTGTCTGAGGAGATTGGACAGAATATCCGCATTGCTGGAAAGTACCCGCTGTGCACAGCAATCTGTGCCCAAAGGGCATGGAGTTATTTATCCTACTTGCTTGAATCATGGTATTAAGGATGATACATGCATTCAAGGTCAAAGTAGCCCACTGCTACCAGACCATTTTTTTTACTCCTTTGTTAGAAACCCTCTTCTTTACCAGTGTGGAATATGAGCTCTTTTAAAATATCATCTTCATGATTTTATGCATTTTAACTCTCACTATGTCTAAACCTCTCCATAACTTTTGACATCAGTCCTCCAAAGACAGGCCTGGGAAAACACACAAAAATTAACAGGAGCCTTCGACTCTGTTTTCAAAAGCAGAAGCACAGTTACTACACCTCCCTCCCCCATCCTGGAAATGTGAAGAGTTAACTTCACAGCGGTGTGGGTAAAACCAGCTGTACTGACTCTGATCAGCTCTGGCCAGAGCTGTCTCTTTTTGCCATTTCCTTTGCTGTTTGGCAACGTACATCTCTAAGACCCCTTTAGGATAAGCTGGAAACACAAACATGAAAATCTGCAGCTCTAGCCACCAAGGAGCTCTGCATAGAAGAGCCTAAAGCCCACATTCAACAAGCACAGTGGTGCATATACAAACCACACTTTGTGCTGCACCTCAGACTGCAGTCCAAAAAGCAATCAAGTATCCCCTCAGCCGCCTCTAGATCTGAATGTGGCATGTCATTCCTCACGGGAGGCAAAGAGGTTGAGCAGGAAATGCCATGTAGTTGACGTGAAAATAAGAGTTTTAAACTGAAGTGTCCTTCACTGCAGTCTCTCCAGCTAATTTAGATCATGTTGGTGTGAATGACAGAGGAAACCTACTATTATTTTTTCTCCTGACAGTACAAGGGTTCTAAAAATTACATGCCTCTAATCCCTCATTAGCTGGTGTTTTAAATTCCCAGGCTGTGTAGCTTGTGCTCAAGGAGAAAGTGACAAGAGAAGAGTTATAATCCCTGTGGCAAGAGCTGTCACCAAATACCTGCTGGGTGATAAATCCACTAGGTTTTTCAACTAGCTTTTTCTTCATGCTTAAACTTCAGGGAGGCATTCAAAATACAGAAAAATAAATGAAAATGACACACAATCTAAAATTCATGGCATGTAGCATGACTTGTTTATACCAGCTGATATGAGAGGAGTTCAATCTTTAAAAGACCCTTCACATCATAGGCTAGAAAAAGCATGGATTGACAAGCTATATATATTCCTAAATTGTTTTTCTATCATTTTCTCAGAAAATGTAGCTTGCAGCACTGTAGCTGGCTTGGAAACTGATCTTCCCCCATAATAGCCACTAAGACAAAGCTCTCTATGAAGATTTTCAACATGTTAAAATGAAACTAATAAACCAGGCATCATATTGAATAACACTCTCAAATTATTTGAGTTCAATATTCAACAGAACCAACTTGAGCTAATAATAGGCAGGCCAATTGCAAATTATTGCATTTTGCAAATGAACAAGCACAGATAAAAAGCAAAGATAACATAATTGAAAACATTTTAGCTGATAATCACTATGTGGTTTGCTGTATTTCATATTGTACTGCATTTGTCACACATTTAGTAAAAGCCATGGTGCCATAAGCCACATGACACTTACTCACTGTGCACATTGTCAGCATGCAAACACAGTGTGGTATAATCCCAGGCTGATGCTAGAAGAAACACTTATTAGGCATCGAGTCAAAATCCTCTCAATTCAGGGAAAAATTGGTAAGGAGCTCGTGTGGTTTTCAGGTGTAAGCACAGAAGAGCTGAGGTTGGAAGGAACCTCTGGAGGTCATCCAATCCACCCACCTTGCTCATGCAGAGCCACCTAGAGCCGATTGCCCAGGATCAAATGTGAACAGTAGGCATGCTTCAGTGGAGAACACAAAACATTGCATTCCCAAACATACATTTATCTACCATACAGATACAGGTCAAGCAGTGATGGGGTCAGCTTTCTCAGGCTGTGATATCATCTGCCTTTGACCTTGTTTGAGCAGCCAGCCCTTGGGGGAGCAGGGAAAGTTAATCACCTGTATGGGCTGATGTTCTCCCTTTGTTGCTTTACATGACAAGATATCAGTGACTTCTTTTTCTTGATGAAATGATCTTATCATCAGGCACTGAACAGTGCAAGTTTTCACATGGACTACTATCCCACCCGCATATCCCCCAACCTTGGTACTGACAGCTTGGGTTGGAAACCCCAAACTCAGGGATTTTCAAGGTCAAAGAGGATTTTGCAGCCACTGTGCAAGATCTGGATAACAAATAGATTCAAGCCTTTACACTTCACATGCTACAATTTGAAATATCTTACAGTTATGATAGATGAAGCTTTGCTAACTGATGCATCATCCCTGTAGAAATCAATGGCAACACCTAATAGTTATAGAGTACCTTGTGTCACATGGTCTTTAAGCTCTCTAAAAGGCAAAACACAAAAACGTAATAACATTAGAAGTGCTCAGGAACCCTATTTTGAAGAGTTTTTCTGTCCTCAAATTAGTCAATTATCCCCCATAAAAAATATTTTATTTTTATATAGCTTTATGGACTATTACAAACAAATATTTTCATTTCTGCTGTTTCACAGGGTCTCACACCTCTCAGCAGCATGAGGAAACAAAACAGACAGATCTCAAAATCTGTTGTTACTGACTGCTGTTGATGCCTCAAGGTGGCCACCTAGAAACAGAGGCTAGATAAAAATAAGAGAATAAAAGTAGATATTTATTTGAAGGGCCTTCAAAGGTACACCCTGGGAAGTCAAAAGGCGACACCCAAAATGGACTCTGGGTCACGGGTTCTTCACCCTTTTATAAGTTTGGTCCATTTGCATATCAGTGTTAATTCTCCAATTATAACTTCAGTTAATTATGTAATTACCCCAAGTTTGCCCCTCCTTTTCAAAGTCTTTTAGTTTATGCATTTTGGGGCCTGGGACAATCTAGGTGTCCTTGGAGAGCAAACCTAGAGAGGGTTTGTTATGTCTAACCAGCATGAGAGAACAGTAGTTAACGGGCCCCACGAAACTTCAGAGTTACACATAAGGGAGTACAGGATTTGGAAAATATAAAAGTTAAAACCTAAAGCATCACTGTCAATAGGGTAGGCACAACCCTCTGACAAAAAGAAAACCAAGTTTCAAGGCATCTCTCCTTGCAGCTTCTAGGCTCCTGAAGAATTCATCACAAAAGGAAAACAATAGTCTCTAGTGAATTGTGTTATGTGGAAGGCTTACTGCTGTTATGGTCAGTGAATAACGAGTGCATTAGCAAGGAAAAATGTATACCGTCGGTGAGACAGTGCCTGAGAATTTCCCAGCAGGATTACTCCAGCACAACAATACTACAGATGGTAAGAAAATGTCAGTACAGGAAAGGCTCTGAGGGAGATACACACACACACATATAAAATACGCTCTATCATTATGGTATTATTGCATTATTAGATTATTCTATATACATTAACACAGTTCATGAGCCATTATATTGAAATCAGAATGTTCATGAAGTGGGGTGTTACTGAGTAATTTCCATCCTAAGTACAGAATGCATACCAGGGAATCGCACTGAATATATCAACAAAAGCAGTGAGCTACACTAGCGCAACTTGGTTTTACCAAATAAAACATCAAAGAAGCAAATATAATGTTGTTCATGAAGCAGTTTCCTCTCCCTGTCTGAACATGTGTCTTTCCTTTGTTTGAATACTCGCCTCTGGAGTCCACAGAAATACTTTGGTGGTTGTTCCACTGAATAGGTCACCTTTTTTCAGAGTAAAGAGAACTAACAGATGCATTGATATCAAGTCTATAGTCACAGATTTGAATGAGAGCTGCAGTTTCCCGCAGCTGATAGTTTATTGCATTAATTTTGGTTACGCAACCAGAAACAGAGCCTTCTTCACAGGTCACTGGAAAATGAGGTTCTTCACAAGCCTTTTTCACTCCACTAAGAAAAATGGCCACCAAAAAGATGGGCTAGGATTCATCTGTGCCACGACTATGTCTGAGACAGTCACTCCGTGCTCTATTTGAAGTCAGTTCTGAGGGACAGGCACTTTCAGAGGATAATTCAGTGGATGTGATTTATGTGCCCGCCTTAGGATGATATTCATTTTCTCCTGGTGTCTGGAGGATGCACACTTCTATCTTTTGACTGTAAAGTAAGTGGCTAAGGTCTATTGCAAGACTGTTTGGTTAGTAAATACTGTGGGGACTAGCAATGATTGACAGCACAGCTTGCAGTTTGTGAATAGTTACCCTGTGGCACACTGCATATTCCCAAAGGGCCTTAGCACTATCCAAAATCCTCACAGCTGGGCAGGACCAAAGTAGTCAGCCCCTCTCCCAGTGGGAAAGGGAAGTGTCTCCCATATACCCAAAGTATACTGACAAACAATGTTAATTGATTTGCGGAAAGGTTAAACAGGACGCTCTTCCTCAGTAACATCACAGCAGAGGACAAAGGTCAGATCTTTTTGACAAAAAAATGTGCCTCTCTAGAAGCAAATGCAAGTTGCTTTACCCAGTCAGGAGTGATCATCAGCGAACACAAAGTGCAAAAACATTAATTACCCCACAGTCACCGTGCTGGAGTGATCTTAGGTATAGTGCAGAGCAACTATGACTCAGCAATGTCCTTTCTGTAGCGAAAAAGACATCACTGGGCTCAATTATAAAAACAGAACTGTAGCTTGAAGATGCAGAAGGTCATGGACACTGCGGTTCAGGAGGAGGTGAACAGGCAGAGCACTAGGAATGACCAGAGATCTATAAATCATGTCATATGAAGAAAAACTAAATGCAGTGGGATTTCTTAGCCTAAAGAGAAGGCTGACAGAAATATAATAAAGCTCTCAAGTATGTAAAAGGGTGCTGCAAAGTGAAAAAGAACAATCTTTTATCCATATCTGCATTGGGCTGGACAAATTAAAACAAATGGATTTAACTTCCAGGATAGAAAATCCATGGAACAGCTGAGGGAAAACTATGTATCAGTAAGAATGGTACAAGAGTAAAATATAGGGAAGACTCTAACACCAGAGGTTTTCATGAGTATGTCAGACCCAGACATGGCACCAGCATAGGAGAAGGTTGGAAGAAATAACCACCTGCCTCCCAGCTCCTTTACAGGCTTCCCCAGTGCTCGGATCCTGTGGTCACAGACAATCAGCATTAAGTAACACTCTCCTCCTGGGCATTTGTTAGACGGCAGCATGGAAAGGAGCAACTTTTCTGAGGAACAGAGATTGCTGTGGGATGCTCACGATATAACAAAAAACTTAGTACCCCTTGTGACAGCACTACCAGCATCACACTGTATTCCTCTTCCCAGGACTCTTCAGATTGTGCTACAAGCTGAGCTGCTCCCCCTGCAGAGGTTACCTCAGGTTGCTACTTATTTTGCTATTGGTGAGACTTTCTTTTCAGCTTTAACTATAGTAGAAGGATTCAGACAAGTAATTCCCAAAGACACGAGGTATGCAGCAACAGATCCCACAGTTCTGAAATAATCAGTTCAGCAATAGCTTGGAGTACAAAAAAAAAAAAAAAACCACAAAGAAAAAGTCCCACAAAAAGTTACATAAAAATAAACACAGTACAAACAGATGGAAAAACACCTCTCTACAGTGTTATTTGACACCTCTCCCTTAAAGCATGAAAGTGCCTTTGAAGTTCGACATTAACTGCATACATTATCACATAGTAAAGGAATGAATAAATAAATGTTTGGGCTTAAAAAAAAAAAACATGCTGGAGATACATCTCTAGCTGAAAATGTTGTTAGTCAGCAACTTCATATCTTCAACCTCCCCACAGCCAGAGTTGCAGCTCAAGGCAGAGAAAATCTTGAGAGCCATTTCCCTCACTAACCTGAGAACTTGTCCTCGCCCATTGCAAACAACCTTGTCAACTGTAAGGACTCCTGCTAGGGGAAAATGTGCTGGAAAAGCACATAGAAATTTTTTGACTGTTTTGTTAACTCATACTATCAGCTGGAACTAAACAGAAACTAGTTAAGTGCACTATGAATAACCATGTCTTTATGGGCCATAAATCACAGTCCGAAAGACAATTCTCTATCTTGAACTAAAGGCTGATGCTGTAACCAGTCTTCCCCCGCTCCATTTCCTATTCCAGCATGGCTGGACCAGTAGCTTTGCTAGATGGACAATTTCTCCTTCATTTGTTTGGCCCTTTCCTCACCATGAGAAATGTAAAAATGTCAGCTATCTGTTCTTGGTAAGAGAAAATAAACATGTACTTGCAAGTTGCTGTTGCTTTGCATAGAAAAGATGATGAAGGCAGCTGAAGACAGTAGCATCTCTCTAGTTCAGGATGAAGGATTTTACCAATCTTCCATTTTTTAAGGTATGTAAAATTTTGACAATCTCTCTCTCTCAAAAAAAAAAAAAAAATCTAAACTCTGATTCTTCTGAGCAAGGTACTAGGAAGAGTGAGGAGGTAACCTTGGGCATGATTTTCATTTATTTGTCCTTATGTAATCAGTTAAACCATGCACTACGCTTTTATTTAATAATCCCTTGACATTGGTGTCAATGATTGCAGAAGGTGTAAAGGGGTAGGAGACCTGCTTTAAGCTGTAGTGTTTGACACTAGCCTGTTTCCCCAGACTGAGGTAAAATTAACTAATGTACTGTTCTTTGACCAAAAGAAATGCCAAAAGCAGGCTTAGGAAGCCCCTACCCCTTCCCATCTCTGTGCTGCAACTCACTTTCCTGAATGGTGGCATGGTGTCTGTGGCACCACACTGTAAACTGGAACCATGAAAACACAGTGGTTAGGAAAAAGTCTGCCGGGCAGAAAGTTGTTCCTATTTTTACTCCAGAGCATTTCCACTGTGGGTTTGATGGACACCCACAGGCCCCTACAGCAGTACAAGCCCCTACAGCAGTACAGTGGAGCACCTGGCCAGTCCTTCCTGCAGATACCAACTACTCTGACCCAAACCCCATCACAGCCCCAGGCACCTGTCCATTCTCCTATGTCATCTTGGCCAGATTCTGAAAGAAAGGAGGAAAGCCAAAATTATGTGGAATTAACTAATCTATAATGTCTAACAAAGTTTGAAGCCAGTTCAGTGAACTATTCAGCATCTCCCGTATCAGTAATTTACCATAAGAATAAAAAACCAGAAGCCTAAGCAGCAGAGCTCTGTTGGCTGCAGTGCAAGAGTCATGGCCGTCCTGGGTCTCAGGAAGTGCTGAAGAGTATCATCACAAGGGGTTTGAGCTGATGAAACCTGAGGAGCAATCACAGAGACAGAGATGGTTTGGGGCACTCTCCTGGTCTTCCTCTCCTGATGCCAACATGAGAGCAGAAGCACAAGAGCACTTTCGAGGACAGCCTTAAGCAGTGCCAGGCCGCCAGTGCAAGGCAGGCGAAGAGGCAATGTGCTGCAGCCAGGCAGTGTTATACTCCTCATCTTGTCCCTCCTTCCCTTTGGTCTGGGTTGCAACCCTGTCTGCGAGGGCACAAAGGCACCCCGCTAGAGCTGACTGCTCGTGGAACAGAGGAGGAGGAAAGCCCCTGCTCCAGTGCAAGCACCTTGCCCTTTCCCAGCACAACCATCTCACCAGGCAGCAGAGAGGGGCCTGTGTTTTCTGACTTTCAGACTCCAAATGGCATCATCCACAAGCATTTCACACTTATAAGGAATTTTCTCCTGGGTTGTAAGTCACAATTTATTTAAAATAAATATTTTTTCTCTCTAGAAATAGGAAGAGTTTATCAAACTGTACAATTTAAAGGCTTGCATTGTAACAACTGAGGCAATTTCAGGAGAATTGATGAAAAGACCTGAAAGCTCCCATCATTTTCCATCCCATACCATGTCCATCCTGGAGCCTGCAGATCAGGCCCCACTTCCCTCAAGCACTGTCAGTCTCTTTTTTCATTGCATTATATTCAGTTAATCTCATCTTGCCAAACTTGTGTCCCCTGCAGTGTGGCAACATGGACCATGAAAGCACTTCTACATCCCAGAGAATTAAGCTAATCTCTAAAGCAGTGATCTCCACACAAGAATCAAGAAAATAAAAAACCACACCGAAGACCAGACATCAGGCTGAATTAGAACTTTTCCACCCATCAGTATGATGGCTGTACCTCTGCTGGCTCTGCAACGCAGGGCTGCTCACCTCTGGGCTGCTTCACCATTTCATCATAGCACAGCACACAGCAGGGGATGTATTTTCACTATTTCAAAACCAGAACCATTGAGTTATGAAACTGAGACAAGAAAATCATTTAATAACCTGTCTGATTTTGATAGTGAATGCAAATGCTTAACCAGTTGTGTCCTGGGGTGCATCAGGACAATGCCAGACATCTGAGGGATGTGATTGTCCTGCTCTGCTCTGCACTGGTTCAACACATCACCAGAAATGTTCTAGACTTTCACATCAGTTTGTGCAGAGCCACAGGGCCTCTTCTGGTTTGTGGGTTTATGGCGTGGGATGCCAGTAGGTGATGACTATGGCTCATTCTTGCAAGGTGCTTCAGGTGCTAAATTCCAAAGGAATTCAGGGGATACTGAATGGCTTCTGCTGCTGGCAGGATGCAGCCTTTAACATAAGGCTTGTCAGTCATGTGTCCTGAAGTTAAATAAAGGCTAAATGAAATTAAAAAGTGCTGAAAACCATTGTTTAACTGGTGTCTGTAATACAATCTAATAAAATATCCAGTACACCTTCTCTTGGAAATATTATGCAAGTTATACATATGCATCATACAATGTATGTAATTCATATTGAATATTTATATGTTTGTCTGTTTATGTACATACATCTGAACAGCCCAAAAGATATAAAAAATTGTCTGCTTCATAATACTGTCAATGTTCTAAAAATTACAACAACAATTGTACCTAAACAAAACACAAACATCAGTAGAACAAGTTACAGCAAACCCAGCATCTTCGTAAGAAAATGACTGCCTTCAAAACCGAATTAAATCCATGAGAAAAAGAAACTGCATCCTCTAAACAACATCACAGCTATCACTGACAAGATGCATACTGCAGCACAAGTCATGGAAGACAAAAACATTCCAAACTTAGTAAGAGATATTAAGAATACCTAAATTAAAAAAAAAAAAAAAAAGACATCAAACAACTGTGGACTCTCCATTGGCCACCTATGAATTGGCTGCACCTACTACCAAGACAGACTACAATTTTTCCTTGAAAATCCTTCTTGACTCATGTTGTTTCCATCTTAGTTTCATTATTAAATGTTATATTTTGTTCTTTGAAAAAAAAAGCAGTGTCTTGAACCCTCCACAGGTACTTCAGAAGCAAGATTCTTCTTGTGCCACGACACAAAAGACTAGAATAGGTGGCCAAGAATTTAGAATAATTTGAAGACTTGTAGGTTTTAGACAAAGAATACCTGGTATTATCACGAACTAATGGCAAGATGATTTCGAAGTCCTCTCTGTTTCTGTGACTAAGGGGATTCCTAACTACATAGATTTGCAGTTTCCACTGCCAGTGGAAGAGACATTTCTGAGTGGAAAAAATACCATACTTGCAATGTGCTGCTTCCTGGTGTTTTCTTCATGAGTCATCTGGTACTAGATCACAGCATGGATTTGCACTACACTGACCTTGGTTCCTGTCCAACCTGTCAGCTCTTGGGCTCTGGCAGCTCTTTGTTCCCCTCCTAGCCCTGTGTTAACTGCTGCTTTCAGCTGTATTGTGTGACAAAGTGTATTTCTTTCTGAAAAATTAGCCAGATCTTCATGCTCAATATGTTGTAATGTCAGCAGCCCCTCCAGTAGGGTAAGGAAATTATCTGAGTGTAACAGCTAGTGATGCCTCAAGATCAAGTGCTATAAAACATATCTTTCTAGAAATATATTACTTTCAAATGCAGAACATTCAGGCACACCTTAATAGTTTCCCTTATGTGAAGTGCATGGTGCTGAGACTAGGATTCTTTTTCTCCCTGATTGATGCTTTCTCATATGTCTTGTAAGGTCTTGTGCTGCTGCCAGCCATGAAAGCAGTGACTGGCAAAACTGCACAGGCTGTTTAGCTTCATTTCCTTTCGTTGCTGAGGCACAGTTTGATGTGTATTTGTTTTGTGGGGTGAGTTGGCATTCTCTGTCTCAGTTTGCTTCTTACCTTTTTGCCTTTCAGTTTTTAATATCATGCTAAGCTGATTTACTGTAAAGACATGAACAAACAGGCATGTACATGCTGATAAAGAGCAGACATTTATCCTATGCTAACAGCTATTCCTCAGATGTTGTGCCCACATGCATGCAACACCAGAACGTTTTGAAGAAGAGCATCTCCTGATGCCCACCCCTGAAACACTGGTTGCATATCTAGAGGTCAGGTTGATGGAAGGCTGCTTAAACATGTGTCCTTTTTTCTTGGCCAAAGCCACTTTTCAACTTAAACCTCCTCATGAGGGCATCTTCTACTACACTGTGATTTTCTGAACCATTTGGATGGAGTTTTTTACCTGCCACTAAACTGTGAAAGTGTTGGCTGTATAGACATCTTCAATAGATTAATACATATTAATCAAACTTTGTGTCACAGATAGTAGTGTATTAACTTCTTAATGCACAGATAAGTGGTTCGTGTTTCATCCACTTTCAGAAAAGCATGAACTATGGTACATGACATCTCTCTTCATCTCTGGGATGTGCTTTCTCTATTGACCTAGGCTGAGTCTGCCTAGATATCTCAGTTAAGTCTTTTAAGTTAGATAAAATGAAACTGGGGTTTTATCTGTCTAGACAGTATATAAGGATACCCTGCCCTCAGATCTAACTCCCTTCAGCTCTTTTTACCAAAGAGGTACTCACTAAAAAGATAGTGTCTGTGGAGAAACAGTACAGAAATCACAAAGCAAAGAGTACAGTTGGGATGAAGGCTGTTTAAAACTGTGCTTCACATCTATTTTAGCATATTGTTTATTTCAATATCTCTTCTTAAATCAGTTAATAAAAGCATTTATGCATACAGATGAAATTGTGTGATTGAAAGATTGGCCTTAGAAACAACATGTAGCAGATTTCTGCTATCTGTGAACTTCTGTTTACACAAGAAAACTAATTATTCTGCTGTTGAATTTAAGGATGAAAGTCTATAGAAGTGTCACAATCTTGGTGAGCTTATTGATACTGAGATAGCTGTTCTTCAAAGATCAAACAGTACACCTTTTTCTAAGACGAGTCTGGTGACACAGGCTCACATATTCCCCTCAACCCCAACACAACGTATAAACCTCTTCTTCTGTCTTCCTACAGAATCGGCTTTTTTTTTTTCCCTCATTGTGGNTGTTTCCCCCTCCAATCGGGTTTTTTTTTTTTCCCCTTTTTGGGGTTTTTTTTTTGGGGCCCCCCCCCCCCCCCCCCAGAAAATCACTGAATCATCCCACAGGTGTTTGGCTTCCTAGTAATTCACCATAGTAAGTTATTCTTCACTTAAGAGATTAAGTCATAAATTTGGAGGTATATGGGAATTGTTGTTTCTCATTTTAAGGGTGTGTCTTCAACATTTGGAACATAGTGTGAAATAAATTCAAATGGTATTTAGCTACTTAATTCTCTTCATCATTACCCCTTTATAATAACTTTAAATTTTATATAACTTTAGGGTTTTTTAAAATGTCAACCAGGAAGTCTTTGCATAAATTATCTTTCACAGTTTATAAACCAATTTCAGCTCCCTTCAATGACTGCGTAGAGGTGACATGCCTCAACATTTCCATGTATTCATGTTAACAAAATAAGATAGAACTCCTCATAATTCTAAAATTACTTTGGTAGACAAGGAAAAGAGTAATTTAAAATGTTGCTGCTCATTGCAGAGGGTTGGACTAGATGACCATTAAAGGTCCCTTCCAACTCAGGATAGCCTGTTCTATGATTCTATGAAGTAAAGCTTTCAAGGCAAAATGATGAGTTGCTCACAAGATGTTTTCATGATGAGAGAAAAGCAACTGGGTGAAAGTAAATGTTAAATCTCTTTCTTCAGCTTCATTGTTGTCTCTAAAATAGACACACAATGGATGATTTCTCTTTCAGCTATTTAGTAACAAGCTATGAAAAGCATTTTGACATTAAACTGTTTGAGGAATCATTGACCACAAAAGGAAGCACACATTTTTCAGCGAACCCTTTAATTGCTTTCTTGGTTGAAAAAAAAATCTAATCTATTTTGTCAGTAACTCCAGTTTGCACTGTATTATTTTAACAGTGGATGAATCTAAAAAACACTACTTTTTAATTTTCTGTCATGACCGAGTGATAGCTATTTGGAGACCTACAGATATCCAGAGATATCTGCTGTTCTACAATGCAGTTCTCTTGCTTCTGCACCAGCCATGATGTTGTTTCTAGCAGCAAAATATAAATACAAACCCAAATATATTTCAAGAGTTCCATTCTTAATAGTAAAATTATTTTTATAATCTGCATTTATAGAATCATAGAATGGTTTGGGTTGGAAGGGACCTTAAAGATCATCTAGTTCCAACCCTGCTGCCATTTACGGGGAACCTCATTAAACCAGTTTAGTCAGAGCCCCATCTAACCTGGACTTGAACACCTCCAGGGATGAGGGGTCCACAACCTCTCTGGGCAACCTGTTCCAGTGCCTCACCATCCTCATAGTGATGATAAAGAATTTCTTCCTTATATCTAATCTACACCTACCCTCCTTCGGCTCAAGGCCATTCCCCCTTGTCCTATCACTATATGCCCTTGTGAAAAGTCCCTCTCCAGCCTTTTGGAAGGCTTCTATAAGGTGTCCCTGAAGCCTTCTCTTCTCCATTTTGAACAGCCCAGACACTCTCAGTCTATCTTCATAGGAGAGGCGCTTCAATCCTGTGACCAATGCAGTGCCCCTCCTCTGGACTCATTCCAACAGGTCAATGCCTTCTTTCGTTGGGGGACACAAACCTGGATGCAGCCCTCCAGGAGAGGTCTCACAAGAGCAGAGTAGAAGGGGAGAATCAACTCCCTCAACCTGCTGGCCACACTGCTTTTGATGGAGCCCAGCAAACGGTGGCTTTCTGGGCTGCGAGCACATACTGCCAGCCCATGACCAGGTTATCATTCACAAACACCTCCAAGTCTTTCTCCCCAGGGATAACCTTGATCTGTTCTCCACCCAGCCTGTACTTGTGCTTGGGATTGCCCTGATCCAGGTGCAGGACCTTGTGCATTTGGCTTTGTTGAAATTCATGACGTTTGCACGAGCCCATCTCTGGTCTTCTCCTACAACGAGTGGTTCTTCATTCTCACAATCCCTGCTATCACCTTCTGCGACTTGGATGCTGTGTCTGGAACACTCACTGGAGAGGCAATAAAGTCATGAGTAACTCAACCTTTTCCATGTCCTGGGTAACTAGGTCTCCCATATCCATTCTGAGAGGACCCACAGTTTCAATAGTCTTTCTTTTATTGCTGATGTACATTACCCTTATCCTTATTCAGATTTACTTCTGCCAGTGCTCCAGCTTTGCTAACCAGATCCCCAGATGCTTAGACAATTCCTCTGTATTCCTCCCAGCCTACCTTTCCCTGCTTTCACACTCTGTAAGCTACCTCTTTGTAGGGATGCATTGCGCTTAAGCCTGGAGGAAACAATCCTTGAAAACCATCCAGCTCTCTTGGGCCCCTCTTTCCTCCAGGGCTCTGTCCCATGGCACTGTACCAAGGAGATCCTTGAAGAGACCAAAGTCTTCTCTCATGAACTCCAGGGTAGTGTTTACAAGCTGTTTTTTATCTGACAGTCCCCCTGTCTTTACTGATTAACGCAAAATCATATTATCATTTATATCATAAATTGCAAAGCATGTTTTTAGATGCAAGTGGGTATCTTTCCTTATTGATAGGATTTAATAACCAACTGCAGTCACAGACCATGGAATAATATAATTCAAAGAATCAAACATACAAGAACAATATTTGGACACAAAGTTAGATGATGATCACTTTGAGAGTTCTATCCTGCTGCATGTTGAGTGAACAAGCCCCAAGTGTTGTGTCCCACACTGCTGTTGTTTACTCCCTGGTGATATACATTAAGGATCTTCTTCAGCTAACGAAAGTTAGAGTACTCAGATAGAATTACAGAAAGAGTACTATCTGTAATTCTTTCAGATAGACTTTAGCTCTCCTGTAAATTCATCCCAATGCATTTTGTGTTTCACATGCAGTAGAACATATATCCATATACAGTCAGAGAAATTTAGGATGCATTCTTTGTGTATGTCTCACATAAATCACGTTTGAGACCAAGTATGTACAACTTTATTTTAAACAGGCTTGCTGGCAAGATGAAACACCCTTCAGCAACCATAACTCAGATTCCCTCCAGAGAAACTGCTTGCACTACTTCTCTTGACCGTTCCCAAATCTTCATCTTTTTCTGACCAGGCTATTCAATCTTCCCACTGCAGGCTTCCAGCAAAGTCACAGGGAGTTCCTAAGTTCAGCTTTATTGTGAGTTTCTTCCCCTCAGAAGTCCCCAGAACTGCAACTCAGTCCTGGCCAGTATGGTAAGCTCCAAGGGAAAACTGCTATCAGTGCATTTCTACCACAGGACTCAGATTTTCCCCGGCAATAGCTTTAATGCTGAGAGTGCTTCTCCTCGCAGTACAAACCAGCTCATGACAGTTCATTATTCTTCTTTTTCAAAGTTGCTAAATTTGCATTAATATCTCCACAGGGCACTGGCGACGGGTCTACCTGGGAACAATCAGGCAAATCCAGAAAAAGATAATACATTATTTTACTTTAAAAAACCTTTTCTGTACTTCTAATCCATCTTGCAATAAAATATATAATGCTCATGTGCAGCAAATATTCTCTGGCTACAAAAAGCCACTCCCATAAGTACTTTTGTTCTGAATGCAATATCCTTTTAGCCATTCATGATCTATATAACATGAATATATGTTTAACAGTCAAACCAGAAACACAAAACCATGTCTGTGACTCTTCCTACTACCGTGAAATTCAATGAAGTCTAAGGACAGCTTATGGGGGAAAAAAATTTAGAGATTTTTCTCTTGAGTTTCTTATGATCATGGGTCTCTCTAGCCTGAAAACAAGACTTAATCAATATATTATCAGGGCTGTGAAAAGGTTGAGTTGAGTCAACCCGCCTTTTACTTACACAAAAGATGAAGTGATGACTCATAAAAAAAGAAAGAAGTAATCACCCTCAGGGACACTTGAAAAAATAAGGAACAGGTTTAAACTAAGGAATATGTAGTCATCCAACAACCCTGCACATGTTCTACACAGCTCTTACTAAACATCAGGTGGGGGAAAGCAACAGTCCAGCTGACGTTAAGAGAGTGATTCACAAAGAGTAGTTCTTCCTTGGGGAAGTTGGTCTCAGGATCACAGCCACATGCCAGTGAGGAGCGATGCTCCATTATGGAACAGTTCACAGACCCAACATCAGTCTTCTGTTTCAGGACAGCAGTGTCTCTAAGGCAAAGTTTGCCCTTGTCCACTTTGTCCACTTTGTCTGACTGGAGCGTATGTTCTGGGAAATGAGTGCCTGTGCCTAGTCTTTGAAACAGGAGCCATCCTTTTCTGGAGTACTTGAATTTTTAGTTTATTTCCTTGCTATTAATTTTTAGTGATGAGTCTAATACCCCTAGTTTAGATTTTACCATAGATACACAGTCAAAACAGATAGGACAATGAAGACAAAGTGACCTGACTGTGTTTTCTGGAAAAGGAGACTCCTCATAAGGTTTTGAAGGAATTTATTGTCTCTGCTTCTGTCATGATTTAGCCACTGTCTGGACCTTTACACAGGACCATACTGGATCTGTATCTTAAGCTACTTAGCAGTAAAGGCTCAGAGACTTGATTGTTTGCTCAGCACTACTCCTGAAAGAAGTCCTCAATATCTGTGGACAAGAGGTGTCCCCACTCCAACCAAATGGCTTAAAACATAGACTCAGGGCTTCAGCTTGTACAAAAAACTAATATATATATATATTTTATGGTTTTATCCAAGCTTACAAAACACTGCAATGAAGTCTTACAAGAGCACAGAAGGTAAGATCTACCCAAGAGTACCGAGGGAGCTGCCAGAAGAACTCAGTGAGACACTTTCCATCATTTACCAGCAGTCCTGGTTTACCAGGGAGGTCCCAGTAGACTGGAGGTTAGCCTAGGTGACACCCCTCTACAAGAAGGATCAGAATGAGGATTTGGGGGACTACAGGCTTTTCAACCTGACTGTGGTGCTGGGGAAAGTCATGGAGCAGATAACCTTGAGAGCCATCATGCAATATGTACAGGATAACCAGGGGGTCAGGTGCAGCCAGCATGAGTTTGTGAAAGTCAGATCCTGCTTGACTAACTTCATCTCATTCTGTGACAGGTTGACCCACTTAGTGGATGAGGGAAAGGCTGTGGATGTTCTCTGCCTGGACTTTAGTAAAGCTTTTGACACCATTTCCCACAGTGTTCTCACGGAGTACAAGTCTGATGAGGAGCAACTGAGGGAGCTGGGGTCGTTTAGCTCAAGAGAGATCTTATCACACTACAGCTTTCTGAAAGGAGGTTGTAAGGAGGTGTGGGTCAGCTGCTTCTCCCAGGTAACAAGCGACAGGACAAGAGGAAATGGCCTCAAGTTGCACTGGGGCAGGTTTAGATTGGATAGTGGAAAAAATTTCGTCACCAAAAGGATGTTCATGCATTGCAGGCAGGCCGCCTAGGGAAGTGGGGCAGTCGGCATCCCTGGAGGTATTTAAAATATGTGTAGATGTGGCACTGAGGCACGTGGTTTAGTGGCAGACTTGGCAGTGCTGGGCTAATGCTTAGACTTGATAATCTTAAAGGTCTTTTCCAACCTAAACAATTCTATGAAAACAGCCATAATAATTAGTTTCAGAGGGAATTGCAAATAGCAGTGACCTTTCCTGCATTCAGAATGCTGTCTTCATGCACAGATCTAAGAGGACAAACAGAGCAAATTCAAGTGCCTAAGTCTGAACAAAATCCCAGCAGGATTTGGCACAGCCCTGCACAGCTGCCAGTGGGAGATGCTCCACTGCTGGGAGTAGGGAGGCAGATACTGTGATGGGACCATGGGAAGAGTCTACAGGACACAGCAACCACAGGAACATGTGGCAGCATCAGGAGCTCATTCTGAGCCAAAGTCATCCCAACATTTATAATATCAAACACCTGTAACCCTAGCTGGGGAAAAGGATTTAAAAATTCCTCATTTAAATGCAGGTAAGAAATTATAGTAATGCAGATGGCCTGTAAAAATCTCAGAAACATAGTAAATTGGTATTAACTATCATAATGAGTTAAGAAATGTACAAAAGTATCCAGATGTTGAGTGAACACTGCACTTTGTCACAAGTTATTACACTTGTTTAAAAATTCAAAGCCAAAATTAAATTACATGAATCAAATAGGAAAAACCCTCATCTCTTAAGCAGTACACGTATCACAGTAAAAGTGCTGGTGTAATTGGGGGAGACTGGAAACTGCCTGAAAAGAAAAACTACGTAACTTTTACAGGAAGATCCATGTAAATTACTGCACAGATTTACTCATCTCTAATAACTGCTGAGAGGAACTCAAAGAGGCAAAAATCTACCGACATCTCAGTATCCAGTTCATACACTTTTGTATTGTAAATGGGGGCTGCCTTTTTCACTGGCAGCGATGTCACGGCAGAGATTTCACAATTGATTTTTCACAAGCTGGTAGACTACACAATGCCTTGGCATGCATACAGGCTCTTCCAGGGAAAGCGTGGAACTATCCCAACATCCTGCTGTGATTGCAAGGATGGGCCTTTCTCACCTCTACACACCTGTTATAGTTAGGGGAGAGTGAGAAAGAAAAATTGCTAAAGAATTCTTTTTCTTTAACAAAGTCAATCTGCTTTTTTTCACATTTAAGTGATTTTTTTTTAAATATACACACACACACAAGCCAGCTGCTAGGAGACAAGCTAAGAGACAAGAAGGAATGTGCTTCACACAGGCATAGAGCAGCTGTGGTTCTGCTGGTTGTGAAAGGAGAAATGCACAACTGGGTCATTTTTACTGAAGTGCAAGCCTGCAAGTTTCCCATTTAAAACAGACAGCAATCAAAATGTGGCCTTTAAGGTTTCAGATGTCCTGAAGCCCACACAAGGTAAATGAAAAGGAAATAATCCTTCCATTTTGATTGTCAGATTTTACACCTCAAACCTCACCAACATGCTTTAATTAAAATAACTCTTCCTGAGTCACACAGAAAGAGCAATTCTGGTGAAACTGTGAATATAAAAGGTCTTTTCGGCCTGCACTGCCACTTACATGCACTGGCAAGCACTGAAAGCAAGTCAATTGGAGCATCTCTTTTTGCCCCTTCATTCTCTGTAGAATGCCATGGAGCTTCTAAACTGGGAATACGTCACTTCCTCCAGCAGTGGTCCTGCCCTTAGAGCATAGTAGTAGCATGGCTTGTCCCAAAAATGTTTTGGTTACTGGAGTTATCAGGGGTATTCAACCAGTACTTAAATTTAAAAAAAAAAAGAAAAAAAAAGATGAAGAAGGGAGAATGACTGTCAGTCTAACCAACAACAGGGATGTTCATGGTGACATCACCCCATTACCCCATCTCTCAGCCTAGGAGAGTGTCTGTGTGAGCTTTACCACACTGTCTGAGGACACTTCTTACAGGACAGCTTCATCTCATGGAGACCTGTTCAACAATCATGCAAGCAAAAGGACAGTAGAGTTTGATTTTAGGAGTTAATGGCGAGCATTACACAGAAAGCTTGAGGCAACAGCCACATTGAATTAAGATGGCATCTTCTCTTCTGCACCAGCTGCAAACACAGAGTGAGCAGGACTGACAGCTGGGAGGCAGAGGCTCAAAGAATTGCAGAGCACTTTCAAACACCTAAACACCCTGCAGCGATAACTATCAGGAACATGTTTATCTACAGCTACGTTACAGAAAAAACTGAAGCTTTTGACATGCTTCTTGAGACAATCTGGCCAGAAGGATGAGCAGGGAGAGAGGGGATGGGGACCTGTGTGTGACAAACCTGAGGAACACAGGCCATTCACACTGCCTGATTCCAAGAACTTCTACCACTGCCAACCTCCAGTGCAGCTTAGTGTTAGGTCTGTTTGAAAGTTCAAACCATGGCTGGCTCCTTGTCTATGCATGACTTATGTCATGTATGTTAGAGGCAGTCTCTCAACTGGCAAAATAAAATTTACTTACCAGTAAGGGTTTGACTGTATTGTCCTTAAAGCACCATCAAAGCAGATGGGTTAGAAACGCAAAATACAAAGTCTGAAGCACTGTGAATTGTGCTAGCAGAGCAACGAGCACTGCAGGGGGGTTGAAGACTCTGACTGAACCTGCAGTTGACCTGAGGCCATGGGAGAAATTTTTCCTCTTTGAGACAACTGGATCTTGAGCACCACTGTCACAACCTAGTAGCTGGGTTCAAGGAAACTGAGTTTGACAGGGAGACATTTCCCCTGTCATGTGGCTCTAATCCTGGTGCTGGTGATCCTTTTGGTGTTGTGTTTGAACAGGGGAAATTTGGAGGCCAAAAGCAACTTTAGACTATGTCATCCAGCAGTCCATGTTGGCGACTCACACTGTCCATTGCACACCCTTGTCCATTTCTATTACCTACCTGGGGCAATCAGGTTTATTCATCACCCCAAGACTGTACACAGGCCTCTCAGGCTTCATCAAAACTGTTGTATCAGGGCACATATCCCTTAAAGCTCTCATTCCATCCTGCCCTCTGAACCCTTGTCTTCTTCTCTCAAGAACTCCTCACCTTTCTGAGCCATCCTCTGATGCCAAAGAGGACTCCACAAGCACTTCTGTTTTGCTTTTAATAAATTAAGTAGTCATTGACATGGGTTGATATAAGTGGTGTCCTTGCAGAGCAGAGTAGAAGTTACTTCACTCAATTGCCACAGCACGCCTCCTAGTCTGGATGTAGCATCTCCAGAGTTTCTTCCTATTTTTATGAAACCTGGAAACATAAGTTATTCTCCACCTTTCCTCCCATTCTCACTCCTACACAACAGTGTTTAATCTCCCTCCTTCACAGCACAATCCAGCTCACTGCATGCTGCCTGTCTGACGTAAGTCTGGTAAAGGGTTACCAAATCAGTCAGGGGACTGGAGCTCAGCACATGCAAGGGGAGGCTGAGAGCTGGGTTTGTTCAGCCTTAAGAGGCTCCAAAGAGGAAGCAGCCTGAATCATCTCAGGGACCGATGGTGATGGGACAGAAAGCAACGGACCCAATGAAAATCCCAATTAAACAGGAAAAAAATGCCTTCTCTGTAGAAATGCAAAACTTGATTGGAGAAGGCCCAGTATCACCTGATTCTGTTGGATTTATGTTGAGTGAAGGTTGAACTAGATGACCCACTTCTGATTTAAACTATTCTGTGATTTTATGATTTCATTTACCACATCAAAAGTGTACATTGCCAGACTCCATTGGGAAAGTGCCTAATTAAGAGCAGCAGCAGAACAGGCAATGGAAGATGTAGATGCATTGTAATTGCATTTGCCTTTCTGTCAGCACTGGAGCATATTCTATACTAAATATGATAAAACAGCAATATAAACTCCAATTTTTGAGGCTGTGAGGAATCATGAACCATATGAATGGATTTTACTCATCATTGTGCTTCTTGATGTTTTACACAGTGGGGAAAGAATGAGCCTTTAGTAAAGACTAAAGAAAACTCATCCCTGTCCTGTAACAGTTGTGTTCCTGTTAAGACATTTTCTATCTATAACACTACAGTTTGCATTCTCTAGGGCTGTGCTTAAGGTTCACCACAACATTACTGGTGTTTTTCAGAGTTTGAGGTTATTAAGACAGTAACAATTTTGTAAGTCGTACTTTGAAATGCACTGCTTGCTTGTAATTTGGTTATTGCTTTTCAATGGCTCATAATAAGTTCAGAAACGGGATTGGTAAGATTTTTTTATGGTTAAAAAAGCCTTCAGGAGTTATATTGATAGTAAAAGAAACTCAATAATATTAATATTAATCTTAAAAACCTTTCTATGATTTGTTGATACAAAAAGCCTCTCAAAGATTTTACTGAAAAAATCCACCACAGGGAGATTTAAATGAACATAGCATGAAAAGGCTCTGAACATAACAAACTGGCATTGATTTTCTGCATTAATAACCTCAGTTATCTGAATGCAGGATGTTCACTTTCGAGAAAGCTGTACAGTGCCCAACACACATGGAAGATATTTTTTAATCTGGCACAAGGCAGACCTCAGAAAGACTGGAATCCAGAAGAGAAGCAGGCAGTGGTAGAGCAGGTGTTGCCAGCCTAATGGGAAACAAGGGCATGAAAAAGGCACTTGTACTGGGTCAGAAAGCAGAGAGGGTCTCCAGAGAGGCATTCACTCCTACCTTCACAGGGTGACACCCGACTCTGGAAATAGGCAGCTGCCATTTGTGCATCTCTGGATACAGTAATCATCATTTGCAACAGACACAAAAATACACACAGTCACTTTGCTCTACAGAGCGTTGTTGGCAGCAGTCAGCTTACAGAGACTGTGGCACAAGCCCTGGGTGCTCTGGTTCAGCTGCCTGAGCTCCAGCCCTGCCTCTGTGGGCAAAGCACCACGGCTGCTGCTGCAGACCCTCAGGAGGAGCTGCAAATCCTGCTGTTGTTGGTGACTCTTGTACAACCACATACATCTAAGACAAAAATAAGGATGTAGGTTGGCCACCAACACCTATTTATGTCCTTCATTGCATGGGGTGGTGGTAGGAAAACAGTCAGAGAGACACACCTCCTATTTTTAACTCATCCATTGAATTTTTTGTGCACGGTGCACTGCTTATTTCCTTTATGAATCACAGCCTGCCCTGGAGACTGTTTATTTACCTGTTTGATTTTTAGGAGAGGGAACCAAGTGAAAGTGGCACTGAGCAGAGAACAACAGGCTGTATACTGAAAGAGAGAGAGAGAGCACTTAAGGAGAAGATGTCTTAATCTTGCAGTGAACATTTTTAAAAAGGAGAAAATAATGTATATTAGCAGAAATAAATTCCACTTATTTCCTCATAATTTCGTTAGGAACTGGTATTTATACAGGATAAATGCCTTGGCTAGACCCCTATAATGGTTCCTTTAATTTGCTTTCATTACATTTCTATTGCTCTGGGTTTGTCATCAACAAACACAGAGTGCTCAGAAAGCAAGACAACTCGAAATAATGATTTAGCAGCAACTAATTTGTATACATACAAATAGAATCATTCCATCAGCTTTAAATTATGAAAAAGAGGTAAGTTAAAAGCTTAGTGAATTAGTTAATAGCTAGTGCTACATGAGTAAGAAAAGCAGAAGTTTCTTACATCTAACTTTTTCCCAAACATTCCATCAAACAAAGGCATTTTCTTAATGATTAAAAAGCAAAATTAATGATCCATGTTATTGAGGCAATATAAGCTTCTCAACAGAGACTGCTAATAGCTTCCCTGAGTCGCTCGACTCACAGCCTCTCACAGCACTTGCCAAGCACCAACTGCCACAGGTCCCCTGCCACAAATCCATCACACCCTCTTGGAAAAGAACCGCTGCCTCCCGCAGCGCTGAACACGATCCTGCTAATAATGTGGAATGCAGAGATGGCGGCTGGGTATGCAGGAAGCCTGCAGGGCAATTTTGGGAGACCTGGGCTGCCCTGCTCCCCGGGCAGAGTCCAGCACGACAAGGGGCTGGCACAGGCACACAGCCCCTGGGAAAGCAGCTGCTGTCCCAGTCGTCGGTGCAACAGGCTCCTTCCCACAGCTCCCGGTGAGACGCGGCACGGTGCGTAGGGTGTTCGTGAGAGGCAGTGCTGCGCAGGGGAAAAAGCAAGAGCACTGGCTCTGCCGAGGGCTAATCTTACTTCACTTTTCTTTCACCAGCCTTTCATTGCCCCCTAAATACGGTTAATTTTGTGAAACCCTTTGAGGCCCTTTGGAAAACGAGGCTCTATGAGAACTAGATACTCAGCAATTTCAATCCTATTTAGAAGGGAACAAGTCAAGCCCCCCTTCCAGATTCCTCACGTCATGGTGTGCCTTGAATACTGATGTGCAGCCTCTCAGGCTGGTTTGCTCAAAGGCTTGAATAAGTGAACAGCGACAGAACAAGGAAGTGCTTTACTCATGAGAGCGAATATGGGGACAAAGTATCATCCTCATGACAGCAGGAATGTGGTGGCTTTTCAATCTCACTGGCTTTCCCTGAGGTGCTGTTGCCTTCTTTTACCTGCAGGCACTTGGCACAGTGAGGAAAAGCATCACATGGAAGAAAAACACTTGTAATGACATTGCATCTATTCTTCTCACTGAGCTACAAGGACTGTATGATCTAGTTATCCCTGCTAATTTCAGGGGGTTTGGACTAGATGACCTTTAAAGGTCCCTTCCAACCCCAACTATTCCGTGATTCTATTTATACCGATTATGACCTTTTCCTAGCACTGTTGACTATAGTAAAACAGATGGTGCACAGTTTCATTCTGATCCAGCACTTTGACCCATCTTTTTGACATGCCAGAAAATGTGACCAAAGTGTGATTCTGAATTCACTAAAAGTTTGAGCTGTTGCCACCCTCAGAAAACAAAATAAAGAGTATTTGCATAAGGATGCACCTTCCAGTTCCCTGTAAGTATAGTCAACAAGGGACATTTTATTTGAAAATATTTTTTTTTCTCCTTTAACAAATTCTTATGCACAAGTTGGTAATTGGACTGTAAGTGACTTCCCAGATAAACAAAAAATATATTGTGAGAAGCAGCTGAGAAGATGATTCTCTCATTGTATCCCACTGTATTTCTGCTGAAATCCTATGACTTCTTATGCTCTTTAACATTTACTACATATTATATTTCTGAGTTCCCCATTACACCTGGCATTCCAAGATCTCTTTGTACAATATAAACAGATTACATGGCAAAAGATTTCTGAGAAAAAGAAATATAATTCAATAATTGTTTTAAAATTGCTGTAATTTCAAGCTATAAAGCTAGGGATGGATAAATATTCATGAGTGTTAGGAGAGAGAGCTAAAAGTGGAAGCAAAATGTTTGCTTAAATTTTCCAGCACTAGCGCTTCCATCCTCTCTACAATACTCAAAAGATAGAGGAGGTTCCTAGTGAGACAATATTGAAGCAACAAATCCCTGGTCTGCCATGGTCAAAATAAAATCATATAAAACCATACCTCATTTTCCTAGTTACTGGAATGTAAATGACTGAGTGCAATCCAGAGACTGGTGAAGTGTCCTGCCTAAAAATTGTAATTTTGTTGAAAACACTGTTCTTTGGATACATCTGGTGGATAAACTCTCCATTTTGGGTGACACAGGAAAAGCTGCTTCTGTTTTTCTTCCCCAACTGAATAAAATGTGAAGACAGACATAAACAGCCTCTGAAGCACACATCACCTTAAACTCAAAAGAGTGGTATTACCACTACTTCAGAAATTAATTTCACATTTTCAAACAGAGATGTATTGCTGCCTCTGTATGGAAGCATTAAATGAAAAATTTATTTTAGAATCAGCTCCATAACACCACTAACACTTCCAAGGCATGTTGCAAATGTAATTATGTGCAATAGCAAGACTATTTAAGTCATGTAACTGCATAATTAGGGTCTCTTCTGGCTCATCATTACAAGAGACTAAATAAGATTAAAACATGACTTGATTTTTATCTACTTTTTCTACTTTGTCACCTGAAATTTCTTGGTAACTATTAATAGGGCAGATAATAAAAAGGTTTTGTTCCCCTCTTCAGTAATAGCCATTGCTAATTTCCATTACAAGTTGTTTTCCTCAGGCTTTGGAAAAAAGAACTGCAATGATAATAAGCAATTTATTTCTGTGAACAGCAAAACCTTGACTTTACGGCTGACAATAAACAAGTAAATATTTTCCTTTAGCAAGGAAAAATTGAAACATGTCAAAACAACATTAGAGTGGAACCTGACCATTACCACTGATGAAGAGTGGAGACTTATTACTAACAGAATAGTAGCAAATTCTCCAGACATGGGAAAAACGCTGAAGTTGTTTACAGGCACTTGTGTACATAATGAATGAATAAAAGATGTCTTGGCATTAAATATGAATCCAAAACTAGAAAATTAAGGCAAGCACCTTGAAAGCAATTCATTATTGGCTGATGTCTGAGATCTTGCACCTGAGATCACAGGGAAGAAAAGTAGATCTTCTGTAAAAGCATTGTGCAGCATGAAGACTATGACACAGTTGCCATCACGAAAATGGGGTGGCATGACTTGTATGAGCTGCAATGGATGGGGAGATCCATAATCAGACCTGTCTTTTCCTCCACATGCCCAAGGCACAGGCAACCCTCTCTATTCTATGTCTCTCATCATTTGAGTTCAATGACACAGACACAGAGACATCCACGGCCCACGCTCCCATCCCCAGCCTCTCCTGGCCCCACAGGCCAGAGCATGCATGGATTACAAGCAATAACGGAAGATGAGACAGCCAAAAGTATAGGAGGGAGCAATTACATCCTACACGATTTAAAGGTAGTTCACTGGTTTGGCTTTTCTTAATATTTGAAGAAAGAGGTGGCACCATTTCTCATGTCACTTTCTGATGTGTATGACCTATTCTCTGGTGGGTGGTGTGTGGCAAAATAAAGAGGAAAAGCCCAGGTGATGTGCAGCCAGCACAGGAACACCAAGATACGATGCCATACAAGAGGATATGCAATATTCAGAGCAGTAATCGAGGCTGTGGATGAGCTGTATCCAGGCCCCCTGGAGAACCATTGTTTGCTCTATAGACCCCAAAACCCATTATGCCAGGCAACAGAAGAAGGATAACCATTGCCTTTATTGCTAAAATTGCAGTGTAGAAAAATATCATTAATAAGAGTAGGAGTTTTACCTGCCCGTCTCTCCCTACTACCTTTCTGTGACTCCTCCATGCGTACTGAAGTTGCACTCACACACATACACTGAGCCAACAAAGGTTATTTTAAACAAAGAGAAAACTATTATGTATCAGAACCTTGAAAGGCGACACATGAAAAACTGGAGACACGACCTTACTTTTGCTGGTGACTTCACCACTAACTTTTTTCTTACTCTCAGCCTATATACTGCTTATATGTGAGGTTCTATAGTGACATCTGGTTTTAATACAGGGCTTTCCACCTCTAAAATTCCTGCTGTTGTTGCTAACTCTGTTTTCAAACAGGGAGACTGAAACCTATCTGCGTCCCAGTTATCTGCTTCATTCCTTTCTTGGAGGTTCCCATCCTGCTGCATAGTTCAGCTGCTGCAGGATGGACAGCATATATTCCAGCCCCACAGCTGCCTGGACACCACCACAGTTTTTAAAACAGCTCCTGGTATATGTAATTTCATTTTACAGACTGGAGTTTAGATCAGTGCCAATTGTCTCAGTATCTGTGAACTACAGCTGTTGAGCAGCTGCTAGACAAGTAGCAGCAGGAAAAATCAGAAGGGACAGGATGGGCTGCCAGGGACAGAATCCACTACAGACATCTCTGCTTAGGATCCCTGTGGGATACCTGTCAAGCAGGAGTCATGAGGAGCATTGGTCAACAGAGAGCAGCAAATGCTTCACTCAGGTAGAGATTGCCAGGCACCTCACATCTAGTCACATCAGTGCATATGGTGGCCCAGACCTGGCCATCAGTCTTCCCAGCAGGGCTGTAAGAAATTGAAAGACTTCCAGTGAGAGCAAAAATAGAGACACAGCCTCTTGTAACAAGCACTGGTTCAAAAGCAGGCTAACATGGTCAGCTCAGCTTTCAGTTTGAGTATTAGCAATAGCAGTAAGGGGACAGTGACTGTGCTTTAATTATAAGAAAAGCCCAGTAAGCTGTTCTCTCTTTAAATATATCCTCCTACACCATGAACAGCTTCACTTTAACAGAAAGCACATTAGATCCTCAATGGAAACACAGCAGAGCTTGGACTGTGGGAACACAGCTGCTAAGCAACCTTACCAACATCCTGTCTATTCCTGCACTGTAGCTGTGAACAGTTACTCCTCCATGTAACCCTCTCCTTTCTGTCACTGCTTTTTCACAGCTGTATACTCTTGTAACTGCAAATGGGCCCAAACCAAACTCCCAGAACTAAAATTATTCTCAGATTTAAGGAAATCTGGCAGGAAATCCTAACAGGTGTCTGCCCTCTCTTGCTACAACTGGATGAAGTGGAGCCCTAAATATAAACAATCAAAAACTTTCAAGGCTGTGTTTCTGTTTCAGATTCTGTGGTTCAAGCCAGTCTATACTCATTTTCTTATACTGATCTCTACCGACAAAAAACCAAACCATAAACTAAGCAATTTTACCAGATTTTTTTAAAATACTTTCAAATTATTGATGGAAATTACATTTACTGCATTCACTGACTACTCTGTCCACTCTTCCTGGATGTCGAGCTAGTGCTGCTTTGTAGGAGCAGCAGATTTTATTTCACAACTGAATGAAACAAACCCAGCCAACACAGTGTTTGGGGTAAAAGAATGAACCACTGCCTTCTTGGCACATCTCCATGTTAACAAAAGAAGTGAGCATTGCCCAACTTTACCTTGTTGTCTGGGAGGCTGCCCAGAGATTTACTTCCAAAGGATCCTGGTCTATTTAAACTCCCCAGATTAGGGACTGCACAAATTTAAACAGAAAAGATTTAATAGAAAGACTAAAGACTGCTGGCTGTGCTTCCGAAGGACTCAGGGAGCTGTTTGCTTTGGAGAGTATATTTCCAGCAGTACAATATTAAGACAGAGTAAAGTTACATCCCTGAGAATGCAAAATTTAATCTTTCACTGGGATATTGCATCTCTAATTAATATATCATCGTACTATTGGATTATATAACTAATCGTTATTAGTAATATATTAATAATATTAAATTACAAAGATTGAAATATCTAATATTGGAGGAGTTAATATTTATAAAAATAAGTGTCTAGAACTGAATCTCACGTGGAATTATGAGGTAGTTGGGAGATACATTTACTCCGCAGAGTTTTACCCATAAGAAACATTATTCCAGATCTTAGAAATTACAATCTCAAGACAATGATTTTCCATCTTTTCTAAATGTGTGGGACTGAAATTTTCCATGGGGACTGAGGGTTCCAGTACAGTGCAGTTTAGCCTAGTGATAACAACTTTGATTTTTCTCCACACTTGTCACAGAGCCATTAGAAAGCATCAGCAGAATCCAGCAGTCTAAGCACAGATTGAAATCCCCTTTTTCTGAGCTGTAAATGTCAAAGTAGGCATATCTCTTTGCCTAGGCAGCAAGGAAACTGACTTTGGGAAAGAAAACAGTCTTGAGGCTGAAGAGCAGGAACTTTTTGGGAATGAGACACTCTGCTTTCTGACTGCTGGCAGGCCATTTAACTCCTCTCTTATTATGTGTCTGTCCAAGGTCAGCAAGTGGCCTAATGGCCAAAGCCATCAGCCATCAATGCAGGAGGAGATTTACAAAAAAAAGGAAAAACACTTGTACTTGGATAGGGCCATGATATTTTACCTTCACCAAAAACTTCTTGTCTGTATTTCTCTTTCTCCCCCACTAGAAATGTGGAATATCTCATACATAAAAGCATCACAACCAGATTCCCATGGGCTCACACACCCAGAGCAAGGAGGAATTAAAGCACTGCACACACCAAAAGGAAATCACTGCATTTTCTCCCTCACAACTTCCATGCTTGTCCCTGATCCATCAGAGAATATCCACTTATTAAAGACCACTAGCACCAGCTAAATTGAATTTATTTTAAACATTGAATGTTAATCTCAGGAATGCCTCAGTGAGTTCAAGAGCTGAGAAGCAGCTTACATAGAATCACAGAAATGTTTAGGGTTGGAGAAGGCCTCTAAGATCATCGAGTCCAACCATTAACCCTATGAATAATTTTTATATTAAAACAATAAACCCATCCTTTTTCCCCCTAAGAAGCTAAAAAGCTCTATAACTACTCTAGCTTTGGTCTTAGAGCAAATTTTTATGTTTGCGACTCTCACAGCATAAAACACATGAATAATATGTTTGCATTACATGTTCTATTTTCAATGCAGCTTACAAAAATCAATTCATACACGCACTACTGCTGCAAGACAGGAAACTACCAGTTTCATCCCATCACTGACATCCAAAAAATCAGTACTAGCCAGGTGTTATCTCATCTATGTGCATCCGGGAGGGTTGTGTTACTCTAATGAAACTGATTTTAATAGTCTACTTAAGTGTCTCTAATTTCTCCATGTCGGAAAGACATGTACCTCTCTATCTGTCTATATGTACATGGCCATCCGGTAATGAGGGAATGAAATGCATTTTCTTCCTGAACACTGCCCTCCACACACAGTCCTGGGTGAAGCATGAAGTCGCAAAGAATTCACTAAGAGTTATTTGGTAACTATTAAAGCTGAGAAATACAAAGGGCTTGAAATGAAGGAAAACACAACTGTTTACCCTGAACAGAACACTCAGCTTCTGGGAAGGCAAATGCTCCATCCTAGCCACATCTGCTGGGAGCATGGCAGCTTTATGCTCTGTGGGGCTGAGTCACTCTCCTCTCTCTCAAACTTCTTTCTAGCTACTTGCACACAAGCCATGGGGAAGCCCCCAGACATTCTCGTTGCCTATACATGCAATGTCAGA
The DNA here is from genome assembly GCA_013397865.1 of Struthidea cinerea. Taxonomy (NCBI): domain Eukaryota; kingdom Metazoa; phylum Chordata; class Aves; order Passeriformes; family Corcoracidae; genus Struthidea; species Struthidea cinerea. The sequence goes on along the minus strand of VZTI01000536.1, from coordinate 25,997 downwards.
TTGTGAGGGCATTGTTCCAGCAGTCTTGACTGATATTTTCCTTGGCACCTGTGCAGTAAGGTTTTGGCAGTAATTAGCAGGGTTGCTTTGCAATTGTCTGTTGAATAAAACTTTGTTATGACCTTCATTTGCAATAATCTTAGCATTCAATAAAAAAGAATGTTAATGAAAACATGTTCATGAGGGATTAACATAGCAAGAAATATAAAAATGCTGTGTAGTTTTTAAAAAATTACTAAATACCTTTCTCATGACTACACTAATTAGAATATTTATTCTAAATTATTTATACTGACCTGAGCAAATCTATCTCTCAAATTTAAGCTGCACTACTAAATGTAATAGCAACATTATTAACAGAGTGTTTGAAGTTGCATGCCTCATATAACACAGTGGCAATACTCTTCTCTGCTGTTCTACTGCTATGTTCACTTAGCACATGAAATTTGAGGGTGTTTGTACTAGAAGTGTTAGGGGTTTTGGTCCCTTCCTCTTTTTCCATTCCCTTTATAGGCAATTCCCTGGCCAGAAAAAAGGCACAAAGAAAATCAGCTGTAAGGACAAGAGTCAATGGCAGAGCAACCCTGTCCTTTCTAGGGACAAGGTTCATGCTGCAGGATATTGATTGAGCCACTTTGTTGTGTACTACAGAAATGTTCTGTAGCTTAATGTACCCTGGAGGGGATGGGTATTTAGAGAATGGTTTTAGGGTTCTTGTTAAATCTATTACCTGGCAATCCACAGTTGTGGAGGACAAAATTTCTGAAGATTCATGGGAACATTCCAGCTGCATGCTGTGCAAATGTAAACTTCACTTCTCAGCCTTTACTAGCTATCATCCCATTAGCAAAAGTGTCCATTCAGATCTCATTTGTGTTGAGCCTTTTAAACATCTGACTCCATGATGTTCAAGATTTGGTATGATCCATGTTCGAACACTGACTGTTACCTCTTATCTGTGTTAACGCACTTTGGGTTTTATGATCAAAGGTTAGACCACATGGTGAGGTGGTAGGGAGAACAACTGGACGTGTAGACACTCTTTTATTTGAAAAGAGACTGACTGGTGTAGGATGTTTATCTTAGGAAAGGATAAACCAGACATGATAAACAGATATGACCCAGTCAAGCATCTGCAGTGCTTCCTTTAGTGAAGTTCAGCAGTCCCAGCTGGTGTGTTAGGGAGACTTATTAGAGCCTTTTCTAGTCTTTCTGGGCAGATAATTTAGTTATAACGGTACTTGTAAAACTAAACTCAATGCAAGTAGTGGTTATTTCAACTCTTTTATTCCCTCACAGAAGTGCCAAGCAAAGGGAAGAAAATTTAAGGACAGAAACGCAAAGCAGCTCTTCTCAAGGCAGGCAAACTTTAGAAATACATACCAAAAAACATCTTTAACACAGTGCCAGAGAGTAAGAGACACGGCCAGGCCAAACTGCCTGGGAGGATGTTTGTTACCACTGTCTATTCCGCAATCATATTCAAAGTCCCTTGAGACAGAAAAATTTCGTGCATTCTCCTTCTAACCCTGCACCACTGAGCAACAGACAGGTCACCGGTTCTGGCACCTTTCAATGGAAATTCAAAAAACTGCAATTTTTCTTTTTACATTACAAAGTAAATCATAAAATTTATACAGACTGAATGCTAACAGAATGGTTTCCTATGTTTTATACATACCATGCATTTTAATCAAATGATCACCTGCCTATACATTTCTCGCTACTTCCAGGGCCTTGATTTATATCTCTAGAAACTGTCTGCCTGCCCCAGATCAGAATAACACCAAAAACCCCCAAGTATTTCTGACCATTTGAATATTGCTTACAGTATTTTTGCTTTCCTTAGGTTTGCTAATGTAAACAACTGAAGTAAACCAATTACTCCAAAAGGCTTTTTTGCCTTATTGCACAGATTTTGAGAGTAGTAAAGACAAAGGATGGAAGCAAGAGTTCAGAGTGCTCCAAATCAGGGGATACAATGTTAAAATGCCTGACATTGCTCATGCCACAGGGTCTTTATCCAGTTGTGCGTTTCAGCTTTGTACAGGGAGGAGCTCCTTCAGCTGTCTCACTTACTTATAACACTTCAACAAAACTGTCTCGTGCTATCACATTCTCCCAGGACAGATATCCACACTCACAGACTATGGAATATCTTCTGGAGGTCTATTTACAACAGGTAATGTAGCATGACTAAGATTTTGTCAGGGGAACATACTGTCTCTGGACTCATGATGCTCAGGAGGGCTGGCATTAGTCTTGTTGACAAATCTGAAATGAAGTGCAAACCTCTCAGAGGAGGTGCCAGGGGAAGTCATGTGCTATCAGTGAAACAGTGCAGGATATAGGCCTTCCTCCAAGATCACCACCCCAAAAGTGAAATGCCAGTTTTACAGACAGTAAGCTGGTCAGCAGTATTTCATCACATGACATTCTGGAGAGAAAATTAGCAAGTAATATACAAATATAAAGAGGGTTTTTTCTTTCAGACTTTGAATTAAATGTGTCTATGACAGTGACTGAAACTCTGTTTTCTGACTGACCTGAAATTTAACATCAGACTAAACTCTGATCTGCTCTGCCAGATGTGTCAGGATAACATATGGCTCTGCACTGTGCAGGCCAACCCAAGTGAAAACGGGGCGGACTAGAACATTACAGAGCCGTGGTCCTATAGCAAATACTTCTTTAAGCCATTTACTGGGGTTTAGGCAGTATGTAACTCTGTCACAGAGTTAACTATTAAAAAGATAACAGTTTTAGGCACTGCCCTGAAATACAAGACTGTGAAATGCAAAACAGGTGAACTTGCCATCTGGAATGGTGAGAGCTGAATACACAGGCATTTGCCACATTTAAAATGACAGCCCAATCCACAGGAGGAATTATGAGGAGAACAAAGCGGACAAATGCTCTTTTGATGGCTGCCTTGAATTTCCTAGTTCCATGTGCCCATGTTTGCCTACTCTCAGGTAAGTGCTGGGTGTGCAGTGTGACGGTTAAAAGGCCAGTGCTATTTTTAGCTGTGTACACATTGCAAGGCAGCAGAAATGTAGGGCAATTCACACCAGCACGGCACAGGCAATTCTTGCCTGAGAGCATGCAGCCCTCTAACTGCAGCTTGAACAGAGAGAGCCACAGTCCCAGTCAAGGGCTGGTTTATAATATCTCCATATCAAAATCTACTGCAAATATATATGCCCTCCAACACGAGCGGCCAAGTGGAATGGATGTTTTTGTCTGGGGCTCTGTTTAAGCAGGCAAAGGGGTGAAACAGGGCTGCTGTGTGACCCTCACAAGCAGCTTCCCTGCCTTTCTGACCTGAAAAATTTAGTTCTGACCAATCTCTTTTAAATTCCATGTTATCACTGGCTCCAGGTTCATACAGAATGCAGAGGGATTCTCAAAAGGCAGATCAACATCCACTTCAGCCTCCTCACCTACAGATCAGCAGCCAGGGTGAGGGTTCAAGGACACAGGCTCACCAAGGGCCGCAGGACAGCTCTAGAACATTTGGACAACAGGCTAACTAGAGGCATTCAATTTGTTGACTGTCCATAACAGAGGGTCTTTGTACACTTTTCCTTCCCATAAAGACATTATTGGGCACTGTTGTCATCCCCTGAGACCTCTGTCCTTATGATAAGTTTTTCCAGTATTTAGGCACAGAGGTTGTTCTGAGGTGCAGTGGAGATGTCATTCTACATGGAATGGCACAGAGAAGAGTCAGCAGTAATTTTCTGGTCGTTTTGGGCAATGAAGCAGCTTTTGCTGCTGGGAGGAGAGAGGAAACATAGCCGTGACCACAAGCTGGTCCTTCGAGGTGCCAGATAAGTTTGACGTCAGTGCAGAAGATGGCCTAGAAGGAGGGTAAGCATGATAGCACCAGGAGAGGGAGCTGAGCCCTGCAAAGACAACACTGAATAAACCATCCATGCACACTTCCTGCATCTCAACAGGCGAAGGAAGAATTGTTGTTTGGGGTAGAGCTAAAAACAGTGGGATGCAGCCAGCAAAACAAAAACATCATTAAGGCTGAACGTTAGGAGACATCTGAAATGATGAGTAAGTGGCACACTTAAAATGAAAACGCAAAACAAAAAAAAAAAAAAAAACTGTGCCTGACGTGCCATTTTAGCATACTACAAATTCTGATTTAGCTGCAGAAATATATGTTTGAGTAAAGTTGAATGGAGTTCCCACAGAGTTATTAACAGAAAGGCTCAGGGTGAGAGGCGATGGCTTAGCTACCTCTCAGCAACTATCTGCAGATTATTTAATGTCTGTAATGTGCTTTAAAGATGAAAACCACTCAGTGCTTAGAAAATTAGAACAAAAAAAAAAATTCCCCAACAGTGGCATCTATTAAATTACAAAATAACCTCTCCAGGGAAGCCTCAGAAATATTGTCATTAAATAAATTTAAAACTGAACAGCTTGAAATGTGTTTACTATAGGAAAGAGACCTGCATTTGCCCCAAGGAAAAGAGATTAAATGTCCTAAGGCTTCAATAGTCTTTTATCTCCATTTTTTTATCGCTCTTCCCTGATGCACAGGGGAGAGAGATGATTATTTAAACTCTTTTTTCCCCCTCTGGAGCTGTCTGGTGAAATGTGCTGACAGGTACTATCCATCGACTGTGTATTTCAGGTAATTCACACGGCAGGCAAGCAAGGGGGCCCATATTCCTTGACAAAAGCGAGGGCATCCTGGAGGAGGAGGCAGCTTCTCTTTGAGACCAAGACAAGCCTACAGCCTTTGCCATTTTCAAGGCAGACCAGAAATAACGTGACCCAGACACGTATCTAGACAGATGCACACAGCAAGCAAGTTTAGTCAATCCTAGACTGTCATGGCATGCTCAGAACAAAAGGAAGAGGCAGCCTTCTCTTTTTCCTTATGGTCCTACTGCATCTGATCTATACAAAAAGAGAAGCTCTCTTCCTATCATTGACAAGAACCAAGAATGAGGTTGTTTAAATTGCCAGTGGCAGAAAGAGGGGCAGGAGAAAGGGAAATGGGAATTTAAAGAGCAAAGTCAGCTGGTGGAAGAAGGGATTCAGACAAGGCCACAGAAGCAAGAAGCTCAGTTGTTTTGGCTCTGATTTCCCATTAGCTCAAAGCTACGTCCCTGTCTAGGATGGTTACATATTGCAGTCCCCATGCAGTGGGCACCTCACCTCACAATTGTATCTGCCCTGAAATCTATGGAGTGGGCCAGAAGCTCCAATGAGGTTTATTATAGCCTCCAGGTAAGGGCTGCCTCGAGTGCCCTGTGAGCCCTGAGAGGCACTGTCAAGTCTGGAGCAGAATTCTGAGTCACAGAGCAGCTGCCATTACGGTGAGTACCAATTACACTGGAGGAAGTCCCTTCAATCGTGTGACGCGAGGCTGAAGTGTGGGCAGCCCTTTGAGGAGATTCTACGCCTGTCCACCAACACAACTGTTCTGCAGCTCAGCAGGAACGAGAGGTGACAGAGTGGCAGACACTGTCTGAGGGAGGGAGCTGTGATCCAACATAGAAGATGCCATCAAGGGCAGCAGGGAAGATAAAATGCACATTTTTTCTTAACTTGTTGTATTGGTTTGAGAACAAACCAGTGGGAGATCACAAGTCAGGATTAAATTTAATAGGGAAAAAAAATTAGAAATAAGGGAAATAATATAACAAAAAGCACTGACAAAGTCAGATACAACCTGACACTCTGTTAGGGTGGTGGTAGCAGTCCAAAATGAAGTAGTTCAGTTGAAGCGATGATCCTATGGAAGGTCTAGTCTCCAGCTGAAGGTCCAGTGGTAGCTCTTGTCCTTGGGTAACCCAGTAGACAGGGCTAAGTTAGGTAGTTCTAAGGGCAGGTTATATCCAGGTGGGAATGCTTGGCTCCTCCCTCCTGGGTGGAGCATCTCACAATAGGATGAGATAAGTCCGTGAGTCATGTGGTGGTTTCTTATGGCCCATTGTCTGTTATCAGGGGTGGGTCATTAGCAGGTGATAACAGCTAATGGCCCACAGCTGGTGGTAATAGAATACTTAAATACATCTATATTGTAACCTAGGACACTTGTACACAGCTTCAATACTTCTATTAAATTACATTTTCTATCATTATTTGATCATCTGTAGGTTTTTGTAGCAAATGGGAAGTACAGCAAAAAATTCAGAAATAATTTAATGCTCTTGCTAAGATAAGTGGAGCATACAGAAGTTTTTTCAAGAGTACACACATGGGTCCTCAGCATAATTATGTTACTAGAAAGTTGTCATCTCTCCTTAGCAGTAAAGGGCTCATATTTTTTCCTCTGCATTCAGCAAGACATCAGATGTTGTACAGATATTCTTCAGACATGAAGATGTTTGCAGGCCACATAAACCTTCAGGGCAGCAGGGAGAGAGAAAAATAGAAATTGAAACTCCTCAAATGACGTCTCATTTCCAGCTACATTCTGTAGGCCAGTTGGCAGCACATGGGAGTCAGGTAAGAGTTTATAAACTGCATTTCCAGGGACAATCAGACAAGTAGTTCAGAGGCAGGCAGGAACAAAAGACACTGGTCACTTCATGAAAGATACTTTGATACAACCTGCCACTACGGAGTCCTTAATGAAATTTGCTATGCAGTATCAGCAGTAGATGATGAGGATGGCTGGCCACTGTCTCACCCTGTTTTTTAATCTCCATGGGCTTTTAAGGTAACTTACCCAATCCTGGAACTTGCAAACAAGTCATATCCTGTTGGTAAATCCAAATCTCCCATCACTGCTTGTCCTACTTTCTGGGCCAAAGTCCCAGTACTGCAGTACAAAGTTGCAAGCCAAGTATCATAATTCAGGGAAGAAATTTGAGCAGCTCAAAACCCAAGATGCTTACAAGGGGAATATTTGATGAGGAAAAAAATCACACATTACAAGATCTTTACAAGTTTGACATCATAAATCAATCCAGAACTCTACTTCTCAGAGTACTCAGGTACTCAAAATGCTTATTTCACAGTGTAACTGTGCAAGATACAGGTTTATCTTAATGGAAAATTACTTGATAGCTAATAGCTGCACTATGAGAATTAGAACCAAAGTTTCATTTGGAGATCTCTTTATATTGAGTGAAATTTGTCATTAAGATTCATCAAGTGAAAATTTCACTATCAGCAAATTTGACTGATGTACTTGAAGATTTTTCAAGAAGTATATTTAAACTGAACTAGAAAATCGGGATTTATTCCAATAAAACCACCAGATTGTTGTAAATTACGTACAAAATTATTTTTTAATTAGAGGCTTGTTTTATGATAAGGTATGTTAATATTCATACTTGCTCAGGGAAAATAAAGTCACAGTACATGTGCCAAACCTCATTAAAAAGGCACATGATTCAAATCATATTCTAAAAATAACAATAAATCTTGTTTTATTGCAAGTTTCTTGTAGCATATCCATATTACAAGGCAAACCAAAATACAACATATTATATTTTGTATACAGCCTCATGAAATAACGGAATGAAATATTTACTGTATGCAATGGATAAAATCAATAACAAACAACTTCTCAGCTTTTTGCTTAATAACCAGTGATCCATTCACCTTCCTTTCCTTCAAAAACATAAGGTGTAAATAACTTTCCCCAAATCTTACGGATGTACTGATAGCAAACATGCTGAGTAAAAGATTCATATTTGACTGAAACAGCTAAATCATAGGGATGCCTTTACAGAATTTTATTATTTCACCTCCTAAAGATCAAATAAGCAATTCATTTTCTTGCAAATAAATGGCTAAGGAAAACATGTAGGATTGACTTTAGGGAATTTCTGAGCTATTTCACCCCCATAGCTTTTTGCTTAGAATTCTCAATATGTGATGACAATCTTTTTAGGAAGGCATTTGGATGCACTTAGTTCAAAAGTCCTAGTATGGCCAAAAAGACACAACTTAGGAGCAAAGCTGTTACTGTCCCTGAATCTTTAACTTGCAATCACTCAACTTCTTTAACTTGCAATCACTCAATATTAATCTTGATCTAATTATTATAGAAAAGAAAAAGGAGAATGCTATTAAGTCTCAATAACCATAAAGGTGAAACTGGAACACGTATCTCATAGTCCCTGTGCCTTCTCCACTTTACACTCACCTTGCCACTGCCCACCTTGATCCTAAGGTGGCTGGCCTCACACCATACATAACATTTTATAAACACTGAATCCTTTCTCTTCACTACTCCTAAAAGCAGTTTCACCGAGTTGTCAGGTCTGCCTTTATTTAACCATTAGTCATTGACCACCGATGTGTTGTTTATAGCTCTGGGGTCTCAAGTATCATCCCATGCCCTCTACTGACATCTCAAATCTGTACTCCTCTGCAGTGCATCCAGTAGTTTTCCTTTTGAGACCTGTGCCATGATACCATGTTTATAGTCCTCTATGCTACATCATTTTGCTAGGGCCCTGCGTCCTTCATTCCACATAAAACAACCACTTGTTACTCTCAGCTAAATTAAAATTAAAATTCTGGTTGAATCACACAAAGCTAAGCAAAAGCAGAACAAATTGTCTAACAGTCACTGGGTCATTAGGAAATTGCTGTTCCAGCTAAAACAGCTAAAGCAAAGCCCCGGACAGGCCAAGACAAGCCCAGATAAAGCCGTAGGTCCTGAGGCCTTACAGAGCTCCTGCAGACCCTCTGGGCTGCTCCAAACAACAGCAATGCGTGTTACCACGAGTACAGTAAATACTGAGCTACAGGGTTACACAGAGTTTGGGTGCATGGGAGCCTACAAATGTAGTCCATCCTTGGAAAGCTCTATCACATAGTCACGGTGCCTCACAGCCAGAGAAGGGAACTTGGGTCAACCAGCCTCCTCTTTGCAGTCACTTCTATCTCACTTGGAAATAATTGACTTCTCCTAACCAACAGCTGTATCTATCCTGACCCAGCTAACTGGAGACTCTACTGTTTCCTTCCTACCTTGATGAAAGTCAGCCAGCTTTAAAGAAGGAAAGGCTTGTAAGATTTTTTTTGCTGGCTACTGGCTTTTCCATGAAATTTAGCCCAGGCAAGAGCATACAGGGAAATGTTTCTTTCTCTGCCCAGAGGAGCAAGACCTGGCTTAATACTGAGCCATAAATGGGACTGTAGACCTAGGAGCCAGTTTAATTGGGTTCTATTCCCAGTTCTTCAGCAGTTCCTTGCATGACCTTGAGGAAGTAATTGGTAATCTGTGACAAGAGCAGAGCTGATGCTTCTGCTAAATGGAGGCAGTATTGTCCCTTAAGCTTTTATGCCAAAGCAGTTCAACAGCTATAGATAAAATATGACATTTAAATGCACACTACTATTTTATTATCCACAAAACTCACCTCCAAGCCAGTTTTGTCATTTCTGACACAGACCCTTTTAACATGCACTGAAACGCTACATCAGGCCTGAATGCCAGATCCCAGTGAACAGTCACCTGAAGCAAGCACTGCATGTATGGCTGCAAGAAAGAAGCTGCCCTACCTTCCTTGATCCCATTTTCAACTGCAACACAGTCATACTCTGGAAGTGAGCATTGGGATGCTGTGCTTTTCATCAGCATTCTTCTGCGAGAGGCCTAGAACAAAAAAAAAAAAGTAAGGAGGGGAAAAAAATCATAATACTTCATGCAGTAGCTCCTTTATTTTTCTTCCCTCAGTCCTGACCTTGCCAGCTTCAAGTCAGCTTCAAAACAGCTCCTGCTGTGCAGCTCCCTATGACACTCTTAGAGCAACTCCTGTGCCTCAGAAACACATGCTGTTTGTGCTCACTTCATTTATTCTTCATTTTAGACCAGACTGAATAGAATTTGGAAGCCAACAAAAATTCAGCTTTAACTGAAGGTTCAAGGTCACAAACATGTCGAATTTAAAGAACTACCAGGGAGGATTTCCTTAAGTCCTTGGCTGCCCCTATCCTGACTGATCCCAGCTCCCAATCACATGATCATTTCTATTTTGCCCTAAAATAAAAACCCAGAGATACCTATATTCACAATTACTCCTCACTGTTCCCTATAGTACAAGTTGTCAAAAGATGCTTAGGTTATCTACCCACTGATACTCGAAAAGCAACTCCTCATTAGGCCTGCAAGTGGAGTCTTGGAGTTACCAAAGGGAACAAAACACAATTAAAAAANTGGGTTGGGTAAAAAAAAAAAAAAAAAAAAAAAAAAAAAAAAAAAAAAAAAAAAAAAAAAAAAAAAAAAAAAAAAAAAAAAAACCCAACACCCAACAAAACCCAACCAAAAAAAAACCTCTCACAAATTTTTGTTTAACATGGTTAGACACCCTACCAGGCTAGTGGAGAGTTATGAACATTGCTATAAGCACTGAGGTACTACCCCATCCTGTTTTCTGCAATGTACCCTGGTGCTTTATGCTACTTCAGGTGTGTGTCCTCCTTCAGGTCTGCAAGCAGTGTTAAATGTTCATGAACTTTCATAAATTATAAAACTCACAGCAACTGCACATTAATTATTTTATATCTCAGATTTACACTGATCTTTGCAAAAGGTAGTATACCTTTAGCAATTCTTTACTATACCATTTAGGAGAGGTTATATAAATAGGTGATTGTTTCTATTAGTGATTATTCTAGAAGTAGAAATTACTAAGAAGTGTAGCTGTTACATGAGGGTTTGCATTATAGATGTAGGCTGAGTCTGAGTTTTCTTAATGAAATTATTATCTAAATACCCTGATGCTATTACTCTTCTCTCACTTCAGAATAACTCTTCAATTTATCTTCTCTTTTTAGGGCATTTGTCATCTCCAGTTGCTCAAGTTAACCAGTTTAACCTATGTCCTCCCAAAAGGGTCTGTCATCTCAGCACAGAGACACTGAAAGCACAAAAAGCCCAAACTGCAACTTTCATTCATTTTGCTCAAAACCAAACAAATCCTGAGGGCTGCTCTCAAATGCAAACAGTGCCACATGATTCAGACACTCTCATGTGTTTTTCTTTACTAGAGTTTATACAGCTCTTTTTTTCCACAGCACTTCCACTCCTTTGCTTATGACAGTTAATGAAACCAGGCCTACACAGGGAGAAGGCATTTAATGTTACAACACACATGTTACTCAGCCCATGTAACCATGTACTCTATTGCCTGTTCAGCACTGCACATTTCTAGCACTCTCTCCAATTTATTTCTAAGTACTTCTATTCAAAGATCTTCTATAATTAGGCCAAATACAATCAATTCACAGAGCACCATTGTTTTCCCATGTTTCAATTGAGTTGTTCAGGGCTGTTACATACTCTGAATTGATTGAGCATAGGGATTACTTTATCTCCAGGGGAGATGACGATCAGCATTTCCCACCCAGTTCCTGAGCTGTCTTTACTAATTTATCTTAATAACATCTTTGTGTTTTGACTCAGAAGGAAAGAGATCAAAGCAGAGAACACGGGCAGGCGTACTCTCAGGATTAAAATTGGCCAGAGGCAATCAGCAGAACAAGTAAACAGCTCTTCAGCAGTCTGAAGAAAAGCCTCATCTAACGTGAACATTTTTGTGCCCCTGCAAGCTCTTGCCAGTTAGCCCAGTTGGCTTGGAAGGTCACATCTGCTGCTCACGTTATTTCTTGCCATCATCCTATCCCTATTGCTCTTTTTCACCCTTGAACTACATTAATGAATAACATTACATCAGCTCTTGTTGTTCCTTAACAAGACAGCACAGAACTGTGTTCCTTAAGGAAATGAGCTGATCTTACAATTATACGATGCTTCACTTTAAATCCCGAGCCCTGGCATGCAGAGGAGGACTCACGTGTCTGTCTGAGGTGTAGGGCTCAGTCTCCTCAGGATACGATTTAGGGCTTAAAGGGTCAGTGTATTTCACTGTTTCAACACTATCCCATTTCACTTTGGCAGCAATAGCACACAGGAGGTGGAGGAGCCTATGTTCTATTTGATACTTGATACATCTCACTTGGTACCTTGCCACTCTGATGGTCCTTCCTCTATGTTCTCACCTCTCAGAGAAATGAAAATGCTTTGCTGTAAGTTGCCTCCACATCACATCTTGAACAGAACAACCTAATCAGAAGGAAAATGAGAGAGATTGCACTCCTTGTCTTTCTGCATGGAAGCCTAAAATATGACTCCTGCCTATTTTCTTGACTTTTATACTGATATGATAAATAACTCTGCCCAATTCGAGAATTAACAAGTATAAATTTACTTCGTGTCCAAGAGTTCGTACACGCAGTGCCACGATCGAAAAGAGAGACAGTGCCAAGCCCGGGATTGGAACTGGGTGAACCTAGGTCTGACCTCTGTCGCATCAGACCTCCCTCTGTTCACGCTAGCTGCTTCCAGCGGCTGGCTTTTATACAGTTTTTCCATAAAGTCCGGATCCTGGGTATTATTTTTGCCACTCAGCATATTCATGGAGCTTGCCATTCATGAAACTGAGGTGGACCAAGCGCATCCTGCTCTTGATTAATCTCCCATCCCCAGAGGATGTTATCTGATGGTTCGTGATGTTCCATATCTCGGATCCGGATCCGGTGTTAACACCTGAGCAGGGAGATTTTCGGAGATGGGAGATCAGCTCTGCCGGGAAGTTCTCAAGTTCTCCTTGAAAATGCAGATTTCAGGAGCCAGTCTTGATGGGCCATCAGTTCTTTGTGGCTCTGTTTTTGGGATGCAAATCTGTTCCCCGCAGAGGTTACATTTTCCTCTGGGCATGGCTCTGGTTGTCTCTTTTTAAACTGGTCATAACTTAACTTTAACATATTTCGATATATTACATATTTGGGCACGAATTTCCCTCTTTTATTTATAACACTGAGAAGATAGAATTGATGCCAAGGCGCACTCTGAAGTGCTCATTTTAGTTTCCATGGGAGCTTGATTTTTAAAGTGGACTTTGTTCCTAGTGAGTTCAGGAGCCGCTGCAATCTAGTTTAAAAGTGATTTTACTTTTTTTTTTCTTTTCTTTTTAATCAATGAGCATTAGGCCTATCCTGTGCTCTCATCTTGCTCAAAGCCAGAGGTGGACAGAAGCAGCTCAAATTTAATTGAGAATCAATGCATACAAATACAAGGTCATGTGTCTGGGAACAATAGAGACACACTTGCTGTGGAACAAGGAGTCAGATCCTGCTAAGCAGCACCTCTGAAAAGGACACAGGAAGTCACAGCAGAGCAGTGCCAGAGCAGCACCCTGGCATCATGAGCACCACTGCTGTAACAAAAGGAACACTGCTGCTACCTATGTAAGAGCACACTGAACACCAAGGGGTATGCCCTCGGTATTTGGTAGTGATGAGGCTGTTGCTGACACACTTGAGCCCAGACCTTGGCTTTGAAGTATTGGAGATGTGGGAAAGGCATTTGTAGTTTGTGAGTGCTGTCAGTTTTGCAAGTCATCTCTCCTCTCTTGCCCAAGCTTTGTGCATGCTGTGGGTGTCTTCCCTGCTAACAGTCAACCTCTGATGCAGCCCTGTACGGGGGAACAGAAGACTCCAGACATCTTTTAAAAGATGGCATTCGGCAGGTGCAGGTGTTCTTCTGCTAAATGTTAGTCTGAAAGGCAGAGACCAATTTGACCAGTCCCTTCATAGCTGCTGCTAAGAAAAGAAAGATGAGAAAAGCCAGCCCTAGCTGAAAAGAACTGGGCAATCCTGTCTCCACAGCACTCCCTGATGAGTCTGCATCCCAGAGCTCTGCTGTGACACATACCTGGACAGAGATAAGGTAAACTTAACCTGGGAAGCTTTAAATTATAAACTTATCTTCCTCCTGTGTCACAGCCTTACTCGAGACAAGAATTTGAGGAGTCCTTCATTAAAAGCCTGTCGCAGTGATGGAAGGCAGCTCACAGAACACAGGTGATGGGGTGAGGAATGCAGCCCCATGGCACATACAGGCCTGTGGGCAGCTCCATTCCGACACTACCTGCCATCATGGGCGAGCCCAGCACTGCCTCTAATGCTTCCTTTACAAAAAAAAAAAGGGGGGCGGTAAAGATATTTTCATTTTTCTTTTACGTAGTACTGCTCTGGAAAAGCTAACTTCTGATCCTACAGATTTTATTCCTCACTCACTTCCATCTTTCTTAAATTCATTGATAAAAAGAGGCCAGAAAGGTAGAAAACTAATATAAAATATTGCCTTCTCAAGACTGCTTTTGACAGCTAAGAAAGTGACCAATGTCTGGCCATTGCTTTTTAACCAGCTAAACATCTAGCCATTGCTGAGGTTTATTTTTAACCAGCTAAAAGGCCTGTCAGATTATCATGATATGCAGGGTTCTGCCATTCATGTTGAATCAAACAGCCACTGGGCTCTTTGGAGCTACCACCAGGCTGACTGGAGCTTCTAGAGAACTAGAAGATTGGCCCTAATTACAATTTTCCATAACAAAGTAGCTTTAATCTCCATGCAAAGGATTTATCAGCCCTATTTAAGCAGGGGGAAACTGGGCAGATGAAGTCAGGGTAATTAGCTCTTCTCTCTCCCCTTGATATCTTGTTCATGGGAGTATTTGCAGAATACAAAAACCATTAACAAGCTTCTCAAGCCATGCTACTGGCAGAAACAGGGAAATTGTGCCCTGCTCATGGCCTTCATATGGGTGATTTCTCTCCTTCATATGTCTCACTTCCTGGCCACACTCAGGCTGTGGGAGGTACATAAACTTTCAGCTACATCACCAAAATTTTAAAAAAAACCCCAAACACATAGACTTTTATTTGTACATCTTCCATCATTCCAAAGAGCTGCATAAGTTTTGCTCTGTAGGTCTTGTACCATAAGGTGTCTTTCCTAGATGTTGGACCATTTTTAAGGCACTTCTTTGATATCTCAATAACTTGTGTCACTATACAAAACATCAACACTGAGGAACATTGCCTTCACCAGTGTCTATACAATTGGAGGGTGACTTGCCTGCCAAAATCAGGAAGTGTATTTCTGTGGCGTAAAGCTGAAGCTGATGTTTCGGTTGCAGTGGGTAGGACAATCTGAAGAAGGGGCTCTTTCCAAGCCCTGGCTGGGCTGCTTATTTTCGGAAACATAGTTGCTCATAACATTTTCCTGAGAAATACTGTACTTAATAGCTTTTCTTTCTAGTGTGAAAAGCAGCCCTTGGAAAATAATGTACAGTTTTCACTTTTTTCGCCTGTTATTAGAGAAAAGAGGAGAAAACAAGGAGAAAAATATAAAGGCAGCAAACAGGAGGAAAAAAATTATGAAAAAGGCTTGTACTCTGATGAGCAACTAGAAGCAATTTACAGCAACATCTTTCGGGTTTTGATTTACTTTTTCATGAAAATCATGTACTTGGATGTTATAATGGACAAATAGAGATGTGATATGTTGTATAGCTGTACTGGGTAACATCTTTGTAGCAAAAACTAATTTATCTGCAAATCCCCCTTTGTGCATGCATGCGTGGTTGTGTGTGTGTACGTGTGTGTGTATAAATTATCATAAAATGTTATATTTTTCCTATCAGTTTTGAGTATGTTGTTGCTTTTTGAGGAAATAAAATGGAAACAAACATCACTCACTCTATAGTACCCCTCCACTTAACGCTATTAAGGAACGCAGAACAGCTCTACAAACCAGACCCATTAACTTTAATGCTATGTGCCAGGTACCGGGTGGTTCTGCAGCTTCAGAGGGGATTTTTAGGCGGAAATACCCCACTACGAAAGGCGCTGCGCCCCGGGCGGCCCCGGCTCCCTCAGGGCAGGGCCGGCGCGGCCCCTCCCCCCGCGCC
>VZTI01000536.1:0-10177 GCA_013397865.1 Struthidea cinerea | reverse complement strand
TCGGGGGCCGAGCCGTGCTCAGGGCCGCCGCCACCCCTCCCCTTTCCCTTTCCCTTTCCCTTTACTTTCCCCTTTCCCTTGCGAGTAAGAACAGCACACCGGCCTGCAGCAACATGGGCCTGCCGCCTCCCTGGCCAGCGTCGTCGTGGTCTCCTCGGGACCGGCGATGTCTGCTGCGGGCAGTAGCCCCCTGAAACCACGCCCAGTAAAGCGCTGTTAACAGCCACAGAGCAATCCGAGCTGCTTTTATCCAGGAGTTTGCAGTTTTACCTCAAATGCACCTTGATCTCGGGAAGTTTCCCATCCATACCCTCAAACCACAGCTCACACTTCTTTCTGAGATTTTTTTTCCCCCCCTTTCTCCTCCTGACGCTGGTGCCTTGCCCTTTGTCCGCATTCCCCTCATGCAGTGTCTCCTCACCCTGCTTAAAACCTTGCTGCTCTTCAGGAATCCTCAGCAGCACCAAACCTGCTCTAGACTAACAGTAAGCTCCTGAAAATTTACCTGAAAAAATTTGCCAAAATGTCCACATCTGAGAGGTTTTTCATTAAAATTCTGCTTAATTTACATCCCTACATAGGTCCTTGAACACATTAAGCAGATCCCTTGATCATTTGTAAAGATGGGAGGTACCCAGCTCCAACAAACATTTCTCTAACTAGAGGTCTAGCTAATGGCTGTCCCCACATCCCTTCACTCTCCTGTCACCTCAGATTACACCAGAAACCCTTACAGCAACACTCATCTGCTACTGCACATTTGCCAGTGCCCATCTTGGAGCACAGAAGTGTAAATAATAAATTCCCAGTGGAGGTCTCACCCAAGAGAGTAATGGAGCCCCAGTGACAAGTTACTTCGTACAGAACAAAAATGGGGGGTGTTGGGTGTTGAACAAAAACACAGCGCACACATGTGCTGGGAGATCTAGCATGTCATAGCCCAGGAGATGTGTACCCAGGGCGTGATCCCTGAAGGGCTCACCTTTGCCAGGGAGCTCTGGCAGGCCATACCCTTCCAGAAAGCAGGAGAGGCTTTGGCTAGGCTGTGGGCTTGGATCTTTTCCCTTCACTTACCCCATGAATACTATAAGGTCTTTGCTTATTGCTGAGAGGAATAAGCTGGCTGAAACACCAAAATATATGGATGGGAAAGTTGGGGCTGTTCAGAAGAGAAGGTTGCGAGGAAACCTCAGAGCAACCTTCCAATACCTGAAGGGTCCTACAGGGAAGCTGGAGAGGGACTCTTCATCAGGAGCTGATAGGACAAGGAGTAATGGGTACAAACTGAAAGAGGGGGAATTTAGGTTAGATATTAGGAAGAAATTTTTTACTGTGAGAGTGATGAGGCACTGGAACAGGTTGGCCAGGGAGGCTGTGGATGCCCCAACACTGGCAGTGTTCAAGGACAGACTGGATAAGGCCTTGAGCAACCTGGTCAAGTGGGAAGTGTCCCTGCCCATGGCAGGGGAGTTGGGATGGTATGATCTTTAAGGTCCCTTCCAACCCTTAGAATTCTATGATGCTATGATTTAAATTTGTATATATTTGTTTTCATTCCCTCTCTGGATGAAATGACATTTTCACTGGATAATTTTCTTCTATATAGGTAGGCACTAGAACAATATTTGTGACCTGGAAACATGATTTTTCATTTGGAAATCCAGGCTAGTGTAACAGGGATGTCACCAAAACGAGTACCATATGTTTTGCATCATCTATGCCACCTGAAAGATTAGCTATATTGCTCATTCAGGGGGACAGAAAAACACACCAGAGTATAACCTAAAGAAGATGGTTACAACCCAGTATTTCCTTTTCCTCACAGCACTCTCAGGTCCCACTGTTTCCATGAGCAGACAGTAATATGTCCAAACCTGCTTGCAGGGCCCGAATTCATAGATGCACACAAGTTTGTAAAAAATACACCATTTTAAAAAAAGGTGCTTACAAAGAGTGTACCCTGGTCTTCTCAATGCAAACACTAAAAATGAAAAAGAAATTGCCTACTAACTTTTCGAAACCACCATGGTGTCAGCTATGCCCACTGCCATGGGTTTTAAACAGAGCTAATAGCAAATTATAATTTAGGATGGGATAAATAATGTCCACATTAGACTTACCCTGGTTACCTGTTGTTACCCTGGTCTCATTAAAACTGACCACTCAAACCACCTTGGCTCAGGAGGATCTGATTGCTGAGGCCTTTTCTAAAGAAGAAAGAGGGACAAATACAAGGCCCACCATTTTGACTGTTCTGCTGCTGCTAAAAGCAGCAAAGAAATTTCAATCTCAATACTATTTAATTCTACTTGTCAGTAGTATATGTATGAGAAAAGAAGTCAGAAATTAAAATGTGGAGAGGAAGAAGAAAAAAAAAATATCTCTATACCAATAACAATCCCTTTTCTTGGAAAAAAGAAAAGAAGTAGAGAGGAAAGAAAGGGCAGGTTTCAGGTTCTGTGTAGTTACACACTTTTCTGGCACTGCCTTTCCATGCCAGGTGAAGAAGATAAAGAGCCACTAGATTAATATTCTTGGCTGGTCTTTACATTGGTTTGAAGGACTATTTGGCTGCACTAACAATGATTTAGAGACAACTACGAAGAGGAGTTCAAAGGTGTCCAATTACAATCTAATACTGCTCTGCTTAAATTAAATACGGAAAGGAATTAGTCCAGCACCTCGCCAAACTCTTTGCTGAGGTAGATCCAGGGGTAGATTCTCGTCCTTCACAAAGGCAGCAGACATATAAAATGGAGCCAGCAATGTGCACAGCAAACCGAGGCTGAATTTGAAGCCTTGTCCCAAAATGAATGAAGGGAGGGAGGAAGGGAGGGAGGGAGGGAGGGAGGGAGGAAGGCAGGAAGGCAGGCAGGAAGGCAGGCAGGAAGGAAGGAAGGCAGGAAGGCAGGCAGGAAGGAAGGAAGTTCTTTTCCCCCGCTGTTTTGTTCATTATCAAGGCTTCCCTGAGCACATCAAAAGATCTTTGTTAACTGCATTCACTGCATAAGAGGCAGACCAGGGCTGCTGCTCTGCCTGCTGCCGAGGACTGAAACCAGCCAGTCTGAACAAACTCAAGCTAGTTCAGAAAGCAGCGTCAGCCTGTGACACACAGGACAAACAGTGACACGTTCAGCCCTCTGGAAGACATCCCACATGGCTATCATTTGTGGGCTTCAGTGGGTGCTTTGCCAGCAAGGAAAAAGAGACTTTAAACAATTGGAGGGATGCTAAAAGGAAATGTCTGCACTTCTGAATAGCTGCACAGTGGGAATATCACCTCTTTCATGCTGCCCTGCTTTTTCCCAGCTCCCTCTTGTCATGCAAGACAGGATCTATACTGGATCAGTCAGGGTGACTAACAGGAACAGAACAAGGAACAGAAAAGGACATGGACAATGTCCATGGACAATGGATAATGAAGGACCTCTTTTAGAAGCTACGATATGAGGCAGTGAAGTCATGGGCTCATTTTGCAGAGCAGAGAGAGAAGCAAAAGTCCTGGAATAGCAGGGAACCACAGTCATTTCTATTTACTGAAGATGAGGATTATCTTTTCGGAGAGAGAAGACAGGCATGTCCTCAAGCAGCTATCTCATCTGGGAAATGACACTGTTCTAGACAGATCATTTTCAAGTTTATTTAACTTACAAAGAGACTGTGAAAAAACACAGAGTATCAGAACAAATTTAAACCATCTGTTTGATCATCTTGCAAACTGTAAACATTGAGAAAATAATCTTTCTTCAGCATAACAATGTGCACGGATGGATTTGACTAAAATCTGGATAAAAAGAAACTTCCGCTAAGTCAGATGAAAATTACCCAGAGCGCAAGTCAATATTTAAATTATTTTAAGTAATCCTTCTTCTTTCATCAGCTTCTTACAGGAGCATCCAGGCATTTTTGCTCCCTTCAGCTTTCTTCCACACCTCCGTGGGCACTTATTCTACCGAGCAGCATTCAAATTAATTGCCACACTGTTTATCTGTTTAAAGCCATCATGCACATACCCTAACTGGCCCTGTATTTCCTTTTTTTTCATATAGATTCTGTAGCACCTACATCTATTCTTTCCTGAAAGTATACAAGTTTTAAATGACTGCACTGCAATCCAAATTATTATCAGATGATGGGATATTTTCTTCTTGTCTGCATATTGTGCTTTTAAACTGTTTATTATGATCCATAATGCATAGTTCAGAGAGAATGCCTGCCTATAAAGCAGAGGCACCGAACCTGCTTTCTTCTCCTAACTCAAAGCCCCTTATCAGCAATGTCACTGGATTAAAATAACAAAGAAAGCAGTTCCTGTTAACGCCCACCGGCCACACTGATAATTCAGCCTTAGCCTTTTCAAACAGCCTATTTGTTGCTCATAACAATAACATTAATTCCCTAGATTAAAAAAACGATTCAATACATGTAAAGCATCAACATGAATATAAAACAACACTTTGGAAACAGCATCAAATCAAATACATGTTGACAGATTTATGGATACAGAGGTTCAAAACTAGCAGAAACTACTTCCAGAATGTGCTCATTTATACCCACACATCACACCATGCTAATTAAAATATATAAATCTTGCAGAAGCAGATAATTTTCAGTGCAGTTAGAGCGTAGATGGGTTAACTCGGCAGAGACCAGCTGGGGTCTGTGGGCCAGACCCAGGCTGCAGGAGGAGGTTTCTGCCTGGCCCAGAGCTCCTTTCCTCCAGAGGAGATGGGGAACAGCTGCTCAGGCAGTGTGTGGAGCCTGGCACCTCTGCCTGCACTTGTCCAGAGCCCATCCCAAAGGGGTTCTTGTTCAGGTGAGGAAGGGGCAAGGTGCAGACACGTCCTCTTGCACCTCTCCCTTGCGTGGGAGCAACCTTCTGCTGCCATCTCAGGACAACAGCTGTGAGTGGGACACCCCAGGTTGGGGTGCAGCTCCCCATATCAGGCCCCCATAAGTTGGCTCCTGGGATCCCTCTCACCATAAGCCACAGGGTATCCCAATGTCAGGGTGTTATTCAACCTTAGAGAAACTACCAAAACATTTTGAGCCATTATGACTCTGTCTTTCTGTCACTGATTACAGCATGAACTTTTCGAGTCTCTCAAAGTCTGATGTGCACAACTGTACCCATGTAAGCAAGAAAAAAACCAGGATGACATCATCTTACCCAACAGAATAATGGATACATTCAGGCATTGTTCACAGCAACGTGAAATGTGTGTGTGGGAGCATTGGCACCTTCTTCATTGCTGATCACATTCAGCTGCCTCCTAAGTCATTCACACAATCAGGCCTGTTTCTGAAGAACCTTTAGAAATATATATTTACTGAGTAAAAAATAAAATCAAGGCTATGAAGCTCATTCACATTAAATGCCAACACAACATGAAACAGAGAGACAAAGAAGTGTAAACAGATGACAGCCCCCCAGGCTAAGTGAAACACAAGTTAAAGAATCAAATGTTGCAGGGCTGACCATAAATTTTGAAGAAGTCAACCACGAAAAAATCCGTTTGCAACAAGCAATTTGTAAGCACAGGGAGCTCCAGGTAACAGAGTGGCACTACCAGTGAGGTCTTTCCTCTTCAGGTGTTACAAGCCTACACAGTTGGGTTTTTTTGACTGTTTAGTAGCAGACTAACGGAGTATTATGGTCATTCTATATGTGCTGCTAACTAATTACCAGCTACTAAGTTCATCAAATACTACACTGGTCATACAACTGAGAAATGTACACCCTTTCCTTAGGTGTGAAAACCAAACCACTGTTCTAATGAATTACAGATTGATCTTGGACAGTTTTCTCATCCTACTGAAAACAAAAAGCTGTCTTACTGATTTTGGTATGTGCAAAGGGTTGGATTGCAAAATTGGTAATTTTTTAATAGCAGAAAAAAATAGAAAGAAGCAGTTACCTACAGAAATTCCAGGCTGATAGTCAAGTGGCAAATGCAGTTGTCATGGCAGACACTTCTCAAGGCCTAAGTAAACTTTGACACGCAACATTTTGTAAAAATTTGC
This sequence comes from Struthidea cinerea, assembly GCA_013397865.1. Taxonomy (NCBI): domain Eukaryota; kingdom Metazoa; phylum Chordata; class Aves; order Passeriformes; family Corcoracidae; genus Struthidea; species Struthidea cinerea. The sequence goes on along the minus strand of VZTI01000536.1, from coordinate 4,153 downwards.
GTGCAAGCAAGGTAATAGAACTACTGAGAAAATTGGGAGTATTTAATAGGTTGGAGGAAGTTAACAGGAATACATGGTAAGGGGAAACTGAACAGTTTCAGATGAAGAAATTCTATCCTGGGTTTGGATAATGAAGTATTGGCTCACCTACTACTTCTGTTACACTGGGGCCGGTGCAGTGTTCATGATCCTAAGCAAGAGGGCTCAGCTGTCCGAGGCAAAGAGCAAAAAGCATTTAAAGGAAATAAAGGTTTGAGGAAGTGCTGTCTCTGCTCCTCATGTTTTCTGCCATTTAAGCTTTATTTGGGTAAGGCAAAGGATAGCAATCCCTGCTGGAGGAATTAAATTTCTCCCATAGCTAGCGAGTTTTTTAGATACATTCTCTGCTGTTATCCATCATGGGCAAGGCTTTGACATTTTGGTAGATACTTTCATTTTAAAACAGCAGTTCAGTGCCCAAAGAAGGAAACCCAGTGGAAGGAATTATAAGAAGTAATAAAGAACTATCACTGTACCAAAACTGGGGACAGTGCCGGTCTCCTCATGTCAAAATGAAACAGCAGAACTGGAAAAGTTTGATTACCCTTGTGTGGAGGTCGGTGATGCCTTTGTGTAGGGGCGGCCCGAAGCATCCCCTGAGATGCTTTGTTCCTTGGTATGGTCTGTCCCGGTTTGAATCTCCCGGTTGGCTGTAAGCCTCGTCACTCCCCTGGCATTCTCCCATTGGTCCCCATTCCCTAATCCCACCTTTCCCCCTGGCCCCAGGTAAAACGGGGACCCTCGGGATCGTGTTTCAGATTTGCTTTGGAGTTTGGCTGTGAGCATGGAATAAACCATCTAGCAGGATGATAAGTGAATCTCCTTCCTGCGTCTTTGCCACCTGACTGTAATACCGAAAATGCCCAAGGTTCTGTGGGCTAGCGGGACCCATGGAACCGGGCAAAATTACGGTATTACCCTTGCTGTCATTTTTGAAAGACATGGAATGGCTTCTTTACAGTCTTCAAAAAAAAACCCAAACCAGAGGTAACTGAAGCAGTATCATGAATGTCTGAGTATCATTAAGAGTGTGGTAAAGGGCTGACCATTCAGCACGTCCTCCACCACGAGAACTAGGGATGGTCAAATGGAAGCAGCAGGAACCGGATTCAGAAACACATCATCGGGGCAGTTCACCTAGTAGCTGCTTGCCAGGGAGCACCCTGCATGCACAGCTTTTGTGGGCTGAAAGGGAAGCTGGACTTGAAGAGAGATCCATTGAAAGTTATTAAACAGTTAAACCACAACTAGCTCAGGAAATCCTCTGGACTGAAAATAGCTCACAGCAACAGCGATGTCTGGGGGAGTTACTGTATATTTTTATCCTGTTCTTATTCTCCCCTAGACACCCATTTCTGGTCACTCCTGGAGGCAGTCTGTCTCTCTCGTACTGTACAGCTCCCCAGTACAGCCACTTTTCCATTCCTTGATCTCAGCCTCTCTCCCCAACAAACTCCAGTCCAGTCACGAACTCCTCTGCTTGACCTGGTTTCAGCTATTCACATCACACACACTGGCATCTCCCACATCCTAAAAGAAACTCTAAGCCATCCTTGCAGGAAGGAAAGTTAAAATCCTTGCCAATAACTATTACATACATAACACAGGAAAAGGCCTGTTGGGTTTGTTTTGGCTTGTTTTTTCTTCAGTAGAAAAGTTCTATGATGAAGGGACACACAGACTTATCCCTGTGGAATACTGCGTGAATGGAAACAGTCCTGGTAACAGTACTGTGTCTGCTTAATAAAACACCCTGTTTACCCATGCATAACTCTTGGGAGTATCTAGTGCTATAGGAGAGAACTGGGTGACAAAACAAACCATATGTTAAATAAAACCTTTTTGCAATGAGGTAGAAGCTCTTCCATCACCCTCTTATCTCCAGTTCTTGTCAGCAGAACAGCTCTGCTATCAGGCTCTTTGACTTGTCCAGTTTAGGGGGATAAAACAGCCCACTGGAGAGGAAGCAATATAGTGCTTCTGTTCGAGATGTAGGGGCTAAAATTTTGTCTTTCTAAGACAGAAAAGTCGAAGTCCAACTTGCGCTCTCTGCTATGAACAGCCAGGCACATTGCAGTAGCCAAAATGCTACCATCCCCATTAAAAGAGGAAGAATGTGGCAGATGAGGCATAGCCAAGCTACAGATATCCATAGTCTTTGTGCAGTGAGAGAAATCATCTAGAGTGTCTTCCTTCAACTGCAGCAATAACACCTAGCTCCTTATGTAATTCTTCAGAGCTTTGCTCCCCTGGCTGGTATTTTCATTGCAGTTACCTAGAAGGCAGAGTGTAATACAAAACCACAGTTTGAAGCAGGGAGGAACCTCTAGAGGATAAAGTACCCCCAGAGACCAGGCTTCAGTTGTCTGAAGTTGTCCACTTCTTGATAAGGCAGTCTGTATCAGACATTCACAACAATGTCACCCCTGTTGGCCTGCTGCTAATCCTGACCTGCAAGGCCTCCGCTGGCTCCGCCTCCATCCCACAGAGAGCTCAATGCACCCCCACTGCACTCATGTTCAGGGAAGCTCCCTTTCTTCATCTTCCTGTTCCAACCTCCCTTTGATCCACCCATGGTGGCACTCCAGTCATGTGCGCTACCTCACCAAATCCCTGTGATCTAAACTGGATCACAGCCCTGCACCTGCATGCAGATCTTCAGTTTCTCCTGTTTGGTCCTCATGCTGTGTGTGTCAGTGTATCAGCACTTCAGAGAGGCATGCAGGTGTTTAAGTTTCCCAGAAGAGGCAGCAGACTTTTCCCCATAAAGCTCTGCTTTTCTCAAAATTGGCCCCTTTCAGCCTTTTTTATTCCCTGATTTCTGTCGTTTGACAACCTAATCAACCTGACAACTTGATGGTGAATCACTGTTTTCTCCCCCGTCACTCCTAGTCTCCCCAGGTGCATTGTTGGTGCCCACAAGGAAAAGCATGATCCAAGACCACAGCAGGCCTCCCTAGACACCAGATTGGGTGAGCAGATAGTCTCCCACTGCTGCCATTACCTGCTTTCTCCCAGGGCTACCAGCTGAGGCACGGACATGCACTGAAGGGAGTCTCCAGCTTCTGGTTTGCTGCTGGAGTGAATCCATTTCCTGGGAGCAGATCTGCAGGGGGAGCAGGAGCCATGCTTCTAGGCCCAGGAAGACACCAGCCTTTGTCACAGTGGGAGTCCTGCTTTCCCACCCAACAGACTCTGCCTGTACCTCAAGTGGAGCTTTTAGGGCTTTCAGGCTTTCGCACCTGCAGGGTCATGGGGAAGATCTGGTGGGTCTTTCTTGTCATCCCTGATGATGCACAGCCACATTCATCCTCCTACAGCTCTGCTAATTGGCAACATGGACCCTCCCAGGCACAGAAGCCCATGTCCTCAGCCCTGGTAAGAGGTCCCCAGCATTCCTCAGCCCCAGACCTGTGGAGCTGCACTCAGGCTGAGGCTGCTGATGTCAAAGGGACCACTGACCCAACACTGCTGGAGTCCATGCTCTGTGGCACATCCTCACCATGGCAGGCCATGAGTCTGCTGCTCACAGCGAGGTCCCTGCCTCTGTCCTGCACTGACTGCTGCTATGGGAAGCTGTGTTCTCAGCCAGGCAGTGCTTCTGAAGAGCTGCCCCATACCTGCTGAAAAGGCCTGTGTCTGCTTCAGCCAGGAATCAGCTGAACAGTAGCTCAGAGCCCCCTTTCTTCAGGAACAGGCCAGACCCATTCGAGGTTGCAGTATCCTCACATGCAGCAGTACACTGATGCTCCTCAAACGTCTCTGAGACTCCTCTGTCAATCCTAGGAGAAACTTTCAGAACACCCACAAGATTTCAAAGCATAGTCCAGAAACTGCTGCACAAACTGCTGCACCTGTTGGCTGCCCCAATAGATGTGCAATTCCTCAAACGAGTCTCCAGCAACCCAAGTCTGTCTTCAGTGCATACAATCGTTCACTGAAGAATATTCATCTTACCATACCAAAAAAAATTTAAATTCTTCAAACAAGCCTGACTGTGAAGTAGTTCCTTACTTACTGAGATCAAAAGTCCACCACAGTATCTTAAGATTTTAATTTAGTACTCAGTGGATTAGGAGAACCATGAATTAAGCCCATGGCCATACAGGGCCGT
>VZTI01000535.1:418546-429412 GCA_013397865.1 Struthidea cinerea | reverse complement strand
AAAATTCTGCATTTTATTAATGTGTACATTTTAAAATTCTGCATCTTATTAATGTTTACATTTAAAACTCTGCATTTTATTAACGTGTACATTTAAAAATTTGCATTTTATTGTGCACATTAAAATTTCTGATTTTTATTAATATGTACACTAAAAAAATCTGCATTTTATTAAGGTTTACATTTAAAATTCTGCATTTTATTAATGTGTACATAAAAAAATCTGCATTTTAATAACGTGTAGGTTAAAAATTCTGCATTTTATTAATGTGTACATTCAAAAATTCTGCATTTTATTAATGTGTGCATTTAAAAACCTGCATTTTATTAGTACGTACATTAATTAACTCTAAAGCTTTATTCTGCATCAAAAGTAAATCCTGGATTTGCAAAGGTAAATTTAACTGCAGACAAGAACTCTACATGGGAGTGCCTCAAACACAGAATTAACTGCAATACAGAACACATTTCTGCCAGTTGGGATGGATTTTAATGATGACACCAATCAAACAGGGATTCAGAATGAGGCACACTTTAATAATTAAGTAATTCAAATATCAAATGATTTAAGAAAAGGGAGCTAAAACAAGAGATTAAATCTCTACTTAAAGTCTGAAGGATGAGGCTGCAAAAGATTTCCTTTTCTAAAACACCAAGAAAGTTCTTTCTGAGCTGAGACCAAACCCAAACGAAGTTCACTTACTGATAAATTTTCATTTCCCTGCTTCTTTAATATAATGGTTGGGTCATCTGTTGGAAGGATAAAAGTCACGGTGATTCACGGAAATAACAATATTAGATTTCATTTACAATTCAGCTGTGAAATCACAGGAATTACTGTGACAATCCTTTATCCACCACCACCACCACCACAGCAGCTCCCAAACTGCAGCTGCAGAACTTTTCTGTTCAAAGCTGAGCAACGAACGTGAATTTTGATTGGGAATGTTTGATCCCTTTGCCTACTCACCCATTTTATCAAAGAATTCATCTAGAGCTTGATGGAGGCCTGGGAAATGTGCTCTGTTTTCTTCTAAAAGCCATATAAAACATCGGGTTTTCTCTAGGGGGGGTTTGAGGAAATAATCCCAAATCTCTTGCTTTTCACCATCAGCTGCTACATAATCAAATTTACTGCCATATTTCTGGTTCCACAGCGGGGTTAAAATAGAAAGGTCAAGCTCTTGCAGAACTTGGCCATATTGAAGGACAAAGTTTTTTGTAGCTGTCAGACCTGAAAGAGATGGAAAAATCCCAATGCTTTATTCCAGCTTTAACTTTTCAGTGCTTAAAATGCGATATTCCTCTTCAAAAGGGGAAGAGTTTGGTCTAGAAATTAAATCTACAGATGATGTCAAAGCCTTTGTGCCTTGAAAAATGCAAACAAAAAAAAGGGAAATGGGGTTGGTATAAATTCTACTCTCACTAATTATCATCTGTATAATAATATTTGGATATTATTATGAATTCTTGGAAGGATATGGGTGTGACAGAGCAGAATGAAGAAACCCAAACCCAAAATTCCACCTTTCCCCAAGCATAAACCCAACAGGAACCCGCAGAGCACCAACATGAAATTATTTCCAAGTTTAGTGGCAAAACCCCACCACCATTTACTCTCCAAAACCAGATCAATTTCCGAATCTCAGCACTGCAGCCCATTCTGGAATTTTAAGGCAATTAAAAAATTAAATCTGTTCAATTTTCTCCTTCCTGCATGGCCAAAGCCCTGCAGAGCTCCTGTGTCACCCAGGCTGGACCTCCCTCTCTAACATGAGGGAAAGGAAAAGGAGGAGAAGTTTCATTTTGCTGTTTAAAATAAGGGAAAGTGGGAAATAGGGGATTTCTCCTCTCCTGTGCTGCTGCACAGGGACCCACCCAGGTTATCCAGGTGCTTCAGCCACTTGTGCACTTTGGGATCCACCTCTCCCAGCTGGCTCAGCACATGGAGAAACCCCCTGGTCTGCACCCGGGATTTTTCCTGGATTAAGGAGCTGATGAGCTGCTCCAGCACTTCCTGGGAAGTGCTGTTACTTCTGGAATATGAGGTGAAATCCTCCTGACTGACCACACCCCACAACAGCAATTCCTTCAGTAACTCGGCAGCGTCGGGGACAGCAGCTTTGATCTGCTCAGAATTCCGACGGATGTGCTGCAGCACCTGGTCCCCAGCATACAAATCCTGGCCATAACCTGGAAAATTAAAAATATGGGATTAAAAAAACCACAAAACAAGCAAGGTTTCATGTCCCTACCACCATTAAAACCAACTCTAAAAAACAGATAATTTGGATTAAGGGGTGTTTTGAACTGTTTGCTCAAGTTTGCTTTATCACAAGGCTGAAAATTACAGGATTTAAATAATTATAGGTGTTTTTCCCACAGAGCCTGAGCATGATGAATTTGATCCAACATTGATTTAAATTTTTGTTTAAAGAAACAAACACCTTGCCCAGATCTTAGGATGAGCAGTCACAATGCCACAGGGACCTGCAGTGGCTCCAAGGATCACAACTGAAGATGAGCCAGAGAAAAGGAGAGAGCAAAGATTGAAAACAAAACCAACAGGAAATAAATGAAGGTGGTTTTACAAATCCACAGGGAAGCCAAAATCTCCCGAATTATCCAGAATATGCCATTGAACAGGGATCCAGAGAACCCCGAGTGTGGCATGTATGGGATAAAAAAAAATGCACCCTGAGTATTTAACAGGGAATCCTCCTGGGAAATTATAAATTAATTATATCCCAAGTTGCTAATACAGACAAAAAAATAGATTATCCAATATCCCCCCTTTTCCTTTGCCCCGAGAAGCTGCAGGGGAAGCTCACAGCTCTGGAATGTGTTGCAGCCCAACATCCAGCAAGGCAGAAGCTGAAGCTTGAAGTGCCCACAAAGTCACAGACTGAAATATTTTTATTTTCCCCAATCATCTGAAATGTACTTTCCAAGTCCCTGCAGGCAGGAGATCAGTCTGTCTTTAGCTGAGATGCAGATCCCAGGTAATTTTTTTCTCTAGCAGTGTCCCAACATGCTTTCCCTGAAATCCCTTTTAAACAGGTTCACTTGGAATTGAAGCCTTTCCCCTCTCCAGGCTGGTTCTGCATGAACAAGCCACGGAAAAATCAAGGTTTTCTCCAAGGAATTAAACCACACAGTTGTTTGGGCAGTAAAACCAGAAGTGAAATAGAAGTTGTCTTAAGTAAAAATGCAAACTTTTTCAAGGGGATTATGTTCAGTATTAAGATTCTGCTATGATTTAACTTGGGATACCCATAATGCTGATTCCATTGCTTTGTGTGATAACTCAGGATCACAGAATCCCAGGATCACTGAGGTTGGAAAAGCCCTCCAGGATCACCAAATCCAAACCTTGATCCCTACCTTGTCCCCAGCCCAGAGCTCTGAGTGCCACGTCCTTCCTTGGACACAGCAGGGATGGGGACTCCAAACCTCCCATTCCTGACCACTCTTTCCATGGAAAAATGAGAATAATCCACCTTTCCACATACCCCTGTGCTGACTGTCCTGGGATTGTTCATTTCCCTCCTGGTTTTCCTCAGTTTTCTTTCTGGCAGAATTCCGGGCCTCTTCTCGCGCTCGTTTTCGCCGCAGTTTTCTTTCTTGCTTCATTTTTATCTTCCTAAGACTGAAAAAAGCCAATTCAGCAGCGAGCCAGACATGAACTGAGATAGAAAGATCACACTGAAGAGTACAAATAGAATAAAAGTGGTCTTCATTTAGAAGCAGAGACCACAAAACTTCATAAAAATAACCACGTCCTCAAGACGTAACAATTTTGACTCCCATTAAAGAGGTCTGAATTAGGATTGGCTTCAATACTCTTAATTTATAACTCAGCATTTTGAGCCAAATATTAACATTTTATTCCCTTCATTTTTAAAAATCTGTTTTGTTTGTCCTCTCAGCCTGATTCCTCATTATTTAAAGGTCACTTGACCAAAAAATTGCAAACTCAGTCGTGTGAAAGGTCTGGGTATCAACAACTGCAGCAGCAGCATTAAATAAATTATTATTTACATCTTTTGAACAGTCACACCCAATAAATTCTCTGGAACAACTGAAATGCTTTTATAATTGGATCATAATGGATTTTACCAGATGTGTTTGGTTTCTCAGGCAAAGGGCAAGGATAACTTTCCAAAATCTTTGTAAAAAGGCATGAAAATCCCTCCTGCTTTGCTCTGGAATGGATTCAAGCAGTGCAGATCTTACCTTGAACATTTCTGCTTAATACAGGCCCTTGGTGGTTCCTTGGGTTTTGGGATTTTTTGTTCAAACTACCAAAAAACAAGGGATGAGACAGGAATTACACTCGGCTCGTGACACAACAAACCCGACACTCATTTCTGCTTCTCTCAGGTCCACTCTGCTCTGGGGAGAATTCAGCATCTGGGGAGAAGTCATTATTAACTCTCCATCTTCCTGTGGCTCTGGGGAGTTATTCCCGAAGGATTGTTGAACTCCAGTCCCCATCCATGAGAATCTGACCAACACCTAAGGTTTTAACTTTTATATTTTTCAAGTCCTGCACTGCCTGGTGTGTAGCTCTGAGGTTTCTGGTAGCCTGTTCATTTCTGCTCTCTGTGCTGGGCAGACACAACAAAGCCTCTCCAGGCCTGCTCTCCAAGGACACCCAGACAGTCCTAGGCCCAAAATGTGCAAACCAAAGACTCTAAAAGGGGGGGCAAGCTTGGGGAAATTACATCATTAAACTGAAGCTTTAATTGGGGAATGAACCCTGATATGCAAATGCACCAAACCTATAAAAGTGTGAAGAACTCGTGACCCAGGGTCCATCTTGGGGTCCATCTTGGCAGCAGCCTCTGGCTCCCCAGGGGTACCTTTGAGGGCCTTTCAAATAAATACCCATCTTTATTCCCTTTTTCCGTCTAGTCTCTGTGTCTAGGAGGCCTCTCAAGGCAATTCCTGCTCCACTAGATCAGGAAATCAATATTCCTAAATAATCACCACATTCCATAATTAAGGCAGCACGGTGTTTTGTTCTGCAGTTACATTCCCATCTTCACTTTATCCCCCCAATATTCTAATTATTTTCATATAAAATATGACCATACTTACTTCACATTTTACCAGCCCAGAAGAACTGAAAATAACTATTTTGGAAATAAGGCCTTTACAATCAGGAGTAAAACACATTTCCTTAAGAAAATCCTGCAGGAGAAAAGGACACACACAACAAAGGGATTTAAATCCACACACAATCTATGTCCTCGCACAAATTAATTTCTTAATTTGAGGTGGCCAAAGCAATTAAAGGAAGCACAATCCTAAACTCTTCCCGGATGCTGGCTGAGAGCTGACTTGGGCAGGGCTGAAAATCAAAAATCATGGAAAATCTGTGGCATCTTTTAGTCCCTCCTCCAACTTCACACCCAAGAGCCAACTTCCAGAATGCTTTTAGGAGTTCCCATGGTGCCTGATGATTTCCCTTCATTTTATCCTGGCTGCTGAATTTCGTGAAGTTCCTTCAGATATCTCAATGCTAGAATCCTACAAAAACTAAAAAAATTCTGCTCTGGCAGAGGCCTTACCTTATCATTTTTATCACTACAGCTTGTTGTTTTCAGCTTTTTCCAGCAGCTGATGTGGAACTCCACTCTGCACTGCTGACAGCAAATAACACGTATAAAACCCTGAAAATGAGAAATGGCAGAAACGGAACCAAAAACCAATCAAAATCAAGCCACAAGAGAAAGCAGTGCTCAGCTTAGCAGATCATATCAAAAGGGGCAGAAAACACATCAAGTTTTACCTCCCAAACCTTTTCCAACTGAAAATTTACCTTAAAGTCTGGGTCTGTAAAAAATATTTGGATTTTGGAGTAGCCGTGGCACTGCTGATATCGACAAACAGCATCTGGCTCTGGAGGGAATTTACATTCCTCAATATAATTCTTTAAAACCATCTGGAAAACACAGAATTACGTGAGACAAAGTGCACAGAAATCAGGGAAAGATTCCTCTTCTACTCACAAACTTCTGGGGACTGCAGTGAAACACATCCCTCTTGGAAAAGCAGTGACTAATCCCAAAAAAACCAACTCTTTCCTAGTGGAAGCCACGGAAGATTGGCCTTTAATGGCCAAAATATTCCAGGGTTTGTCTGAAGTGCTGGAAGCTGTGAGCACTCAGCTTCACACACAGAGAAAAATGCAGGTTTCTCCTGAAGCAGTGTCCCACATCCTGAGCAATTCCAAAGGGTGGGAGCTTTTCCGCTGCTCAAATGATAGAACAGGTTACTCAGATCATGGGACAAAAACGGAGTTTTTTGCTCATTTCTGAAGATTCCCAGCATTTCCAGAGTGTCTCACCTGGGATCTGGGCTAAGGATCAAGCTCAGAGCCAGGGAGGTCTCCCAGGATAATTTCTGAGGGAAAAACTTCAGAGTGGCTCCATGTGGAGTCAGTGAAGGGCTGGAATTGAGCCCAGATTTATAAAAGATCACCAAGAACAGAGCCCTGACAAACCCTGGCAGATATTTGCATTATCCAGAGGTCCCAGACCATGGATTACTGTATCCAGGTTGCTTGGGGGGGTGGGGGAGGGTCTGTGAGAAATCCTGAGGTGGGATTTTGGTAGGAAAAAGCCCAGAAGTGCTGCTTGTGCCACAAACTCAGCAGCTCTGGGGCGTTTGGCCAAGCTCATCCACTGAAAAACCTTCAGAGCTCTGCTGGGCTAAAAATGCCTCTGTGCAGAGCAGCTCCTGGTGCCAGATTTTCCCAGTCAAACAGGGAATTTGACCATAGAAATGCCAATGTTTTATCCAGCAGCTACGTGGCCAAAGTCTCCTATTTGGTTTTAAAAGCAGCAGCTGCTGCAGTTTTCAACGTCACGTTTTTGCCAGCTCAGATTCTGAACCGGTTCTCTCCCGAATTCTGCTGTGAATTCACGCCTGGAAGTTCGGGAGCGTGCAAGGAAGAGAACCAAACGTTATCCCAAAACCACTGAGGTTGGGAAAGAGCTCCGAGATGAGACCTGTGAGCCATCCCCACCTTGGCACTGAGTGCCACACCCAGGCCCTTCCTGGACACCTCTGATAAATGATAAATGATAAATGATAAATGTCCACGCCTGGTGAGCTCACACAATGCTTGTTCTCCCAAACCCCTGGCCTGTGGGAACTGCACAATTCCCACTGTGGAAGAAGGAGATCCGGGATTTCTCACTGCATCCTCAGCCAGGTCGCCTTGGGGTCTCAGAGCCTGACACAGCTCCTGTCCACGGGATGCTTCCCACCCTTCCTCCAGCCCACATTTTCCTTGCATCCTGGCAAGGAGGAGGAGGACAATTTTCTGTTTGTTTTTTTTTTTTTTTTAACAACATACCTGTAAATTCTCCACTCGTGTCTCCTCGATGACCTGAGTCGTTCCTGGCCAGGTTAAAACTCCAGGGACAATCTTGAAATCAACCATTAGCTTCGACCTCAGGAACTCATTGAGGGCATGTGCAAATCTGGAGTTTGGAACAGGTAAAACACACTCAGATCTCCTGGGAGGAACTCCCTCACGACTTCCCAGACTCATTTCATCCTCCCAGGCGACTGAGAGGATGTGGGATGAGAGAACACCCGGCTCCTTCAGTTTTCTGTTTCTCTCTGAGATAAAACACGCCAGGAGTGAGGCGGGAAGGGGTCCAGCATCCAGGCAGGGATGAGCCTGTGCTCCCATGGATCCACGGAGGTGGGAATTTAGGGTGAGGACACGGGGGACACAAGGGACCTTCACCTGCTCGGCCAGGGAGGGGACACAGACTCTGCTGCCCGGGTGTGGGTTTGGCCCGAGTTCAGGGAGTACAGGCACGGGAATGGCTCTGCCTGGATCAGCCGGGCTGGCCAGAGGTGGTGCCACCTGTGTAGGGACTTTTTTGGGGTCAAAACAGCCAAGGAAATGAGCCACAACCATGGGAACGGGATGCAGGCAGCTCCTGGGACACAGACTTCATCCAGGAAGGAGGAATTCCCTCTGAGCACCCAACACGCCCTGAGCAGGTGCTTTTAGACATCCCACAGGAGGGGAGGCGGTTTAGTATGGAAACTTATTTATTTGGCATTATTTTGGCATGGCAAGGGTGGGCAGGGAGGTGGGGACCATTCCCTGAGGAATGGGAGAGGCCCAGTTCCAGCTGGATCCAACAAAGCCAGCCCAGGGCACAGCTGGGCAAGGCTCTCAGGGAAAGTAGGGATAAAAGGACAAAATCTCCTGCACAGCTGTGAGGAGCAGGGAAAAAGCTGCCCCGCTCCCCATGCCAGTGGGCAGCTCAGAAGGAAAAAGAGTTGGGAATGAGGGAGTGAATTCCAGCCAGGGATAAAGGAGGGGAAGAGAAAGGTTATTTTAGTTCTTTTACTTTGTTTCCAACTCTACTTTAATGGACAAGAAGTTATTTTTCCTCACGGTGAGTCTGTTTCCTATGAGTGATTAGGAAGTGTCTCCCTGTCTTTACCTCGACCCCGCAGCTTTCCCATGGAATTTCTCCCCTCTCCCGCTGAGGAGTGGGAGCACAGCTGGACGAGGAGCTCCCAGCCAGTCCAGCTCAGCCCACCACGAGCCTTTAGGGGGGTTTGGATCCCACAGAGCACCAGTGCCATCCCAAATTCCCTCCACAAGCTTCCCACAGCTCCTGCCCCCACGGCAGCCGGGATTCCCGGCCTCCCCGCACTTCCCGTGGGGAAGAAACTCCAGCAGGAATCCCTGGATGGGAGCAGCTCCAGCCTTTTGCCCTCAGTTGGTTTCTTGGCCTGTCCCTGCATTCAGGCTCCCCCCATCCCTCTGGGATGCAGCCAGCTCAGGAAAACATCCCTCCTTATCTACTCCAGGGAATTTGTGACTCCCCGGAGCCGCCTTATCTCGATCCAAGGTCACTCTCCAGCTCCCCTGGGATGAGATAAACTCCTCTTCCTTCAGGATGCATTTCTCCCCCCAGAACAAAGGGGTTTTGTTCTGCTCCCCCGAGCTCTCCCCCACTGCAGGGCTGTGCTGGGCAGGCCTAGCCCTGAATCCCAAATATTCCCTCAAATCAGCTCAGTTCAGCAGCTTCCATCAGATCCCGAGCAGGAACAAACTCCCAGCGGGATCAAATCCATCTGACGGATGAATTTAGTGATTAACACAGAATAATTAAAGCCCCACCACACACAGTTCCTCAAACAAAAAGATTTTTTTTCCCCTCAAACCCTGAAATTTTCCATTAGACCAACCTGTTTTGCTTGAGGTAAACCCTTCCAATCCCATAGTGTGCCAAACAAAAACAACTTTCTTCGGGATACTCCTCAATTATTTTCTTAAACTGATCTTCAGCCTTCGCCAATGCCTTCAAAAAAAATGTGAGACACAAATACATGGAGTTTTGCCAGAATATTTCCACTTTCCCTGGGTTTTTTTCCTCCCTTGGAGTGGGTCAGTGTGTCCCACTCCTTGATCAGTGTTAGGAACAATAAATGGAATTACACAGCCCTGCGATCACAGGCAAAGCTTCCCTCTCTTCTTTTTAAAAAAAATAATTTATTCTGTAAGCATGGACTTGCTGTAGAATAAAGGAATTAAACGACTGAGCTCAGCTATGTTTCAACTCCTTGTGAGACACTGAAAATCACCAAACACTGCAGGAAGAACACCCCAAAAAAAACCCCAACCCCCAGTTCTGCTTTCTGCCTTTTCCAGAACCCAAAGCAATTCCTGCCTCTTGTTCTAGGAGCAGAATATTTGGGTTCAAAACACCAGCTCAGAGCCACGTTACAAAGTACAAAGAAAAATTATTTCTATTTCTACAAAATTTTAGAGAAACTGTGATTTCTTAATACTTAGAATCTCACTTGAAAGCTTGAAAAGAAATGTTAGCTGATAGCCTAAGTAATCCAAAATCATCAAGGGTTTAGTCCTAGATATTAAATTCCAAAATGTGTCACGAGGTTCCCTTCCCCCCTCATTTTCTCTCAGTTAGGAAGACACAAAAACGGATGGAAAACTGCCTGAGCTGGAGCTTGGAATGAAAGCAGTATTTAAATATAAAATAAATAAAAACAGCCTTCATGTCCTACCTCAGGATGTCCCAATCCCAGGAGGGCAGTGGCGTGTCCATAGATAAGTATAACATAATTAATATTAAGAATATTCACATACTGCAAAACGAAAAGAGTCAAATTATAGTAACAGCACCATAAAAACGTGGTACAAATGCTGTAAATTAATTTTTAAAAAATCCAGGATGACCTTGGAGTCAGGGGCTGATTGGGTACAGATACACAGACACCAAATTTCACAGAATTTGCCATCAAAATCCTTTTTACCTTTCATTATTACGAATCTGACAATCTCAGAATCATTGAGGCTGGGAAAGACCTTTAAGCCCAACCAACAATGGAGCTTTTTATAAAAAAAAAAAGCCCCAATATTCGAACCAAATATTTGGTATGACTCTTCTAAGAATATTATTCTGGAATATTTTGGCAATGCAGGTGTGTGTGTGTGTGTGTGTGGAACACTCCCAAAATATCTGCCAACAATCCAACACAATAACCATTATTTTGAGGGAGGGGCACGGAGGGAAGCAGGGAGTTTTTCCCAGTTTACCCTGAATTTGGAGGTGTAGAGGATGCTCAGGAGCTGGGAAAAGGCTCGTTCAGCTCCGCGGCACTGCTGCTCCAGCAGGGCCCTGCAGCCATCCCGAGCCAGGGATTTCACCTCCTCTGGCAGAGCATTGAAATCCACCTGGAATGTGCAGGGAAAGGGAAAGGGAAAGGGAAAGGGAAAGGGAAAGTCAGGCCAAAAGAAAACGGCATTTTCCTTTTTTTTTTCTCTCTCTCTTTTTTTTTTTTTTTTAACAAATAA
>VZTI01000535.1:401599-413163 GCA_013397865.1 Struthidea cinerea | reverse complement strand
AAAAAAAAAAAAAAAAAAAGGCTCTTCCCACCCACAGCAAACTGGGGCCAGCCAGTCACTGGCAGCCTCCTCCTCCCTTCAAATCAAATATTTCGCTCTGCAAAACCAGGGGGAGGAGGAAGGGAGAAGAGAAAGCGAAAATGAAGCAGTGAAAATAAAGAAGAAACCTGGGATGAGCACCAGCTTTTGGAAATTCCTGCCTCCAACAGGCGTCGCGGTCTTTGGCCCAGGGCTGTCGGACCTCTGACAGCATCACCCCTCCTCCTTCCTCCATCTCCTCCAAAAATCAGCCGCCCTGCCCCTTCTCCAGCCTCTCTGTGCCCCCTCCCAGGGAAGAATTGCTAATTTAAATTTTCATCCTGCCCTCTGACAGGCGACACAGGAGAAGGGGAATCGTCAGTCCCCCTGCAGCTGCTGGATAAGGGCTTGGAGAGCAACTTGCAGAGGAGATAAAGGAAAGTCACAGAGACACAGGGGATGCTGGACCCAGCTGGGAACCGGGGAGAAAGAGATAATGAGGAATTCAGGGTGGCTGGTGGTGGCAAAGTTGTGTGACAAGAAACAACAGCGCACGCCCAAAGAGGAGCTCGAGGAAAGGAAACCCGAAATATTGGGGGCTCTCAGTGAATACAAGCCCCGAGACCCCTTCAGGCAACCCTCCAGGGCCACGAAAGGACTTCCAGGAGGAGGGGGATGCGTGGAAATGAATTCCAGAAGCGGTGCTGGAGAGTCTCTGGGTGTGTTCAGCACTGAGGGCAAGGAATGGCTGCTTTCACTGCCTCGGATTTGGTTACAAAGTCTGTTTCTAGCTGCTTTCAGCACCACCTCTGTGATAAACAGATGCTATAATAATTGGCTTATCGCAAATGTTAAAATGAGTAGCTTTTGTCTGTGAAAAGGTGGGGGGGAGTTGTTTTTTTCTTTTCTGTCATTTAACCTGAAAACTTCTAGCTGTCTGCTTAGTTTTACCTGCGGCCAGCTACCAACTACTAATAAGAGATCTAGATTGGTACTGGAAAGAGTTTGAATATGCAACTATCTGTTGATTCCGGGAAACCACTGAAATTCCATTCTAAAAAGTTACTGGAAAGGGTTTTGAATATGTATAATTGTTTATGAATATGTAATACTCCAGGTGTATGTAAAGCATGTCTCCGAGATCACAAGCATGCTCTTGGCCCAGTGCCAAAGCATCCAGCGCAGTAACTTTTGCTTTATTTTTTTGTCCTTTATTAAACTTTTCAATTCTAACAGGAGAGTGAACCTCGTTTTTCACAACCTCCTTCAGCTCAAGGCCATTTCCCCTTGTCCTGCCCCTCCATCCCTTGTCCCAAATCCCCTCTCCAGCTCTCCTGAAGCTCTCTTTAGGCACTGGAAGGAGATTTAAGGTCTCCCTGGAGCTTCTTTTCTCCAGGCTGAAAAATATTTATTATTAACCTACCTTTCAAGCTACTGCTTGAACAAACAATGCACTAAAATATCAGTTGTAACCATTTCTATTGCACAATAGATAACTCTGATTAAAATCCCTGACTCTAATCAGTATCACCCCCAACTGAAACACAGGATTTCTTTTACCTACATCAATATATTGGGTTTGCCATCCTTAACCCTGAGGGACAAACTCACAGAAAGGATCAATTACACCCAAATGAGCCCTTGGACATAAACCAGGGCCCAAGTCTGTCACTAAACCTGGATCCAGTCATACCCAGACTCCTCCTGGAAAAGGGATTTAGAAAGCCAGGGCCTCCCCACCCTCCCAGGGAACAATTCCTTCCCAAGATCCCATCCAGCCCTGCCCTCTGGCACTGGGAAGCCATTCCCTGTGTCCTGGCACTCCAGCCCTTGTCCCCAGTCCCTCTCCAGCTCTCCTGGAGCCCCTTTAGGCCCTGGAAGGGGCTTTAAGGTCTCCCCAAAACCTTTTCCAGGCTGAACAATCCCATCTCTCCCAGCCTGTCTTCACAGAAGAAGAAAGCCTTCATTCTTTTCTCCATTATCCCCCCCGGTAACACCTTTCCAGCAAAAAAACATCTCGAGCTCTCCCTTTCCAACCTTCCCCACGTTTTCCATCTCCCAAGAAACCCTTTCACCCTTCAAGACGTCCACAGATGTCCAAAGCTCACAAGGGGCAGGATCACCTCTCCTGCTGCTCATTTAAAAACAGAGTTTTCTATTACACCTTCAGTGGTTCCCTAAAATCCGATTTTCAGGTGCTCTGTGCTTTGCCACCTCCTCAGGTATTTAAATACGCCGAGGAACAGGCACCAAAGACTTCAGACAAGTGAGAGCAGGTGGTAAAAACCCCAAGGAAAATGTCAGGAAAGATTTCCTTTGGAGGCTCAGAACTGCCTGAACTTCACTTTCCTTGCAGAAAAGTAACTCTGGCACTGGGGGAGTTTTGGGGGGGTGGGAGTTCTGTCTATAAAATGATTTATTTATTCAAAAAAAAGCCCCAAACATGAACAATCAATCACACTTACAACTCTCAAAGTCTGCAGCTAAAAATCTACTCCGCCAAATATTTTGTGGCCTCTTTCCTCTTTACCTGCAGAACTATTTTCTGATGCAGCTTTTATTAATTACAAATTAATTGTAAACATTGAAACACAGACTCCTGTTAAATTTAAATCCTTTCAGATCCTGGCTCAGGGGGAGGGAAAGCATTTCCAGCCTGTGACTCAGATTTTACATTTTAATTCCAGTTTCAATCCTGAATTCAGCCGTGTCAAGGAGATTCAAATTACAAAAGCATCAAGGAATTAGGACAGAACTACAGAAGTGTCTAAGAAAGAAGATGATTGCTTATTGTTGTGAAAATGGCAGGAAATGCACTTCTGCTTATGAATTATGGCAGCAGCAGAGGAAGAAGTGGCTCAGACTTGATAAAGAGCAAAAAGAAACTCACTTGGAGGCTGCTCCAGCGTGGAAACTTTGCCTTCTGTTCTCTGGGGCTCAGTCACCTGATGACAAAAATATCAGATTACAAAACCCAAATCAATCTCCCTCACCGGATTTAAACAAAAAAAAAAGAAAAACCAAAAAAAAACCCACCTCAGCACCTGAAGAAATGAAAAAGTGATGACTTACGTTCTTAATCAAGAGGTAAAGAAAAATAATTTGCTTTTGTAATGATTTTCCCCTCAAGTTCTTATCGGTTTATATGAGCTACAAACCTGACTCACACCAGCCTTTTCCACTGAAATATTCACCCTGAGGCAACACAAACTTACAGACCCACAGAGAGATTTTCACGGCATGAAAACAGGTGAGAGTTTTCACGAGAAAAATAAAAGACAATCTCTGAGCACTTCCTGGGCCTTTTCCCAGCTTGTTTTCCCTCTGCCAAGAAACTCCAAAAGTTCCATTTCCTGCCCTCCTGCTCTGGTTTCGTTTTCCCAGGGCCACGTCACTGCCCAGAGCCCTCCCCCTGCTCTGAGAGCACAAACAGCTTCCCCCCAGCTCTGCTGGAATTGTCCTGGCCCAGCTGGAAATTCACATTATTCGTCAGCACTTTCTGCATTATGCAGCTTTTTTTCTGGTGCAATCCACAGGCTAAATTGGAATACATCAATTATGATTTATTATCTGACAGTGGCAACAGCAAAGACAACAAAAAAGTGTCACAAATCATCTCTTCAAATTAATAATGAGTGTAAAAACATGATACTGGCCATCTCCTCCTCACCACCTCCTTTAAATCCCAGTTTGGCAGCGAAATATCCCAGGAAAAGTGCCCAGTTGCTAAAAGAATTGCAGAATTCCAGGCACAGCACTGAGTGCCACATTCCAGGCAGGAATTCCTGCAGTTCCAGCCGTACCTTCCCATCGCGTTTCTGAGGACCCTGGTGATGTTTGGGCTCAGCCTGGGCTCTCTTCCTGTCTTTTTCCCCTTCCTTCTTTTCTTGGGAGGTTTTTAAAGGAGATTTTGAAGAAGTGCAGTCTCTGGCGTGTAAAAAGAGAGAACCTCTGTTCTTTTCTCCATGTTTAACACATGCACAACATGAAAAAACGGATTAATAAAGGAGTGTGCCCCTCTCGGAGGTGTAATTCCATAAATATATTTAAAAGACCTCATCAGTCATTTTTATAGTTTCAAATTCCACAATCCAAACTTGTGCAGAGATACAGCAACAACAAAAAGATCCCATTTTCTACAAGAGGGACTGCAATTGAATGACTACATTTCTAGTTTTTTTTTTATTAAATAATTAATAATGGCAATTAATTATTAAAAATACCCAGGCCCTGCTGCCCACGCTGCTTTGGATACTCCAGATTAAGTTTATGTAGCTCTTAGAAATCCTCTGTACTCCTAATCAATTTATTACTTCCAGTTTTGTTTACTGACAGACAACAAAACTGATGCAGTAACTACATTATGTATTACTTCAACGTTATGCTAAGCATTGCTAATTACAAAAAAAATAGAAAAAACGAATTAAAAGCAAAGCAAACTTGCCGATTCCTTACTTTTTCTCCAGCAGAGGCTTCCCTGCCTTCTCTTTATGTTTAGTACCTACAGGGAACGATAGGAGGGAGGAATTAAAATAAAAACTCAGCTGGTTCCAAAGCAAAGTTACCCATTTTGCAGTCAGCAAAAAAATTACCATGGACTTCTTGCAGGTTCTTCTTTAATTTTTCGTGCTGCTGGATGAGTTCCTTGAGCCCCTCAGGGTTTTTCTTGCAGAGCTCCTGGGCTCTCTCGTTGGCCTCCAGGGCCAGCTCAGCTTTGCCCAGCAGGGACAGGGCTTTGCAGAAGTGGTGGTGACCCTACAGGGGCAGAAATTGGGATTTCAAGGTTTCACCCACACCGCTGAGAGAAGGATTTATGTCTCAAGCAGCTGCAGCAGGCAGCAAAAAGTCAAGGTTTGTATCATCCAGGAAGGGAGCTGCTCTCTGCTGATGGATAATCAGATTTTAACTGCTCAGCACAGTGAAACAGAGATAAATCGCTGGGAAGAGCTTGGGAAAAAAAAGCAAATTTGCCTTTTTCTTCTGCTGTCTCTGCTTTGGAAAAGAGCAAATTTGCTTTTCCCCGCTGATCTCAACTACTTTGCAATTTTCTAAGTATCCCTTATTTACTCTCCTTCAGGCCAAGAATATTGGGAAACACCTGCTGGCCATTGATCAGGATTTTGTAATGTATTCTACATTTATTCTTTTTGAAGCGCTGTGACAACTCACAGCATAATAAACGTTTTCTCTGTCTTTACACATGCCAAGCACCTCGTACCAACACTGACAGGCAGCTCAAAATAACATTTTAAATATAAAAATCCAAGCAAAATGTGCACTTGGCAGAATTCTTAGTCCCCAGGGCTCTGTGTTCATTCATTAGAAATCAACTCTGGGTTCTCATCTTGCTTTAAAACGCCAAAAAAAGACAATTTTGGAACGTGTAAGAAACCAACCTTTGGCCAATCAGGCTTGAGAATAATGGCTCTTTTTCCATCAACTGCAGCTCTCCTGGGAGGAGGGAGGGGAAAGAGGAGGGATTTATTATTTATACCTCAGAAAAACCTCCAGGCTGGTATAAAAAGCATAAATACAAATCTAGTAAGTAGAATATAAAAATAAAAATTGAATAGAACAGCAGTTCATAGAACTATGGAATAGTCTGGGCAGGAAAGGACCCCAAAGCTCACCCAGTTCCACCCCAAAACGGGCAGGGACACCTTCCACTATCCCAGTTTGCTCCAAGCCCCATCCCTGGGACACTTCCAGGGATGAGGAATCCATGGATCTCAAATAACTGCAGTCCCATAAACACAAATAATTCTGCATTTTAGCTTTAGAACGACTCTTTTCTTAGGAATGTCCCCAACTTTTCATGCAGCTCACCCCAGCATCTCAGGGGTTACTCACTCGTACTGCCTGGTGAGGATGAAGCACAGAGCTCGGTTTCCATACAGGAGGTGGTTCAAAGGGCTTAAAAAAAAGATAAGATTATGAGGAGTTAATAATGGGAATTACTTCTGAAAGCCCTAAGGAGCAGAAAAATGAAGTTTTCACAAGAACTGCCTGCAAAAACTCCAGCCCCAGCACCCACAGGAAGCCCCACGGATTTACAAGTTCTCACTGGGAGCGTTCATGTTAATCATGGGATCATTTGTAAGATTTGGGCCCATTCAAGCAACCTGCAGCTAATTCAAATTATTCTCAGCCTACCCTCCAAGAGCAGCTCAGCCCTGCAGTGCCTGGAAATCACATGACCTCCTTTGCTCTTTACCAGCCACAGGATTTCCTGTGTTTTCTGCTGAATTCTGCTCCTCCCTTCACGGGTCTTGACACAAGGGACTCAATTTTGCAAGAAGGCTGAAATCAGCTGGAATTTGAGAGCAAAACCTATCCTGCCATGTGGCTTTTGTGGGGATCAAAAGGAATTTATTCACAGATTATTAGGAATTAATTGATTAAATCGAATTCTACACGGCGAGACCTCGGTATGGTTAAAAAGGGAGGGTAAATAAACCCAAAATGCTGAACCTTTCCAGGGCACAGTCACAAACCCACAGCCCTGAAAACGAAAAATCCGAGGCTCTGCGCAACGTGGTTTTGTGGGAAGTGGGATTTTATCCATCCCCCAGGATTTTAGAAACACCAGGATGAGTAAAATCAGCATTTTCACGGCCACGACAGCCGTGGCGAACACACCAACCCTGCTGAGGCTCCTGTGGGAGTGTCAGCCTAGAAACACATCACCACTGGATGATTACATGCAGGTGCTTTTATTGGAGAGCTCCGGGAATCAGACCCAAATCTGATTCCAACATGGATTCGAGATGGATCCGTTTTTACACCCTTTCCTCACATAACTGTTGTATAATCGCGTGTTAATCGTTAACTTTGTATTGTTCTATTGTTTTATTGTTTTCACCCGGGCCTGAGTGTCGAGCCCCCTCCTCACAACATGTCTCATGTTTGTTGTTCCTTTCTCAGGAGTCTTGTTGCAATTAAACAATTATTTTTAATTATATTTCATTGCTAAGCAATCATGGCATTTATCATCTACCACACAGGTGCAGGTTCACATGATTTTAGCAAAGCCAATGCCCACTGCCCGTTCCCAAGGCCTACTTCAGCTACCATGATTTTTAGAAACATTTTAACCCCATGCTATCAGGAGGGGAAAAATGCCCTAAAAATTCCCATTTCATCTCCTTCTCCCTTCTACAGAGCCCAGGAAAGTCTCCAGAGCCTTTCAGGCAACACCTTTAGGGAAGAAATTAGCCTTGCAAAAGGAAATAAAGCCTAAGAGCTGCCAAAATCTTTGGTGTTTATTCCTTTTGCATCCTAGGTGATAAATATTTGCAACATTTGGAAGAGTATTTCAAGGGAAGACACCCACAGTGGCTGTTCATGGTTGTTCACCCCAAATAATTCATTTCCTTGCAGGTTTGCTCCCCTTGCTCTAGGTCATTTTAAACCCCAGCAGGACTTCTGGAGCAGTAAAAGCACAAAAACCAGCAGCAATGGGGGAAAAATACAACAAAAAATAGGTTATAGGGTTGGCTTTTTTTTTAATTAAGGTATCATTTGGCCTCTAATTAAAGTGGCTAATGCAAAATTGTCCAGAATGAGGATAAATGTGAAGAAGTTTGAGTTCAGTTCTTACCAAAACTCGATGGCTTTGGTGTAGGACACTATGGCGCAGCCCAGGGCTCCTTGGAAAAATTCAGCATTTCCTTTCTGTTTCATGGCTTCACTCTTCTGTGAGACCAAGGACAAACACTTCAGCCCCCACTGGGGGTAAACTCATTTAATTCAGCAGGGTGAAGGGAATTATTTCCTGTGGTAAAGGGAATGATTTCTGCCAGCATAATGAAGCACTCGAGCTTTTGACACATTTCTCTCTAATCTCTTGGGGATTTTTACAATCCCTGATAACCAGAACCGCCCCCTCCAAAACCAACCCAGACACATTCTGAGAGCTTCTCTCACCTTCCTGGAGCTCTCACAGGTCTCAGCTTTCAGTTCTTCCACTAAATCACAATCTTCCAGCGCCACTCTGGTGATGGAACGTTTCCCTGGAGACAGAAATCAGGAAAAGCCAGTGGGTGAGGGAATTTCTCCGAGCCATGGAGGGTTTCTCCTCAGCCACTAAAACTCCTGCTCTGCTCCTGCCTGCCAGCAAAACCTGACACGCAACTGAGGAACTGCAGCAAAGCTGGCAAGGGGAGCATTCAAAAATAACTATTTATTACTGGAGAAGCCCAGAATGAAGATAAGAACGTTAATTATTTCACCGTTTCTCAGAGCAAAGGGATTTTTTTCCTCATTTCTGGCCCCTCCAGGGGTGTCCATACTCACACTCAGCAAAAACAATGGCAAGTTTGACCCGACCACAGTCCCCAAGCTCCTCCAGGCTCTGCAGAATCTTGGCACCCCCCACACATCTGACCCAATCCAGGGCCGCTGCAAGGTGAAAGAAACCCTGTTTCAAATGGGGGGAAAAAAAAAAAAAAGAAAATCAAGAAAAGGTCATTAATATACAAAGGAAGGTGTTAATAGAACAGAGAGCAGTGCTGGAGCCCTCACTCTCTGAATTTGTTCAGGGTTTTGCTGATTTTTGAACAGGCAACAGCAAATAAAGGCAAATATCTGGAGACCTCGAGCACAGCACAGTCACAAAATCAAACCAGAGGTGCAACAGGAGGCAGGGAAGCATTCAAATGCTAGAATTTGATTTAAAAACATCTTTGTGATGACTGAAATGATTAGAAAAATACTATAACCCCCCCAAAATTTGGTTTAGAAACTTCTGAAATGATTAAAAAAATACTATAAACCCCCCCAAATTTGGTTTAGAAACTTCTGAAATGATTAAAAAAATACTATAAACCCCCCCAAATTTGGTTTAGAAACTTCTGAAATGATTAAAAAAATACTATAAACCCCCCCAAATTTGGTTTAGAAACTTCTGAAATCATTAAAAATACTATAAACCCCTTAAAATTTGTTGCAGAAACTTCTGAAATTATTAAAAATACTGTAAACCCCCTAAAATTTGGTTTAGAAACTTCTTCTTTTGACAGTTGAAAAAGAATATAAAAATCCACATGACTAAAACAAATCTCCCTGAAAATCCAGCAACTGGATAATCCAGCAGTGACACACAATTGTATTTATTCTGGTTTTCCTATTGCTGCTACAAGCTGCAATGTTGTTTTTTTAAATTCATTGCTTTTCTTTTAGCTCTTGCATTTAACATCCAGCAGGCCCCAGACTTTTTTCCAAAAGAAAGTGATTAAACACAGGGAAATTCAGGGATTTGCACAGCCCAAAGTTTACAGGGTGGAAAATTTAATGGGTTCCGTTCTACTAGACACTGAATTCTGTAAAAACAAAAAAAAAAAGAAGGGTCAGGAGATTTCCCGACCCCACTGTGCCTCTGCCATGCCCAGCACTTCAGGCTGAGGAGGTGTCACCTCCAGGGAATCTTCCCAACAATTCCAGAAACTCACATTTTCTATTCCACTGCCAATCCTCAGGATGCCACTGATGAAATGTGGGATGTTCTGGAGCAGGGAGAGAAAACAAAAATTGAGTTCTTGAGGTGTGATCATTTTAGTTTCTGTCTGCTCAGGTTCAACCCAGTAACATTGCCTGTCCTGCTGGAATTCACCATCCCTGGGGCAATTGCTCTGGTCCATTCCAGATTTTTGTTGAAAAATAAATGTTGGCATGGGAAAAGAGAATTCATGGATGCTGTGAGGTCTGCTTAGGAAATTCAGCCCCTTGAACCACTCCTGCAGCTCTCTGAATACTCGAGAACCAGCTGAGACATCCAAATAAGCCATCCCAAAATCTGCTCCTCCAAAGCCATTTCACTCTGGGACATAAATCCAATCTTTTCCACGGAGGAGAACAAGGCTGAGGGAGTGGGAAGAGGAGAGAGTGGAAAAGGTGTGGAAGGAAAAGTGTCCCTGGGGTTGAGCAGGGAATTCCAAGGAATGAAATAAGAAATGTGTCATTACTTAAATTAAAAAAAAAAAAACCAAAACCCACAAAAAATCCCTTCAGCTGCTGAGAATATTCCTCATCTCCTCCTCCCCACTGTTCTGTTCAAAGTCAGCAACAACAGCAAATTTCAAATCTCATTTGTTGAATGAGGGAAAAATAAGGGGGGGTGGGGGGAAGTATTTAAGTCATTCATCCATCAGCTTTATTGCTGACTGCAAATATTTCCTCAATTATCCCAACTGGAATCAAGCCTAGGCCACAATTTCTTCCTGGAAAGCTGCACCTCAGTTCTCAAATAATGTCTTCACTCCAGCAAAAGGGAATAAAAATAATCCCAAGATGCTTAAGGGACAGATTTAATTAATTTATTAGACTTGAAAACTCAGATCAAGTTAAAATATAGGACTTACAACAACTTTTTTAATTAAATCAGTAAGGCTTTCCAAAACATTGTGCTCACAGATTGGCTTCATGTTCCAGCCCAGGAACTGCAAACTGCCGGAAAACAGAACAAGTTATAATTTAGGCAAACACCAAGGAGCTACAGGGTCTTAATTACGAATATTTAAGGGGATTAGATCTAAGGAAGAGAATGTTTACAAATTCAAATCGAGCCCTTCGGAGGAGGGGGGAGAAAAATAATAATCATCATCAAAATAATAATAAGAACAATCGAAGAAAGAAGAGCTGCAAAGGTTGTGGTATTTTCAAAATGTCAGGCTTCTTAAATACTGAAATACCCCCCAAACTTCAGCTTCCCAGATTCCCCAAGATTCCAACCTCTGGATTCCCAAAGATTCCAACTTTCAGAATATTTTTAATTTTCATTTTAAATTTTAATATTTTTCTCCTGTGGATTCAAGAACTTCTGGCCATGACCAGCTCAGCCCCAACGGGGAACCCGAACATTCCTGCAGCAGTGTGAGCCCTGCTGGAAGCACACAAGGAATTTCCACAGGCAACAAGGAAAAGTGGGAGGATTTGGAGGAAATCCCCTTGGAAAAGGTGGATACTCACCCGTGTTCCGCCAGAAAGGAAGCGCTTTCCGTGGTGTGGAACAGAGAGCCAAAGATCCTGATTTTGATAACGTTGCAATACTCCCTTAATCTCTCCACAGGCTGACTGCACCACACCTCACAGGGATCAACTCCTCCAGGGGGGAAAAAATGGGAATTACACTGCACAGTTCAGGCATTAAAGTGCCAATAAACATGAAAAGCAATGATTATTTCCAGCCCCCATCCCTAACGAACCGAAACAAGGAGATCCGAACACCCTCAACTCACCGGGCAACCTGAGGGGGTTTTGAAAAGGAAGAGGGAGAGGGGATTTAGATGGAATTAAGGATAGGGATCTGCTGGAAGGCTTTGCATCCCTGGGTTCTGAATTAAGATAAAAAGAAGAGGAAAAATGGAAGGGGAAAAAAGGAAGGGGAAAAAAGGAAGGGGAAAAAAGGAAGGGGAAAAAAGGAAGGGGAAAAAGGGAAGGGGAAAAAGGGAAAGGAAAAAGGGAAAAAAATGGAAGGGGAAAAAAATGGAAGGGGAAAAAAATGGAAGGGGAAAAAATGAAGGGGAAAAAATGGAAGGGGAAAAAAAGGG
>VZTI01000535.1:352753-396825 GCA_013397865.1 Struthidea cinerea | reverse complement strand
GCCCCGCCCGCCGGACGCACCGCCCATTGGCCGGCCGCCCTCTGACGTCACGGGACGCGGCCAATCCGCGGGCCGCGCGCCTGCGCGCGCGCGCGGCCGGATGCGGGCGGTGCGGATGCGGATGCGGGGGGTAGGGAGCGCCTTCCTCCCCATCCCCCTCCTCCTCCTCCTCTTCCTTCTTCCTCCGCCTCCTCCTCCTCCTCCTCCTGCTGCTGTCCCAGGCTCCGGAGAGCAAAGGGGCAGAGCCGGGCGGCGGGGGGTGGGGTTGCCGGCGGAGGAGGGAGGGTGAGGGAGCACCCAGGGGGTACCGGGGGGTTCCCCCAGAACTTCCCAGGAAATCTCTGATAGCCTCGTATCCCGTTCTCTGCCCTCCCCACGAAGTTAAAGGGAAGAGCCGAGGATGGTGGAAAACTCTCCGGCCCCGTTGCCAGAAAGGGCAATATATGGATTTGCGCTTTTTTTAGGATCGTGGTTTGGCTTCAGTGAGTATCCCGCAACTGAGTACATCCCCCCGAAGTGTTGCTTTGCTGCATTCTCATTTTAATCAGTTTTTTCCCTGAATTACATCAATTTTCACATGCACTAAACACCGTCGGTAGTTGTAGTGTTACCTTCCCCACCAAAATGCTGAAAAATAAATTAAGTCAATCTGGTCAACAGCAAGGAAGAATTTTTTGGGTCATATCAGGTTTTTCTCTGCTGGTGCGATGGCTTCTTCATTTCACTGGGGATCCATCTCAGGACCATGGTTTGAGAGGGTAGACAACACTTTTTGAACACAAGAAAAGGTGCTGCAAATACCTTTTAGTCAGGCAATAAACCAGGATCCCCCTGTGAGTCTTCGCCACCCTCGGGCGGTGAGAAATGAGGGGGAGTTGGGTTCAGTTCCTGTGCCAGGAAGCTGCTGTGGTTCTGTCTCTTGTGTCACTGTTTGGGTGCTGACCTCAAGTTCCCCTCAAGTTGTGTTAAACCTTTCTCTCAGTTTGTTGCTGTGGAGCAAGATTTCTGGGTATTGGTTTTGTTGACGTGGAAATGATGAACTTGGCAAGAATCAGGAAGAATTTTCAGTAATTTTTTGCAACAGTCCGTCCAAACACTGCAATTCCACCTGCTTTTCTTCCAGTTAAATGACCCCGTGAGATAATTTTCTGCTTTAATATTATCTCCGTTCAGATTTCTTTGGCCTCTTTTTATTGAGGTGTTTGGGGTTTTTTGGGTGGTTTTTTTTGTTTGTTTTTTGTTTTTTTTTTTTTTTTTGGTTTTGGTTTTTTTTTTTTTTTGGTTTTGGTTTTTTTTTTTTTTTGGTTTTGGTTTTTTTTTTTTTTTGGTTTTGGTTTTTTTTTTTTTTTGGTTTTGGTTTTTTTTTTTTTTTGGTTTTGGTTTTTTTTTTTTTTTTTGTTGTTATTGGGGATTTTTTGTTGTTGTTCTGCAGCTCAGCTTGGAATAAATTCTTGTGGGTCTCCGCGGGAAATCAGAAATTAACTGTTAAATATAAAACTGATCCCATGTAACCAGGTACTGGGCAGGGTTTGTGTCTGAGAGGCACATCCTGCAATCTTTTGGGGGAGGTCTTTTGGTTTAGGGAGTGTAAAAGCAAAATGTAGGAAGTGTAAAACAGCATCACTCTTATGGTGGCTTTTCAATTCTCTTGTGCAGTTTTGTACCTTATCTGGGCTTATATTCCTGAGACTTGGCTCTTCTCCTTGGGACTGACATACTGGCCTCAAAAGTAAGTTCAGCCAATTAAATTCTTTAATTTGAATATGTTTAAGACACCATTAATTATTTTTAAATAATAGAACTTTTTTTTTTTTAAATAGTGGCCTTGCATTAAATCCATTTTTCCCTCATGGTAAAGGGCTGCAATGTTTGTGGAGCATTTTTTTACGTAGCTGTGGTGAAGATGTTTCACTGTGTCGTGAAATAAATAATATTGGAATGTTTTATGATAAATTTGGCATTCTGCTGATGGAAATACAGTAAACGTGAGGCCATAATTAAAAAATAAACAGCTTATTTAAGGAATTTATCTGATAATTCATCAGTAGCTCCAGTGGAGTCATTAATCTTGGGAGAGTCCAGGATCCATAGTCAGAGGCGTTGTTTCTTTTCCTCTCGGAGAAATTCATCACAGATCCAAAGCCAACGTTAAAACTGATTTATCACTAAGCATTTGTTAATCTGATATGTACAACGTATGAACTTTCCCTCAGGTACTGGGCAGTTGCTTTGCCAGTTTACCTCCTGGTGGCTGTGGGAATTGGTTATATTTTGCTTTTTGGGATTAACATGATGAGCACAGCTCCGCTCAGCTCCGTTCACACCATCACAGGTAACTGTACTGCTTATTTCAGATCGTGATCCTTCGCTGATAACTCTGGGAATCTATAGAGAACATAACCCAAATTGTAAGCCTTGAAATACCTGAGTGCTTGGAAGTGCTGAAAGGGAGCAGGGTGGGGTTTTCAGCATCCTTTAGAGTAGCTGAATTGACAGCGTTGCATTATATCACATTTCTGGGGAGAAAAGGATCTGGAAGCCATGAAGGGTTCTCCTTATCTTTTGTAGATAACTACGCAAAAAAGCAGCAGCAGAAGAAATTCCAAGAGGAGGCGATTCCAGCGCTGAGGGATATTCCCATCAGTGAAGTCAACAGGATGTTCTTCCTCCCCGAACAAGGGATCTGCAGGAGCAGATAGTTGTTATGAAAATCTGCTTGAACAAAGGACTCATCAAAGCGTTACAGGAGGACACTTAAAACCTCTCCAAGCTAAAAAAACCCACCCCTTTCAGCTTTTTTTTTTTACCCCTGAATTTCTAATTAAATTTACGTGACCACATTTTAGTGTTGTGCACCTTTATTAAGGTGCATAATAAATTCTATTAATAGAATATAAAATAATAATAATATATTTAAAAATAGTTATTATGCACCTGCATTGCTATGAGAATTATGCCCCAATAATTTATCTGGTCATTCTTGTGGGTTTCAAAGTGTTCTGCTACTTTCCGCTTGGAATTCCCCTCCGAGAGGGAAAGAAGCAGCTTTTGGACAGAGTTTAATTCTATTTCCCTCAGAATTCAGGGAGAGAAAATGTGTTTTGCCAGTCAAACACTTGATGATCTTTTTTATTATTAATTGGAAGCGTTTGCATTGTGAAGGCACTGTTTTTCTTTGTAAATATGAATAAAATGTGGCTGATTTTGCCATGTTCACCATTTTCCTGTGGTTCTGGGAGATTTCTCCTGGGTTAAGGTGTGTAATGGTCCATTTTCCTTCACACAATTCTTCGTTCAGCAAAATACATTGGTCCCCCACCCCCCTAAATTATCTGATTTACTGAATTCCCAAGAATACCAGAAAATAATAAAGGGGGGATGTGAAGATTTGCTGAAAAAAGTCTGGAAATTACTTTTTAAAACTATTTTTAAGGATACTGAAAACTAAATTCAAGGAAATAGCTGCAAATGCAGGAACTGACAGCTCCATGTTGTTACAGCCCAAGGTTAAGTGGTTCAGATGTTTTTTAAACAGTGAATTTTACTGTTTTTTTCTTTATTTCCTTTCTTCCAAGCATTACAAACTCAGTTATCTGCAGGACTCAAGGTTATTTAGGTTGATTGTAAAGCCCATTGAATAGAACCTCAGTATTTATTAGGCCTGTAACCAACTTCAGCAGAAAATTTAGTTAAAAATTCTATTATTTCATTAAATATAATAATTTTTTGAGAATTTGTGTGAGAAATCTTATACCAATTCTTTAGAAATCTATCAAAATGATCATCACTTGCTCTGGAAAGTTGTAAGACCTGGTAATAATCACTTTGGTATGGACAGAAATCTGCAGTTGGTTGGGTTTTCTGCCTGAATTTGAAGGAAAAATCTTCATGCTTGGTATTCCAGATGGGAGAAAAATACCTCCTTAATGAAGGAAGAAGTGCTTTTCAGCATTTCACTCTGAAATGCTGGATTTTAGGTGTATTGGCTTGTGGGGGCATGGCATAAAATTGAATTTCTGTCTGAATTAGAGCAACACTGATTTATTTGTGTGGGAGTTTTAGACTTATTAATGAAGTTTTGGGGTTAATTTGCTGTTGTTTCTCACCCCTGCCACCATCCTGTCCTTTTATTAATTTTAATTTTCACATTTAGGCAGCCACACCCATAAAATCATGACTTGATGACCAGCAGGCATGAAGATGTGTTTGCTCTTTTGTCACTTCTCTAATCACGTTGCAGACACTGAAGTATTGACTGTAATCTCTTTTTTTTCCCCTCTGTGTTTTCCACCCCTTTTGCTTCCTGAGAGAGCAATTTCATTTGGAATTCGGACCTGACAACAAGCGAAGGCCACGTTCCCGGGATCATTTGATGTAGGGATTAATTCAGTCCCCTGTTAAGGGTGCCCAAATCCCTCCAGGATCAAGGAAAGCTGCTGGAAAATGCCCTCCAGCCCTGAGAGCACACAAATTAAAGGACTGTAAACCTTGGGCAAAGATGGGATCAGTGATGAATCTGCCATTTCATTGCTCTGCAGACCCCACAATTATGGGAAAACCAACAGTGAGGAGGCCAAGGGGGGGCTGTTTGTATAAGGAAAACTTGCAGGCATGAAATTCAATCTTTGCTTTTCTGTCACTGCTGCTTCAAAGGCACCCTGGTGACCTTTCCTTCAACTTGGGCACGTTTGACACTTCCGAAATTGCCTCTGTGAGCAAAAGAAAACCGGGTAATGTGGGGTTTGGGGGCTAAAATATGTGTTGTGGGGAACTGGGGGTCCACGGTGACCGTGATTAAGGAGACACAACTCTGCAAAGAGGAGAGGAGATCTTGTGTGTAGATTTCTATAACTTTTGCCTTAGGTATTCAGGGAAAAAAAAATCCCCCTCATGATTGAATGGTGGTGCCTGTCTTTACAAAACATATCTGGGTATCAGGTGTCCATTCTTCTCAGAGGCTGAGGGGAAAGTAAATAAATAAAAGGCAAAAACCTAAATTTGCCCTCATTTTCACCTTTCTGACTTACTGGTGTAACACAACCAGGAGAGTTCAATCAACTGCATTGTCCCTGCTGGAATAAACCCAGGGATTTCAAACTTCAGTTTTGCGTTTAAATGCACCTTCTTGGATTCTCCTGCAGGTATTGACTGTAAGGATGGGATTTTGCACATCTTGCTGTGAACATCATCTGCTGAGGCAGAATGCCCCCGAGTGGCGTGGGAAGGAATTTGTGTGTGAATGTGTCACGATGAAATAACAGAGGTGCCTGGATTCCAATG
The DNA here is from genome assembly GCA_013397865.1 of Struthidea cinerea. Taxonomy (NCBI): domain Eukaryota; kingdom Metazoa; phylum Chordata; class Aves; order Passeriformes; family Corcoracidae; genus Struthidea; species Struthidea cinerea. Next base: position 391,545 of record VZTI01000535.1, on the reverse strand, counting down.
GAATGGGGCTGTGCCAAAGGGAAGAACAGAGCTGTGGCTGCCATATTTGTGCCTCTCTCTTCTTCCCATCTTAGCTGGAAAGGGAAGGGTGTTAAAAACATGGATCAGGAAGATGCTTCAAGGGCTGGAGCAGCTCTGCTGGGAGGAAAGGCTGCGAGAGCTGGGATTGTTCAGCCTGGAGAGGAGAAGCTCTGGGGTGACCTCAGTGTGGCCTTGCAGGGCCTGAAGGAGCTGCAGGAACCATGGAGAGAGACAATTCCCAAGGGCTGGAGGGCCAGGACACAGGGAATGGCTTCCCAGTGCCAGAGGGCAGGGCTGGATGGGATCTTGGGCATGAATTGTTCCCTGGGAGGGTGGGGAGGCCCTGGCACAGGGTGCCCAGAGCAGCTGTGGCTGCCCCTGGATCCCTGGCAGTGCCCAAGGCCAGGTTGGACATTGGGGCTTGGAGCAGCCTGGGACAGTGGGAGGTGTCCCTGCCCATGGCAGGGGTGGCACTGGATGGGCTTTGAGGTCCCTCCCAAGCCAAACCATTCCATGATTTTCCCTGAGTTAAGGAAATACAATATTGCTGTTGCCCAAAGCATTGTCCAGACCATTCCAAAATTATTTTGAGCATAAGGAACGCTGGGAGCTCTATTGGATGATCTAAAACAACCACTCTGGTTGGGCAGGGGCAGAAAATGAGCAAGAACAACCCAAGCCCCTCTGATATAAAATAGAAAGCTGTAAAATTAAATGCTTATCCTGGGACACACCTGTGCTAGGGGTTCTATAAACATTAAAAGCGCAACAAGTTTCTGTGAACTTCAGTTTCATTTGTGGGTGGAAATGATAAAATGCTTCTGCCTTAAAAACAAAATATTTGACTGATTTTGTGTCAATATATTTTGTTCATAATGCACCTTTCTCATGGGCACTTGAGCCTGAGTTGCTAGAATGTTTAATTCAGAGTCCTGCTTGCTGAGTCCTGTTGAATTTCCAGTCAGCTTTCACCCAGCTGGGATGAATGGGGGGTTTTGTATCCCTCTATTCAGGAACTGAACTGTATTCTGAGGAGAAAGTTTTGGAAGGATTGAGTTTTGTTCTGCCAGTTCCCTTCCAGAGGGGTTGCCAAAGTCAATTTTGTTGGTGTGCTGTGCTGCGGGTGAACTTAAATCTCAGCCTTCTGCTAAAAGCAGCTGATAGATGAAGCCAGTGCAGAATAAATAACATTAAATAAGAAATATTTCAGTGAATTGGGTGGATTTTGTCTCTAAAAGTCACAAAGCTGCTGTTGGCAATATTGCCTTTGCTCAGTTCTGTTGCTGTTGTCATTCTCCCTGTATAAATGTAGTTTAGGGAAAAGAAAATTCCTGTCATGGTTCTTTTTCTCTTAATCCAAATTAATCCTGCATCTTATTTAGAAAAAACACATTTCTGTGGCATGCAGGGATATGCTTCCCTTGGATATCTGTATCCTCAGAGCTTGTCTTAAAAGCTCTTGGAAGCAGAATTCAAGGCTGTTGTATGAAAATAAACTTTAATTATGATTTTTCATGCAACAGAAATCTGAAATTTTAGAGGTTCTGCGGGGACCTGTCCAGCATCCCTGTCCCAGGGAACAATAAGTTGCTTTTTAGTGCCATCATTTTGGAGAATGGAAAATGAAAGCAGCATTTACTGGAAGTGTCTCAGCTGTTAAATTCCCAAGGGAAGGTTTTTGTGGCACAGGGACCTGAGCAACGATTTCATCTGTTTCCAGCCTTGCCTTTGAAGTTCTAAACTCATAATAAACCTGTTTTTGGAATGCTTTGTTACCTTTTCCTGTAAATGATGGATGATTCTGACGCCACTGAAAACTTTGCAGGGTTGGATTGCAGATGAAGTAACAAATCAGAAGCGCAAACTGAAAAGTTCCCTGCAGCTGAACCACCGAGATGCTGCCTCAGTTCACTTTGGGGCTTCTCTTAATTATTAACAAACTGGGAAGGGATCTCAGTGCATTTTTGGTGTGTGTAATGTGTCATCACAGACCAGTTAAATCATCTTGGATGCTTTTCTGTTTGCTTTTGCTCCAGACTAAACAATGAGGAAGCTGGAGCATAAATCATTTTAGGATATCTTGTGAAATACCTTTAAATAATCTGTATTTTAGTGCCAGATGTTTGGAAGTGGAGATGTGGAAATGATGAATGGGTGAAAGGTGAAAGCTGAAATGTAAAAGCTGAATTTGTCACTCTGGGGTTTAAATTCCAACTAATTCTGGTCCTTCCCTATATGACAGGATGTTGTCTCCCCGTGTAAAGTTAATTAAAGGATCCTCTTTTGAATTTGCAAGTGGAGATCTTCAGAAAATCCTTCATTCTAATACATTCATTCATTTGGAATCCCAATTTTCCAGACTTTAAGCGTGTGACACTCTCTTTGTTTGTTTGCCAGCACGTGACTGAGGGGAAGAGCTGCCACGTCCTGGAAGGGGTTCTGAAAACTGTCTGACCTTATCTCACAACCACCAGTGGTGCAGGAAAGGTCAAGAACCTGGAGTTCTGCATTCGCTTTGTCTCTGGGGAAACCGTGGCAGTTTGGTTGGAGTTAAGGCACATTAAACATAATTTTAAACATAGTGGGGCTAAGTGGTTAATCCTCGAGGTAATTAAAAGCTGCTGGTAGCAAGGCAAGTGCTGGGAAACTCTCTGAGCCTACAGAATAGTGTGGGGAAGGCAAAGCAGGTACCACATAATGCAAGTTTTAATGTGTCATTAAATGAAATCATGGGTTTAAATCAAGGCTGGGTTTTTTTTCTGGCTGGCAGAAGATTACAGGGGGAAAAGTCTGATAACAAGAGAATGGCAGAACCCCAGAAAATATCACAACTGTGCGGGTTGTACTGGAAATGGATGAGGCCAGCTGGGCATGCAGCATTTCTAGCAGAATAAATAAGCCCCATGGAGCCAATAAGCAACAGTCTCTGCATTTTAAAGAATTCCTTGCTTAATTTCAATGTGTTTCGAAGCCTTTGGGTTATTTTGGGGCTATTTATTGTATTATTCAGCCTCCTAATCAATCCAGTTTTCACTTTATCAGAACTGCAGTGTTTAAAATAATGAGTGACTCAGCCCAATGTTCTTAACGTTCTTTATCTGTGTTACTGAAACCAACCTGATTTAAATCTTACAATCTTTTGTTCAGCTTCAGGGTTTTATTTGAAAGTCTCTAAAAACACAAAAGGATTTCCTCCCATTTTCCAGTGCATTGACTCACTCTCCTTGGAGAGAGAATTATAAATCGTTTTCTTTTGAGCTTTGCTGTATTTCTCTGCTTGGTCAGATGTTTGTCCATCCATTCCCGACAGTTTTTTTTTTTGGTATCTCTTTATTTTTTTAATGGGGATTCTGTTGTTTGTCAGGGCTGTACCTCATTAGGCTGAGCTCACTTTTTCTTCCTCTTCCTCAGACTCAGCATCATCGTTGTAGAAGTGAATTGTGGCTTGTACAGGAAAACTTGCCAGAACCTTCTCTCCAATGTTGTCAAGAAACTTCTGGGATTTGGACTTGGGCAAATAAAGTCTGAGAAGAAAACACATTTTAAGAGAAAAAGTAAAGGAATGCAACACTTGTCCATCCAATCTAGCTTGAATACTAAAACTTATTTTTTAAATAATTAATTCTGGAATTAACATTTGGATACCAGGGTTAGATTTGGGTTGGTGGCCTGAAGGACAGAGGTTGATTTTAGCGGATTTTGTGTCTCCATATGGAGGAGGAGGAGGTGTAGACTGATTTGTTTATTTCTTTATTGATTTATTGATTTCGAAATCCACATTGTTTTGTATTAAAACCATAAATGGCCCCTCTTGGTTTCACTCTGACCAATTTCCAATGAAATCTGACAGTAATAAAGGTCACACAGAATTTAAGATGCCACAGCTTTTGTAACAAATGCTTGTAAAGAAGAGCGATATTCCATTGATTTTCCTCCTCTAAATGAAAATCCCAATTAGAAGTTTCCTAATTAAAGAATCCAAACGTTGGTGAAAACCCTCATCAGTCCCCCAAGCTTCAAAAGCTTTTCCTGGTGTTCAACTTTTAATCAAGAGCAAAGAAAAGCAACCTCAAATTGGTACCAAGTCCCACTCCATTAGCAGCTGTTCCCATTAATTAATTGGGCTTTGTGAGCTTGGTATCATAGCAATAAATGTAAATATAAATTAGATGAGGCAAAAAAAATGAGGTTTTAAGATTATTCTTTCCTATTTTCATGTTGTTTCAGGCTCTGTTCAGCCTGGGCATCTTTCCTGAGGGATAAAAATCTGTGCAGTTTGGTGAGTAATTAAACTGGTACTAAAATGAGATACTCCAGGGAGAAACTGATCCTTCTCCTGAGAAGGAATGAGTTTCATCTTGGAAAGTGTCACTTTTCCTCTGTCAGCTGACAGGATTTAACTCACCTCACTGGATGTTGGAACCCCAGGGCTCCTTTTGATCTACAATTTCTCAGTTGACCATCCAATTCTGACTGGAAAGAGACACATTTATTAATTAGAATGGGCTCAAAATGAAGATTTCACTTATTTTCTTCAGGTAACTGTAAAATTCCACGGTAATGTTGCTTCGTTTGCTTTTTCCTCTAAGTGGAATTCTTCAAATCACCCCTGTGAGTCTGTTCTCTCATGAGAATAAAATATCAGGACCTTTGTTGATTGTGCCTCAATCTCTCTTTTTGTTCTTTGAGCCTTCCCACCCACAGAAGTAAAACTAAAAACCACAGTGCATTTCAAAGCCAGTAAAGGTTACTTTAAAATTCAATGTTCTGTCGATTTCCTCACTGGTTTGCTTATAGCAACACCCCTCCCAAAAAACGCGATAAATACAATTCTGCACCTGAAAGCATGTGTTTCAATTGAATCTTAAAGTCATTTTCACATCAACTCCCCCTATGTACAAAATACCACATCCAGACTGTGCCTGGAGATTTCAAATGGAATTGCATTCAAACTGAACTGAAAAATATTCTTCTTTTTTTAATGAAACAAATCTAAGGGCTGTTAAAATGAGGATTCTGTGGGGTAAGCAGCTGTTTCTGCAGCTTTTGATAATAGTAATAATATTAGATTAATAAGATATTAATAAGAACTGATAATAATTTTATGCTGCCACAAAATTAGAGATACTCTCAACCATCGCCATGTACAGAACTCTAATTTGAACCACGTTTTCCAACCCTAAAGAAATGCTTGCGAGAACAAAGGAAGAAATGACCAAGTCTCACTTCCCACGTCCAATTCCTGGTTTTCCACCAGGATTTTTTTCCCCAGACTTTGCTCTCACCATTGGTTGGTTCTCCGTGGCCTCCCCATCCCTTGCTGTGAGCATCCAGGGCCTCCACAAGGCAGGGCTGCTGGAAGATTAGGATACAACGGAATCATGGAATATCCTGAGTTGGGAGGGACCACCAGGATCATCGAATGCAACTCCTGGCCCTGCACAGACACCCCAACAATCCTCCCCCATGTGCCTGACAGCATTTTCATTTGGTAAATCTGATTTCTATGGCAATGTTTGGCTTCTCCCCCCACACCAGCCACCCTCCTGCCCATTTCTCACTAAGGGCTTCTTTCCTTTTAGGATTTCACAGCTCCAAGTGACCTCGAGATGGTTTAAATAATAACGCTGAAATCTTTTAATTTATGCAGGAAACCCCCCAAACTACCTCTCCCTCCCTCTCTGACAGATTCCCTGCGCTCACTGAGTGCCTGGTTATTTATTAAGGCAGCAACTCCAGCATTAATCCAAGGAGGACAATGTGATCCAATTAGCCCAGGAGAGCAGATGGAGTGGTGGGTGCTGTGTCTGCCTTTTGTTTGGTGGGGTCACCATGACTCTGGATGCTCTTTGCCACCAGTATTTTTCATCTCTGTTGCAGTGCAACAGATCCAGCTGGAGAAATGGAAAAGTGCTTTCAATAAACATAAAAATAATAATAACAATAAGGTTATCACAAGCTGAATTTTAGTTCTGAAATACTGACTGAAAAGGATGAAGTTTCAGCAAAACAAATAAAATAGCGAGGAACATTTTCAGAAATATATTTTGCCCTTTACTCCTGAAGTTAACAAATGTTTTCTGTTTTCTATTCAATGAAATAATTCCATACTCACAGTTGGAGATTCCCAAGCTGGAAAAACCTCCCTGTTCCCGCCTTACCTGCCCAGGTGCTCCCCCGGCCGGGGCAGGAGCTGCCGGGAATCCCGGGAGCGGCTCCCGACTGCTCCCTCCATGGATTTGGATGCTCTAAAGCCTGAGCCAGGCTCTGAGCCCCTCCTCTGTGTGAACTCCCAAAGGACCTCACCTAAAACAAACACGGTAAAAGCAGGGAGATGTCCTTAAGGAGATTTTTTTTTTTGAGGAGGAGCAAAGGAGTTCAAAGGTAGGACAGGCTCTCACCTTGGAAGCTGTTCCAGGGAGAGCCATCCCAGGGAAACAGAGGCTTTTTGTTAGGTTTGGTTAGCAAATCCCATGGGATAGAACACATATATATCCAATTTATCTTTCTGTTGCTGTTTTACAGAATGCGAATGTGCAGAATTATCGGAATTATTACAGAATCAGGATTTGCTCTTTATTAAATACACTCCGTAAATGCACTTTTGGCGTGTCTTGGGAAAACTCATCCATGTCCTGTCCTAAAAAAAGTGTAACAGAAATGCAGAGAGAATTTTAAATGTAACATAATTTTTTTAATGACTGAAGAATTTTTTGTGTCCTGGCATTTAAAGAGAAAATAATACCAAAAATAGTGAAAGTCAGAAGATTTAAAGACAAGCCCTCAAGACAACAGGGATGGTCCTTTGATTTGATTGCAATTTGGTGGAGGGAGGAGAAAGGATTAATTTGTCTATCGAAGAATAAAGGTTGTGAGTTCCAACACTTCGTGGAATCTTTTATTTGAAAGTATTCAACAGAGAATCATGGAATCATGGAATGGTTTTGGTGGGGAGGGACCTTAAAGATCATTTAGTTCCAAACCCCTGCCATGGGCAGGGACACCTCCCACTGTCCCAGGCTGCTCCAAGCCCCAGTGTCCAACCTGGCCTTGGGCACTGCCAGGGATCCAGGGGCAGCCACAGCTGCTCTGGGCACCCTGTGCCAGGGCCTCCCCACCCTCCCAGGGAAGGATTTCTCCCCAATAAACGCTTTTTTCTTCCTATATACATTTTTAACCTGCAACAAATTAATAGAAACCAACTTGGTTTCTAACATAAACTTTCTTCCCAGAGGGGGAAAATAATTTTATTTACTGACAATGGAGTTCCCACTGAATATTTAGTGTGAATTGGGCACCTTCAGTCTAAATCTACTCCTTCCTGTGCTTAAATACCTTGTGACAAACATATTTCCATACCTTCGCAATCTGAAATTGTAAATAAATAAATAGTACCCTATTACAAATAGAAAAATACACTACCAATACCTTTGAACATTTCTGTACCAAAATCAGTACAGTTACTAGAATGAAGAACATGGTGAACTGTATTTGAGAACCAAAATATTTGTTAAATAACAGCACAGGTCCCGAGGAAAAATGGCAAACTTCTTAAGTGACCTGAAGTGTAATTAAATATCTTGCTAAATTACAGTCTGACATGCACAGATTTAATTTCAGCAGCTTGGTTTTATTTAGTCCTGATTTAACTCGAGAGTTGAAAGGGAAGTTTGTTCTGCAGAAGCGATACCTGTGATCTTGCAATCAGATCTGTGAGGATAATTGATTTATTCCTCTGCCAACATGGATATTAGTGCAGGACTAAAGCCTGAACTGCTGACCTGTAACCCTCCAGAAAATGCGAACTTATTCTCAATTAAATCTCTTGATAAAGCCCTGCACGACCCCGTTTATTTCAAAATTATTGAAAATATAACTTTGGTGATGAAGATGCAATGTAATTAAATATGGTTACCTGTAGAAAAAATGTGAATATTATATTATGGAACTAATCAATCAAACCACACAACTTTAATTGGCATTTTCATGGATATCATTAAGTAGAGTCAGGTTACTTTTTGCAGTAGACTGAATTTTAATGTAAGGTGCTTAGTTTTGATGTTTGGTGAAGAACACAGAATCAGAAAAATTTTCCAAGAAGTCAGGGGAATTTTTCAGATCTCTTGACATCACCTGGGAATAACTTTGACAGATTCAACTCCAACAGAGAGATGAGCCCTGAGCTCATTATTTTGTGTTAATTGAACAAGGTTTTTATCTTTGTGAGAAATGGGTTCATGCACTTTTCTCATGAAGGCAATTGTGCATTTGCAAGAATAAAGGGTGCTCAATAGAAATTGGTATATTTGGAGAACTTGGACATCTGTACAGCATTTCTACTTTTAAATAATATCTGATATTAAACAAAATAACATAGGCACTGATAGCATGCTAAGCTCCTCACAGAGAAATCCTTGGAAAAGCTTTTAAGGAGCAGAAGGAGAAGGAAACAGCGCTGGTCATAAAGCCCAGCAAGGCCAGTCTCAAAATATTCCTTTAATGTCAAAAAGAGAAGCTCAGCTACTCTGAGGTTACACAGAAGAGCTGGGATGTTTGAGGGCTGATATTACTCCCTGGTTTTTTCCAAGGCTTCCTTCCACCCTCCTTTAAGGAGGAACTGCTTGACATGGTTATTTCAGAAAACCTATTTTAGTAAATTCCCTGGTGCATGCAAGGCCTCGGTTTAATAATAAAAACAATAACAACAACAACAGAACATTTTCCCATCTAAAATTCTGAACTTTTCAGCCAAAACCTGTCATGATTAAGTCTAAGTTACACTATAATAGAAACTAGAAAACCTACAGCAACTTTACAGCTCTAAATTAATTCTGTGCCGACATTTGCAGGAGCTCATCTTGAAACGGGGACTGGTTTTGCCTGTTGTGCATGGTGAGGTTTTGGTTCCATTTTCTCATTTACTCATAAACTTTTCCGGGGTAGAGGAACCTCAAAAATCAAAAAAAGGATCACTGTGGAGCTGACTGCATTTGATGCCACCACGGGATTTTAAGCAAAGCACGTTCCTCTCTGTGGAGGGGTTACACAAACAGCTGTGCTTTGTGCAGGCTCTGAGGGTCAGCAGTGCGGGTGCTGTTGAACTAACCCGGAGAAAGTGAATTCCAGAGTTGAGAGCTTTCTTTGGAGATCGTATCCTTTGCTTGTTTTCTTCCCTTTGATGTGCCCAGGCAAGTATTTGGACTTCCTGCACAAGATAAAGTCCCACAAAGGAGCAGTGTAAGGTGCCAGGTGAGGAGCACTGGAGATTTTTTTCCTCTGTAGGGCAGGATATGGCAGCAGCACAAGGTTGGTGTTTCTTAAGCTTGAGATGAAGGAGAATTACTTAAAATATTTGACCTTCCACCGAAATTGTAATCTGTTTGTGCCATGAGGGAGGTGTTCAAAGCCAGGTTGGACAATCACAGAGCCACAGAACCGTCAGGGTGGGAAGAAACCTTCGAGCTCATCCAGTCCCAGTGTCACCCCGGCAGCACCAGCATCACCCCAAACCCTGTCCCCAAGGGCCACATCCAGACTCCTCCTGAGCACTCCCAGAGACAGTGACTCCACCACTCCCTGGGCAGCTCATTCCAAGGCCTCACCACTCTTCCAGGGAAAAAAAACTTTTCCTGAACATCCCCTGGCACAACCTAAAATCATTTCCTCTCCTCCTTTCACTTGAAATGTGAAAGCAAGGCAAATTTGTTCCTTGTTTATCTACAGAGCCATCCTGCTGCTGCTCTGATCCACTTAGGGATAAAATTGTTATTTTAGAATACCCATTTCACTAAATTTCCAAGTGCAGGGCAAGGCCTTGAGTTCAGAATAATAGAAAAAAGATTGTGGCTTCGTGTCCTGTTCAGGAAACAACTGTCACATATCAATCAATGTTGGTGTTGGCTTCTTTCTTGTAGCCTTGCATTTTGCAGCTCTTTTTTTAGCTTCTCTTTTCACTCACAGACTAAATATCTGCTAGGATCAGACTGATCCACATTATTTTCCCAGAGCTCAGTGTTGTGATTACTTTCCCTATAAAATACAGAAAGTATTTGGGAACTTTTGTGCATAGACACATTGGAGGAGTAAAGGATAGCTTGCTATCTGTTGTATATTCTGAAGGAGCAGTTTGTGTTTGCAGCACACATGGGGCATGCAAATCCTACAGTTTTATACCCTGTCAGGCCGACCTTCACTCTCATGTCAGTGTTCAGCCCATTCTCGTTTGGCGAATCCAATGAATTGGCTGAAAATAAATGCATCCATTTGTGGCTTTGGTGGCTACAGGGATGGAACCTGGAGTCAGGTGTCTTCTCCTGGCTCTGTGCTGGAAGGGATACTGCTCCTCGAGGATATCGTCAACCCTGGAACAAGGTCAGGCCACAGTGTGGAGACATTTCTGAGGAAGACATAATCCTTTCCTGTTAAGTGTTAGCTTTGGAGAGCAGAAGCTGCAGGATTTATCCTGAGCTCCATCACAACAGGTGTGAGCAGCAGGTGAGGGGAGGATTCTGCCCCTGTGCCACTCTGCTCAGGTGAGACCCCACCTGCAGAGCTGCCTCAGCCCTGGGGCCCAGCACAGGGAGGACGTGGAGCTGCTGGAGAGAGGCCAGAGGAGGCACCAGGATGAGCAGAGGGATGGAGCAGCTCTGCTGGGAGGAAAGGCTGCGAGAGCTGGGATTGTTCAGCCTGGAGAGGAGAAGCTTTGGGGTGACCTCACTGTGGCCTTGCAGGGCCTGAAGGAGCCAAAAGGAAACATGGAGAGAGACAATTGCCAAGGGCTGGAGGGCCAGGACACAGGGAATGGCTTCCCAGTGCCAGAGGGCAGGGCTGGATGGGATCTTGGGCAGGAATTGTTCCCTGGGAGGGTGGGCAGGCCCTGGCACAGGGTGCCCAGAGCAGCTGTGGCTGCCCCTGGATCCCTGGCAGTGCCCAAGGCCAGGCTGGACATTGGGGCTTGGAGCAGCCTGGGGCAGTGGGAGGTGTCCCTGCCCATGGCAGGGGTGGGAATGGGATGAGCTGTAAGTCCCTTTCAGCCAAAACCATTCAGCGATACCCTGAGGAGCCGAGTCGTGGCGCCGGGGACGGGAAGACTTCGCCTGCTCCTCCTCCTCTTCCTCCTCCAGAGCACGGCTACATCTAACCCGTTGCAAAGAGACAACGCCCCGAGCCATTTTTAACGACTCTGAGCGATCTTTATTCCTTTTCACACGTTCTTTCGCCGCAGAACTGCGCATTCCCCTCCGCGCTCGCTCGGGAGGCGGCGGCGCCTCCTTCCCCCCCAACGCCGGCGGTGAGCGCTGAGGGGCGGAGGGGGGAAGCGACGGTGCAAAGGGGCGGGGCGCCGCGCGCGCCAGGCCCCGCCAGCCAATCAGCGCTGGGAGCGGTGCCCGCCCCGGATGACGCACGGCGCCGCGATTGGCCGGGGCGGCCGGGGGGCGGGGCCGCGCGCCCGCCATGCTGATCACGCTGTGCTACCTGTACCTGTGGGCGCGCTGGGGACCGCGCTCGGCCGCGCTGGTCCGCAGCACCGTGCGGAGGCTGCACCGCTCCCGCTGCTCCTTCACCTTCTGCGCCCGCCAGCCGCACCCCGAGGAGCGCGTCTGCCTCCGCATCGGCGGAAAGGTGTTCTGCACCGGCGAGGCGCAGGTAGAGCCGCGGGGATGCGGCGGGTGCGCGGTTGCCGCGGTAACGGGGATGCGCATCCCCGCCCCGCGGAGCGACGGGAATGGGGAGCGGGGATGGGGCTGCGGCTTGTGTTCGGGGATTGGTGGCGGGCAGGGATTTGGGATTAGGAAAAATAACGCGTGGAGGGAATTCCCCCGCGCTGTGCCAGCCAGGGGGAAGGAGGAGGGGAGATCTGGGTGGTTGCTTTGGTAGAAATGTTAGTTCAGGTGTGGTTACCTCTCCTCGCTGCTTGCTAGAGCTTGTCGGACTAGGAAATGGGCTGAGGGATGCTATAATGTGCTGCATTTGTATATTTATATGACTATATATATGTGTATGTATGAAGTGCAGGTTTGCAAGGACAGCAGTGGTTATAGGAAAGCTCAGCTGGGAGAGCTTGATGGAATTTCATGGAATCACAGAATGGTTTTGGTTGGAAGGGACTTTAAAGATCGTCCAGTTCCAGTCCCCTGCCATGGGCACAGAGCCCTGCCAGCCTGGCCTTGGACACTTCCAGCAGCCACAGCTTCTCTGGGCAACCTGTGCCAGGGCCTCTCCACCCTCCCAGGGAAGTGGTTCACAGGGAAGATTTTCTTCCCAATATCCATCTAAACCTGCTCACTTGCAGTTTAAGGCCATTCCCCCTTGTTCTGTCGCTCCATGTCCCTGGGAAAAGTCTCTTTCCATTTTAGCAACATACTTTGAGCACTTATAAGTCTAAAAATATATGCTGTGTTTGTACATGCAAGATTCGTGTCAGGGCTTTAAAACTGGATCTGTCCTGGAATGTGAACTGAGCCTTTGGTTACTGAGAGCTGTGGTCTCCTCCCCATACAAAACGTTGTTTTAAGTGAGGATAGTGAGGTGAAAAATGAAAATCACAGTTTTTTACAAATGAGCAGTGGTGGGGAGGAGGCTGTGGCAGCCCATGCCAGTGGAAAAATCCTGTGCCTGAATCAGTTCCACTTGGCCGTGCTGGAAGCAAAACTGAAAGTGAGCTTGCTTGACTTTCAGGGTTAGAAGTGGAACTCCCTGGCGCAGCCCTCAAATAATCTGAATTACTTAAATGAGTGTTGGATTTGTCTGAATTTGTCCCTAAATGCCAGAATTGGTGTGGGTAAGGCTCTTCTCGATCTCTGCTTTTCGCTGATGTTGGTGTGCTTGTGTTGGTGGGAATCATTTCGGTTGTTCCAGGCATTGCTGGAAAGGGATTTATGGAGCGTGTCAGTGGCTGAGTGCTCTTTAGGAAGCAGAGAAGCTTTTCATAAGTTCAGTGGGTAAAGAGAATGTTTGCAGTGAGGGAAAACAAGATCAACTATGCTGATGGAGTTGGTTCTCCAACTATTTAAAACCAGGTTTTTTTGCTATTTAATGTACAGATTACTTCACACTTAAGAGCGATGGTGGCACTCTCAGAATCTTTCCCAGCCAAGTTAAATGCTTCATTCACATTCCAATAAAGCTCTTGAAAACAAAACAAAGCTGTGTTCAGTGGAGCTCTGCCTGAGTTGCCCTGGATTATTGTTTTGTGAAGAGGATTTCAGCTGATTTCTGCTGATCTTTGCTCCACTGCTGCTCGTTTCTGAAACAGCTTCTCCTCAGTCCTTCCACAGCAAGCACATTTTTTTTCTGTCTGCAGTGCTATTCATGCAGACTGATTTTATAATCTGCTCAGTTTATTGGTGTTTATTGGGAGCTGGGAAGCCCTCTGGGGAACTGCAGCTTGGCATGAAGTTTGGCATAGACTCAGGGCTGTTATTCAATATGTTTTTGTCTCTTTAAAATACGTGGTGACAGCGTTTGACTCTGAGAATCCCTGGGGCAGATCCTGTTGTGCTGCACCTTGGTGCGAGGGCTCTGTCCCTGCATCACTGGGGAGCTCTTTACATCATCTGTGAAGAGATAAAAGCTTAACTAGTATTTTTTTGCTGGCTTCTGGGCAGCCAGCAAAGCTCCTTTGCTGTCTCAGTAGCTTGGACTGTGATCAGTAACTTAAGATACCAGCAAGTCATAAAGCATAACCTGTAAAAGGCGCTTTTTTTTTGTTTGATCTTCAGCCAAATCGGATGTTTAAGGTACTTTAAAGCTTCCTGAGTCCAGTTCACTTTCCTTTGGGAGAAATCAGGGTTTGCTTGTGCAGCTTCTGTGCTCACTAACGGTGGTTGGATCAGTGAACTGCCCCCAGAGCCTCAATATTCTGGGCTTTCATTTGGGATGTGCAGTGGTGAACACCTTTAGTGGTAGAATTTAGTGCCAGAGGGCAATTCTTTTCTGCTTCTGCATGGAATTACTGAAGGTGTGTGTTCGTAGTATGGCAGCAGCAAAATAGTTATTTCTAATGTTTGCCATTTTTTAAATACGACAGAAAGATCAGGTTCAATGCAAAATCTACATCAAAATTAGAAATTGATGGAGTATTTTATGAGAACAGATTACTGAGAAGCTGTGAGGTGTCTCAGACGTGTTTGTTGGTCTGCTGATTCCAGGTTTGGAGTTTAATTTGCTCCTTGGTGAGGGCAAGAGAAGGGATCTTTTGTAATTTAATGAAGAAAACACTTGTCCAATGCTCTGCTGAGTGGTGGATTGAACAACTTACGGAAAAATTGATTCTGAACGAGTTATTTCTTTATATTTCACGAGTTTCGTAATGAATGAGGAGTTTTGACGCAGGTGCATGAGGATTCAATATTCGGTGTGAATGGGAGAGGAGGATCAGCTGAGTGAGGGATGCTGCCAGTGGCAAATGTCCCACAAGAGTCCCAGTGCCAGTGGCTCAGTGGTTCTGTACTCGCTCTTCCTGTAAAACCGAAAGCTGCAGTTTGAGTTGGCTTAAAAACGTGGGTTGTCACTTTTAGTTTTACTTTCAGCGTTCCTTTGCAGTGGTTCGGAACTTTATCCCTTTTTTGGTCTCCTGGGGAATGTGAAAAAATCACCACCCTTCCTGTAAGGCTGGAGGGTCAGGTTTGAATTTAAGCTGGGCGTAGTTTAAAAAGGAATTCTTAAATCAGCTGCTTCCTACACGGACTTATTTTCCTTTCCTGTTTCTTGCAGTTCCTTGATGACTTAAACAGGTGGAGCATGCTTCTCGTTTCTCCTTTTATTTACCCTGAGAAGCTGCTCACAGCAGAACACATAGCTTTTGTGACAGAAAGCACTTCTGCTCAGACGGAGAACGTGCAGAAAGGACCCGACTCTTCCGAGGAGGTGAGCAGCTCTCTTTGTTTCTTGCACAGAAGGGAGTCCAGATGGGTTGTAATGTTCTTGGGAATAGAAAGGGAATTGCTTCGTTGAAATCACTGGTAATAATTAAGCTCTGTTTTATGTTTCAAACAGACCCAGAGGCATTTTGTTGAGACTTTCCAGTAGCATTTTTCTCTGGCTGTGGGTGGGAATTGCCCCCCTGCTCTGGAGCCAGGATGGGAGAAGTTGGGTTTCTTCAGCCTGGAGAAGGGAAGGCTCTGGGGAGACCTCAGAGCCCCTTCCAGTGTGCCTAAAGGGGCTCCAGGAGAGCAACTTTGGACAAGGAATGGAGGGCCAGGACACAGGGAATGGCTTCCCACTGCCAGAGGACAGGGATGGATGGGATATTGGGAAGGAATTGTTCCCTGGGAGGGTGGGCAGGCCCTGGCACAGGGTGCCCAGAGCAGCTGTGGCTGCCCCTGGATCCCTGGCAGTGCCCAAGGCCAGGCTGGACAGGCCTTGGAGCATGGGGGAAGGTGGCCCTTGTGGAAAATCCTTCTCCTGCTTTTTTTTAAGCCCCCTTTAGGCACTGGAAGGCTGCGGGAGAGGAGAGATGGATCTCATTGCCTCCAGGAAAGAGGAGAAAAGGGAAGATGTGCATGTCAGGATGTGTCTGTGCAGGCTGTAATAAAACATCTGGGCTGTCTGCTGGGATTCCAGAGCTCTTCCACGAATCAGGCTCTGCCCCAAGCTGGGATCACCCCTGGGGCCATGGATAAGGTGCTCTCCTGAGTGCCCCTGAAGGGCCATCTGTCACCCTTGTTTCCTGGAATCAGGTTTCAAGCTCCTTCTTGGCACATCCGCAGGTGCTCGTGGCCTGTCTGCTGCCCTGGACGAGGATCCAGTGTTTCCCAGGTCACTTGTTCCGGGAGATGATCCAGCAATCCTGTGTGCAGTGAACATGGGGAGCAGAGGGGTGGGTAAACAGATTTATCTGAGGCAGGGACAGGAGGACGGGTTGGGAATGGGCTCAGTTCCAGGTTTGGGGCTGCAATCAGACTTTGAGTGCCTTCACTCCCTGCCAATTCCAGAGCAGAGCATGGACAGTTAGGAATGATGTCCAGAAGTGCTGCATCAGGGAAAATCCTTGGCTCCATGGAGCTTACCGAGTGTGAGGAGGCACCCAGAGCTTGGTGGGACCTTTTCTCCTCAAATCTTCTGATCCTGCTTCCACTGGGCACGTGTTTCCTTGGAGCAAAGCTGCATCAGCTGCTTTGGAAGTGGTTTTATTGCCTTTGATGGAATCCATGCAGGTGGGCCCTGCTTCTGAGATAAATGAGCTGTGCTCTCCCTCTTGTCTCAGAGTGCACCTGGGCAGTGCTGGGCCAGCTCAGCTGGAAAATTTTTATTGGATTTTTATTTTTTGTAGCAGAAAGATCCACAACAACATCTGCATTGAAGCTCCAATTATCTATTCTTTTGGGGTTTTTTGGTTTTTTTAAATCTTCTTGGGTTTGCTTTCATTTTCTTTAGGATGGAAAATTGTGCATTCTTATGTGGACATTAATAATGAATTTGATTAACCGAGTTCAAAAGTGATAGTCCAGGCAACAAAGCAAAGCTAAAGAGGAAAAGGACTGCTGGTTTATTTTGTTTACTGTTTTTCTGTGTGAAGTGCTCTTAATTTTGGTACCCCTGGCTGTCACCATAGCCAGGGGCTGTGGGAACACATTGCTCATGGGGGAATTTCTGGCCAGAAAAGCCATTTTTTGTGGGACTATCAGTGATCTGTGACTGGTGAAAATAAGGTGGACTCAGAAAACAGGAGTATGAATACTTGCTCATCTCTCGCTAAGAGCTGGCCTTTCATCCTTTATTCAGAATTTTGATTTGGAATCATAGTAGGAAAGCTGGAAAATATTCCCTGAGGCTTTTTGCTTTGCTCTGGAGCAAGTGGATTGTTGCCTGAGCAGGATTGCAGGGTCATGTGTTTTGGCAAGAGCTTTACTTTGTGAGGTACTTCTGTGTGTTCACTTCGTTTGCACTGTGCAGCAATAACTTCATTTTCCATCTAAGAATTTACTTGGTGCCACAAAAAAAAGCTCAAGAGCTTGGGGCAGTTCAGGCTGGACTTGGTCACAGACATCCTGAGGGTAAAGTTTGGCTGATCCCATCTCCAGGGATTCAGATGGATCATGGTCAGCTGTAGCTGCTTTCCCAGCAGGAGATGTTGTTCTGCTTTAGAGCTGGTCACTACTGGTGTGCCCTGAAATAAATCCCATATTTCAGGGCTGGCGTTTCTGTGTGGTCCAGTGCTGGGGATGAGCATTCAGAAGGTCCTGGAGGCAGGAACTCGCTGCTGGAGCGAGTGGTTGTTATTCCCAGGGGTCCAGGACCCCAGTGGCAAATCTGTCATGAATTTGTGGGCTGGTTCTCACCAGCTGTGGGCTCTGGCTCAAACCTGTGATGGGCTCTGGTGTCACAGAGCTGGAGTTTAACCCCGAAGTTAAACCATGCGGCTGATCTTGTACTAAAAACCCACACACTGCTTCCCTTTTCGTTTTGGAAAGGAAATTTTTTCACTGAGGGTCATCATAAGTCATGGATCAGAAGATACCCAGATGGGTTTCTTGTTAGATATCCAAAGGCCATAAATATAAATCTGGATTGAGAGCCCACCTGCAGAGCTGCCCTAGCCCTGGGGCCCAGCACAGGGAGGACGTGGAGCTGCTGGAGAGAGGCCAGAGGAGGCACCAGGATGAGCAGAGGGATGGAGCAGCTCTGCTGGGAGGAAAGGCTGCGAGAGCTGGGATTGTTCAGCCTGGAGAGGAGAAGCTCTGGGGTGACCTCAGTGTGGCCTTGCAGGGCCTGAAGGAGCCAAAAGGAAACATGGAGAGAGACAATTGCCAAGGGCTGGAGGGCCAGGACACAGGGAATGGCTTCCCAGTGCCAGAGGGCAGGGCTGGATGGGATATTGGGAAGGAATTGTTCCCTGGGAGGGTGGGCAGGCCCTGGCACAGGGTGCCCAGAGCAGCTGTGGCTGCCCCTGGATCCCTGGTAGTGCCCAAGGCCAGGTTGGACATTGGGGCTTGGAGCAGCCTGGGACAGTGGGAGGTGTCCCTGCCATGGCAGGGAGGTTGGAATGGGATGGTCTTTAAGGTCCCTTCCAACCCAACCCATTCTGGGGCTCTGTGACTGAATGGTCTCATTTGGTTTGTGCTAATCAGAAACTGCCTTTGAGATTGGCTTAGAAAGGAGACAGAACCGTTAGGGCTGGTTGTTCTTTCCTCTTGTTCCCTTGGGAGATACCACCAAATCAAAAATTGGAGCTGGATTCTTTTGGATGTTGTATAAACCATTTAATTGCAGTAAATAAAAAGGTAAATTTGGCTGATAGTCTAGTTATGAACGAGAGGGATAACTGACAGCTCACCCTCAGTTTGTGCGTTCCCAATAAGTGTTTTTCCTTGGAGGTCTTTAATCAGTGTTTTACATCTGGTGTGTGGTGATAAAGTGCTGCAGCTGCTCTGTGGGAATTGCACTTTGTCTCCCAGTTTTTGGAACATATTCCATGGCAAAGGCTGATTTTTTTTAGGCCATGAAGGCAGGTGCTGCTTCGTTGTCTCTAAAAAATTCCTTCATGAGAGAACAGGTTTGTGTATCCAGTTGTGTCTCCTGCTTGTGCAATGTTTCTTTCCTGGAGAGAGGAATTTTTGATGTAGATAAGCAGCTTGAACCCTCGGGGTTTAGTTAATGCTTCTGATAATTTTTATTAAACCTTTGTAGTTTGCTTTTGTTCTTTTTATCAGCGTTCTTGCTTGGAATTTGTGCTGAGGGAAATAAATCCAAATGGATTTTTTTCTTCCAGAATGTGACAATGCTCTGCTGCCATTTTGGGTGTTGCTTGAGACTTTCAGAGCCTTGATCTTTGGGAATGATTCCTTTGTACTCCCAATTTGCTCCCAACACTTGGTGTGGATGTTGTTCTCTTCCATCAGGGCTCAATCTTTGCTGCCTAAAGCAACCCTTCCTCAGCAAATTCTTTGGGTTGTATCCAATTCTCCTGCAGTTCCTCTTGCAAAATCACAATACTGTTGATATTCGGGTATTTTTCCATAACCTTTTCCAACTGAAAGCCATCCATATGCTCTGTTCTAGATTGTGAAGTGGTCAGACTTTTGTTCACCCTTGGCCTATAAACCTGGTGAACCTTTTAAGTTAATTGCTGAAGCAAGTGTAGATAATTTCAGTAGCCTTGGGATAGCCTTCCTGGAAGACAGGCTGCAGATGGATAACGGGATGGTGCCACACAGGATTGTTTGTAAGTATCCTCCTGATCATTTTTAACAGCGCAACGTGTTTGGTTTTTGGTTCTTTCAGGGCTTTGCACGTAGTCTTTATACCTACCTGAAAAATTTGCATTTGTTTTGTCAGAGTTTCCTTCCTGCTGGGATTCCAGGCAGTTGATCCCTCTGTAGCTCTGCTTTAATTTTATAGGAACGTGGAATGGTTTGGGTTGGAGGGAACCTTAGAAATCATCCATTCCTACCCCAGGGACACCTTCCATTATCCCTGGGTGCTCCAAACCAGAAGTTAGAAAATATTTTCTCCAAGTCTTGACTGTTAGATTAACAAATCTATTTAAAAAAAAACCCAAACCAAGCAAGAAAAACCTAGAAGTTTTAAGGCTAACGTTCTCTTTTCTCATATTTGAAATTAAAGTGTATTCAAAGCTGAACATGGATTGAGAACAATTTGGGGTGGGGTTTTTTGGGTTTTTGTGAGGGTTTTTATTTGCTGGGGTTTTTAAATGTAGATCACAGTGCACTGGCAGAAATTAAGGAATGACAAAATCCACAACATTTAGCTGGAGTGCAGGAGGGTAGGAGTATTCTCCCAGAGGAATCTGATGGGAAGTTCTGTCTCTTGGTGCTGTTCTGCACAAATATTCCCCCAGCGAAGGGTGGAAGCTTCAGTCACTCCCTTTTAAAAAAGTTTTCTGCCTCCTTTTGCTTCCAGTGCTGCGTGGAAGCTGCTCCAGGCCAGGCTGGGGGAGGCTCTAGATGGAATAACATAGGTTGGAAGCTGTGAAATTCTCTTGGGATATCAAAAAAATCCTGTTCCAAGTTTCTGCTCCAAAAGGGGATGTAGTTTCATAAGGAGAGGGGTTGAACTTGGATCTGATGTGTTGTACCAAAATGTTGTTAATCAGTTTTCTCACTGAGTTAAAAGCCTAATAAATTTATTTGGTTTTGTGTGAGTGGAGAAGGATTCAGTAAAATTTTTCAGACTTTGACTTGAAGTATTTTCATGGCTCAGCAGCTGAAGAAACCCTGCCTTGTGAAGAGTATTTCTGCTCTCGTCTTAGTTTGCTCTGCACATTTCATGCTGGCAATAATCATCTTTGCTCTTCTCACTTGGATTTGCTACAGACTATCTTCGCATTTCTATTGTTTTCAGGGAAAAAGGGGAATTTTTAATGGTTCTTCTTCTTTTCTTGTTTTCCCTTGGATTCTTAGCTCCCAAATCTTGCTGTGAGTGGGTCTCTCTCCCTTTCTGCAGACTGAAATCAGTTCAGATATCTTTTGACTCCCTTTACTTGTGCCAAACCTTTATCTGCAGCCTTCAGCAGTGCGAGAGACATGGTTCAATATCTGTATCTTACCCAATACCATCGCTTTATTAACTTATTTCAAAATAGTTCATTTCAAATCAGCAGCCAGTGATTTTAAACCCTGCCCTCCTTAAAAGAGCAGCATTTTTCCAGAGGTGCTTTCTTTGCTTCGTTTTGTCTTTGGATTTGTGTTATGAGCACAAATTCGTGTTGTTCTGGGGGAATTGGATTTGTTGCATCAAATAAGCGAAATTCTTGCTGTTACAGGGTGTTTGTACTGAAATGACATGAAATTCTGCTGTGTTAGTGCTATTTATCATAACTCTTTTAATATCATTATTCTAACCCCTTTTTTTGTATCCTTTGCCTTTTCCAGCCGTCTATTTACAGGAATCTGCTCTGAAGGAGTTGGTCCAGGAGGCACCATCCGTGAAAGAGCAAAGTGCAGACATGGATGCAGTAACTCCTGCTGGGAAATCAGGATTAGGACGAGGTGAGGAGGAGAAATCCAAGCTGGAGGAAGGAAGGGAGCACGAGGATGAAGCCACCAGCCTGTGTGACAAGGAGCCAGGAGCTGGGGAACATCACCACTTGCACCTTTCCAGCTGCCACGAGTGTCTGCAGCTTGAAAACAGCACCATCGAATCCGTGAAGTTCGCCTCTGCAGAAAACATTCCCGAGCTTCCTGATGATTGCAGCAGCAAACTGGAGGAGAAGGAGGATGAACGTCTGGAAAAAGGAGTAAAGAGGATAAACCTTGCTGGAAAACCCCCTAATATATTGATTTACCTGGGCTCTGAGGCTGCCAAAGAGAGGTTTGAGCAGGTGAAATCAGTCCTCAGGGAATGCATCGATGCTGAGAGCTACACCATCTACCAGCTGCACCAGGAGCGAGTGCTCAAAGATCCCTGGATTGAGAACTCCCTGCTGCTGGTCATTGCCACGGAGGAGCCCATTCCTGAGGGAAGCCACAAGCAATTTATGAAATTTTTGTCTAAAGGGGGCAAGATTCTTGGGTTTTCTTCGTCCTTCACGTTTGGGGGCGTGCAGATAAAGCACAAAAACAAACTGAGGAAGGCTGTGCACGAGCTGGTGGTCTCTAAAAAGGACAGCACTGAGGTGAAGTTGAACCTGCTGGTCAGTGGCTGTGTTTTTGAGCGAGGGATGAAGGAAGATGCCAGCAGAGTGAAGACATTGAGTCGGTTAAACAATGCTGACAAAGACACAGTTATTGTGCATCTGACTTACGGGAGCAGTGGAGGAGAAGCCATCCTTTCCCAGGTACTGTGAGCAGGGAAGAATCCATTTCCTCGTTGCTGCACGCTGTGCAATCCTGAAACAGTTCCCTCGTTCCCATGGCATGTTCTTGGGGATTCCTGTCGAGGAGTGGTGTGGAATCATGGAATGGTTTGGGTTGGGAGAGACCTCAAAACTCATCCCATTCCAACCCAGGCACTTGCAGGGATCCAGGGGCAGCAACAGCTGCTCTGGGTACCCTGTGCCAGGGCCTCGCCACCCCCTGAGGTGTAGATGGGTGTCCTGGATGTACAAGGAATCCAAATGCACGATGGGTTTCACTTGCTCTTAAAGAGTGGGAATGTCACTGCTGTTCCATTTCCTTGTTGTCACCATGGAGGCAGGCGGGTGTGGATCCAGCAAGATCACAGAGGGTGATAAACAAAGAACAGGTTTGTGTAGGAAGCAGGAATTTTACTCATCAGTCCATGGAAGTATCTCTAAGGGGTGCCAGAGGATGGTGCCAGACTTCCCAGCGGTGCCCAGTGACAGCGCAAGGAGCAGTGGCCATGAACTAAACACAGAAAGCTCCACCTCCGCATGAGGAGGAATTTCTTTCCATGGAGGTGACAGAACCCTGGAACAGCTGCCCAGGGAGGTGATGGATTCTCCCTCTCTGGAGACATCCCAAACCCACCTGGATGTGCTCCTGTGTCACCTGCTCCAGGTGACCCTGTCTGGGCAGGGGGTTGGACTGGATCACCTCCAAGGGTCCCTTCCAACCCCAACCCCTCTGGGATTCTGTTGTCTTCCAGAGCAGAGCTTTCCCTTTCTGCCTGCTGGAAGCTGTGCAGGGATACGGCTGGAGCAGATTTTGGGAGGTGGGAAATACATCCCACAAAATCCTCACAAAAATATGAATTGTGGCAAAGCAAGAAGTGTAAAATAAACCTTGCTGGGAACTTGATTTTTTGTTTCCTGAGTCCATATTCAGGCTTTAAAGTTTTAAATGTTTAACGTTCTGCACCTACCAAATAGCTCAGAGCAGCTGGGGGATGGAATTGAGGGAGTCTAGGATGAGCCAAAATCATTCATTCCACTTAAAAAAAAAAATCCCAGGAAATAGGTGCCTCTCCAGCGTTCCAGTGTTGTGATCTCTGGTAAAAAACCACCAAAACATCCAAACAACCCCCTCAAAAAATTAAACAGCGGATAAATTAAAGTGTTCATAATATTTTTTTCTTAGGTTTACTTTCTGGATAATGGGTGAGGAAGCTTCCACGGAAAGGTCTGTTTTGGACACTGATTATTTGAATTATTTAAACATTCCCAGCTAAAGTTTTGAGTGATGGAAAGGCTGATGAGAGGTACCTTATAAAAGGTTTTGCACTGGAATTTTAAGCTGTTTCTGATATTTTTTATTTAGAAAATAGATCTGCCAAACACATTGAGAAAAGCACAGCAAGCTTCATTTTCCAGTGGTTGAGTAGATGAAGTTAAGGAAATTAACAGCCAGATGAACAAACTTTATGAAAGGTTCTATTTTTACCAATATTTCAGGTAGAGAACTTTCTCAGGAGCCCAGAGCACTGAAATTTAACTGCTCAGGGATCAGGTATCACGACTCTTGTAGCAGTTACGGAGCTCAGAAATAGTCAGGGGTGTCTTAGAAGTGTTTTTGTCTCTTAGCAGCTTAAATCTGCTGGATTTTTGGAAACTTTGTTAGCTGCAGTAGGATGTTTATGGCTTTTTTTGTAGGCAGCTCTGCCACCCCTGTGCTGGCTGCTGCTGCTAGAAAGTGGATTAGACACTGTTCCTGCAAGTTGTGCTTTGCTGCACCCTTTAAATTGATCCTGTAAAACTCAATACTCCAGAGGTTTTCCCCAGAAAAAGAAAAAAAGGCATTAGAACAGAGCTTCAAAAATCAGATTAAAAGGATTAATGTGACATTTTCTAATTCTAAATGACTTCCAGTCTGGATTTGAAAAGCCCTTATTGTTTTCAGGGGACAGGCAGTGATGTCAGCCATGAAATATTCTGCCAGATTTGTTCCCCTTTTTTCTGTGCTCTCCTGGTGGGTGGGTGTGTCCTGCCCCCTTTAAAATGTATTTTTTACAATCATGGAATGGTTTGGGTTGGAAAGGACCTTCAAATCATCCCATTCCACCCCCTGCCATGGACAGGGGCACCTTCCACTATCCCAGGTTGCTCCAACCTGGCCTTGGACACTGCCAGGGATGAGGCAGCCACATTCATTCGTATCCCTGAATTTCCATAAAAATATAGAAAACACAAAGAGTATAATTAAATTTTGCAAAATGGAAGAAATGAACAAAAATAAGAGTTTTATTTAATAGCTTCAGATGAATCTGCAGAGAGTCCAAGGGCTTTGAAATATTTTGTAACACAAAAGAAAAACCAGACAAAAACGAGCCAAAAAGGAGGTCTGTGAAGGATTTTTTTTTTCCTCTTGCATTTAAATTCAACTTTTAAGCATCTGCCTTAGCCTTGAGGAGTGATTTTCTAGCAGGTGAGAAAGTAACTTTTTTAGACAGAAGCATTTCTTTATCTGTGCTGATTTCCACTTAATTCATGTGACTTGCCTGAGTTCTCCGTATCTTGTACAACTTCTAATAAAGCCCTTTAAATTTGAATGGAATTTTAATGGAATTTTAATGGAATTTCAATTCTAATAGAAATTCAGTTTTAATGGAATTTTCATTTTAATGGAATTCTGCTCTTGTGCAAGCCAGAATATGCCCAACCTTGCTGTTGATTCAGGAGACCTGATAAGCAGAAGGTTAAATTTAAGTTGGTAAATACAAGTTTGGTCAACTCCTGCAGGAGAAGCTCATTAAGAAAGGAAATTTTGGGTAGGTTTCAAAGGAAATTGTGATATATTGACAGCTGTGATTCCTGAATTAGAATCTGATTTTTTTTTTTTTTTTTTTAATATCCTGCTAGGCCCACTTGGAACTGGACAGCAATTCCATGGATGTGCAAACTGAAGAGGATTTTAATTTGCTCAAGATGAGCAATTCCAAGAGATACGAAGTTCTCAAGGAGATGCTGACATCCCTTGGGCTGAGCTGTGAACTGAGTGAAATTCCTGTGTTGACACCCATTTTCCTGCTCTCTCCAGATGAGGTAAGGCTCCTGGGATTTATCCTGCCAGGGAAATTCAGTGTTCTCTTAAACCCACCTTGCTTCTTGTGCGGTATTTTTGTTTGGAGAGTTCTCAACAGATATTCCAGGCAAGCAAAAAGTTTTAATTCTTCATCCATCACTGTTTTGTTCCCTGCTGGAAGGAGTTCTGAATTTTATCATGGGGGAATTAATTTTACTGTATTTCTCCATATTGCTGTATTTCTGTTTGCTGTATTTCTGTTAAGGACTTCTTGGTGCTGTTCATTTTTAAGGCTGTAGCGAGCTGCAGAAAGAACTGCTTTAAAAAGCAGGATTTATTTTTCTTTCAAACCAAGATAAAAGAATTCTGCGCAGGCTCATAACAAAAGAGCAAATGGAAATTGTGAGGAGCGGAGCGGAGTGAGTAGGGAAGTGGGGTAGGATTGCACAGGGAAAACCTTGATTCCTGAGGATGTTGTACTATTTCCTGGGAATATTTGTAATTCAAGAGTCAGCTGTCCATGCTGGATTCCTCCCTTTGAGACACTGCTCTGAAGAATTGTGAGGAATATTTAAAGCAGTGATTTTAACTTGTTTTTGCTTTAAAAAATGACTTCCAAACTGTGTGAATTGATTCTCTGTTTGTGTGGCAAAGCTAAAACCCATTTCACCTTTTTCACTAATATTAAATGTGCTCCAGACACAAGACTTGTTTATTGAACTCTTCCTCTTTTTGTTCTCCTCTTTCACTCTTTTTTTTCATGGTCGTTTCTATCCAATGCCCTTGGACTTTTCCAACGTGCCATCAATTAAAATTCAGCTAATTTCTATCCACACTTGCCATCTAGTGGCATATCCCAGGGTTGCAGACCATCGAGTAAAGATATTTTAACTACATATCCTTTAGTTAAAGTTTATACCACAATTAGTTTTTAAAATTTTACTCATAAATTCCACTAATAAATTGTTTTATTCATAAACTGGATCAATTTTTAATGTGGTTTAATGTGTTTTTAATTGTTTCATTTACATATTTTAATGGTAGTTTTGCTGCATGTAGTCATTGCTTCAATGCCTTTCCCTTTAGCCATGATCTAATTCCAGAGTCTTGTGTAAAAGGAAGTTGCAACAGTTCCAGTTGCAACTACAGTTCCAAATGAAGAATAAAAATTAAAACTGAAAATTAAAAATAAAAAATAAACATTAAAATAAATAATGAATGTGTAATAGTTTAGCTTTCTCACAAATTATTTTTTTTTTCTCCATCCATCATGCTCTCCATAGGTCTCCTTGCTTTCCCAGAGAGCCAGGAGATACCAAAAATGTGAATTATTTGAGGAAATCCTTGATTTTATTAACAGCAAGTGATTTTGGGATGATTTTCTTACACTTCCCTATAATGAAAATGCCATAATGAGTCAATTAATGAGAAAAGAAGCTCAAGGTCCTGTTAACAGGTCCAAAAATAATGACAAATACTTTTGTAGTTCCATAGACTTGGCAGCTCGGGAATGATTCCTCACCCCCAAACTGGAGTTTCCATTGTGTTTAAAAACTGCTGGTACCCCTCACCTGCTCAGATTTTCCTAATTAATTTTAGGAACCCCAAGCTCCTTTTGCTTATGAGGAAGAAATAATAATTGGGTTTGCTCTGCATTTTCTACTCCATTAAGAAAAGATAAAGTTGAGGGGGTTTTTTTGGTAATTTTAAAATTCTTTCAATTTTGAGTGCTGCTTTGGTGAGTTTGTTCTTCAATTTACAGCAGAGCTGTCCCCTGTTCCCTGGGATTTCCTTGGTGTCTCTTCTACCTTTTATCACTTCAGAACTTTCACCAGACCTGTTTTCTGCTCCCTTGTGGGCATCAAATAAAATTCTCAGCTTTATTCTGTGAACAAATACCTTCTCCTGATTTTACCTTTGCTTAAATTCCTGGACAGTCTGTGTTTTCCTGCATCATTCTTGAGGTGCTGTTAATAATCCCATCAAACCTATGCTGCTGATTGATACAAATCTGATTATTAAGAATTTCAGAGCTTCCTCTCCATTCTGTGGTTGGTACCTTTTGCAGTGGAATTTTAAGCTGTTTCTGAGGGGTGGGTTGGAAATTCTTTTCTTTTCCTCCTTAGGATTCACATTTTGGAGTTTTAATTTCCAGTTCATGTGGTTATCACGGGCCTTAACAACCACAGGCTTGCTGCATGGATTAAAAAGAGCCAACAAAACATGAGCAGAACTGGAATTACTATATTTTAAATTCAAATAAAACTCTGCTATCTGAATAATGGATGGTCAAGTCCATTTTTAAGAGTTTTAGGAGGAATTTTGCTACAACAACAGCAAAGGCAGTGTTTGAATGAAGAACAATCAAAATGCTGGTTAAAAGTTTAATTAAATCTACACAACTTGATGCTAAATGTAATTTTAGAGGCCAGTATTGATACCAAAACACAGCACCTTTGTCTTTTCTTCTTGCCTTGCTGGGCTGCAGAGCAGTTGAGCAAATTGTGAGGGAAATTCCGTGTCCCTGTGGGGAGGGGGGGCTCCAGTGTCCAAACCTCTGATCCTGTCGTCTGGCCCCCACATGTTCAGTGGCAGCTCCAGGCACAGAGATCTGATTTTTTCTGCAGCTTTGCCCCTAAACTCTCAGATATTTGCTCTTTCAGCCACCTCCAAGGATAATTTTTCCAGACATAAATGCCAGGATTGCGTTTTATTGCTGGGAGTTTCAGCGTAACATCGCCTAAGTTTCAAACCAAGGATTTACCCCTTGAAGAATGAGATTTGTCCCAGTGGTGATTATTCCCGTTAGGAATTGTTACACCCACACATTTGCTCATCTTAAAACTTGAGTAAAAACTCCTCAGGCTCAAAATTCTTTGTGTATTTGAGTAACTCAGTAGCTGGAGCAAAGCAACTCAGTCAGACCAGATTTCCATGTCTTGATTCTGGGGTGGCATCGTCTGCTTTTAAATTCCAGGTCCATTATGTCAGCCAAGAAAATGTGGAGTTACTTTATCCCGAATAAATCTTCCTTTGAGGATGGGAAATTTGAACTCTCAGCTAGCACTATAATGAACCCTGATTTCAGGGTACATTTCGAGACAATTGTTTCTGAAATGTTGCCATGCATATTCATGGGTGTTGTAGGGCTTGAGATTCAACTTCAGGGAAACTTTAGGGTTTTTTTTTTAAATTTCCAGTGCTAAGATCAGGGGTAGTTACACTGAAACTCCCAAGTTTTTGTTGCTGTCCAAGTTTTTGGTTTACAAGTGAACCAAAAACGTATAATCTACAAAATAGGAGATTTGCTTGTTTTCTGTTATTCTCAGAACACGAGGATCATCCCTACCTTGCAGACAGTGGAACAAAAAACAAGAGCTCTTTGGAATTATTTATTCCAGAAAGGAAATTGGCTCTTTTCTCTGGCTCAGAAGTAACAGAAGAGCTGAAGAAAATGTTGAATGAACAGACTATGTGAGAGACCAGAATTAATCACTGATAAATCATTTGTGTCTAATATTTTCTTACTTTTTTAATGTATTACGTGTATTATTTGAAGTGAGAAAAAACCTTTGTACTTGAAAGCTTTTCCCAGTTTGTCTCTTGGCTAGAAATGAAAATGTCTTTTAAGGCAAAGTTGCTTGAAGGAAAAAAAGATGAGCTAAAGCAGTGTGAATGCATCTGTACCAGTAAAAATGTGTATTTGCTGGAGCACCTTACTTTTTTTTGGGGAATGGATTTAATGTATGTGTGATACTTTACCCAAGGGCTGATAACAGTGCTATCAATTAAAAATATTTGTAATTTAACTCCGTGGATTTAGGGCTCTTTTCCATAATGAATTCATTTTGGTTGCAAGGCTTTGAGTTGCCCCTGTGCGCAGGGAGGGTGGTTTTGCGTTTGCTTTGGTTTGTGTTCTTCCCTCTCCCTTCCTCAAATTCACTTTTGTTGCTTTGTAGCAAAAACTTGCAAACCCAGAAGGGTCACAGAAACCATAAAGCAAACTGGTTTTGGTTTTGTCATTCCTGAGAAGTGTCAGTGTCTGGATTCTGATGATAACTCCTGCTGTTTGCTGGTGTTGGTGCGTGTGGTTCTGAAGGGAATTGTTCTCCAAGGAGATGTTTTTTGACAATCTGTGACTCCTTTTTTCCCTCTTTTTGCTTCATTAGCACTCAGGATAATGAAATTACATAGGGATTGTGCCCAAATTCAACAATTCAGAGCTGCTTTGGTCTGGTTTTTGTATCTCAGTGATATTTCTTCTTGTACCCCAGTGAACATTTGTAACACCTGTCACAGAGTCCCATGGTAGAATAAATTCTGTGTATTTTAGCCCATCTTTTTTTTTCTTCACAGTTTTCTATTACTCTGCACACCTTTATTAGTGTAGTTTCCTCATAGAATTGTTCTTGAGTTAAATGTGTGAATTTTTGGGTTCTAGCTATTTGGTGGAGGTAAAAGCTTAAAAGAAGCTGAGTTTGTGGAGCAGATTTTGTAACAGTCCAGGGCAGGATGCTTTTCACAGGTAGTTCTGTGCCATGGCTGCCTGGCAGTAAAGAAAGAGAATCACAAGATCACAGAATTATCAAGGCTGGAAGAGCCCTTCAGGACCATCCAGTGCCACCCCAGCAGCACCAGCATCACCCCAAACCCTGTCCCCAAGGGCCACATCCAGACTCCTCCTGAACACTCCCAGAGACAGTGACTCCACCACTCCCTGGGCAGCTCATTCCAAGGCCTCACCACTCTTCCAGGGAAATTTTCTTTCCCAATCTCCAACCTGAGCCTCCCCTGGTGCAATTTGAGGCCGTTCCTTCTCCTCCTTTCCCTTGGGACACGGCAGCAGAGCCCGACCCCCCCTCACTGCCCCTCCTGTCAGGGAGTTGTGGGGAGCAATGAGGTCCCCCCTGAGCCTCCCCTTCTCCAGACTGAACACCCCCAGCTCCTTCAGTCTCTCCTCATCAGACCTGTGTTCCAGCCCCTTCCCCAGCTCCATTCCCTTCCCGGGACACGCTCCAGCCCCTCAGTGTCCTGTCTGACGTTGTCCTTTTCATGGCTCTCTTTGGATGCAAAGAGCTTGCTTGGATCACTGAGGGGCATTAAACTGACACCTTGCCTTGAAAACTTGTTTTGTTATGAAACAAAAAAAAAAAAAAACCTTTTGCCTGGGTCCAGGGAAGGGAACAGAGCTGGGATGGGGCTGGAAAACACATCCCGGGAGGAGCAGCTCAGGGAGCTGGGAAAGGGGCTCAGCCTGGAGAAGGGGAGGCTCGGGGGGACCTCATTGCTCCCCACAACTCCCTGACAGGAGGGGCAGTGAGGGGGGGTCGGGCTCTGCTGCCGTGTCCCAAGGGAAAGTGGGAGAGGAAATGGCCTCAAATTGCACCAGGGGAGGCTCAGGTTGGAGATTGGGAAAGAAAATTTCCCTGGAAGAGCGGTGAGGCCTTGGAATGAGCTGCCCAGGGAGTGGTGGAGTCACTGTCTCTGGGAGTGCTCAGGAGGAGTCTGGATGTGGCCCTTGGGGACAGGGTTTGGGGTGATGCTGGTGCTGCTGGGGTGGCACTGGATGGTCCTGAAGGGCTCTTCTAAGGCTTGATGATTCTGTGCCATCAGGAATAGCAGTAGTGACTGTAGATCGGAGGCACAGGGAAGAAGATGGTGGGGACTATTGCAGTTAAACCATGAAACACAGGCACAGGAGACATTCTTAGAAAAATTTTCCTGGCTCTTTGTTCAGAGGCAACTTTTTTTAACCAACCTTATAGTGTAACATGGCTGTGAAACTATAAAAGGCTTTTTACTGATCTGTGAGATGAAAATTAGGTGGTGAATTGAGAGATTGTTTATCCTGGTGGGAAACAGGATTTGACTGTCAAATGAACTTTGTTCTCGCTGCCTCCTGTAAATATGGCTTTAAGGTGAAGGAGGGCAGGGTTAGGAAAGGAATATTGGGCAGGAATTGTTCCCTGGGAGGGTGGGCAGGCCCTGGCACAGGGTGCCCAGAGCAGCTGTGGCTGCCCCTGGATCCCTGGCAGTGCCCAAGGCCAGGCTGGACATTTGGGGCTTGGAGCAGCCTGGGACAGTGGGAGGTGTCCCTGCCCATGGCAGGGGGTGGCACTGGATGAGCTTTAAGGTTCCTCCCAACCCAAACCATTCTGGAATTCTCTAATATTAGAAGGCTGGATTATCTTTTAATTTGTTCACTCTCATAACTTTCTTCAGCCTTCTCCCTGGAGCTGTTTTTTAAGGAAGCCCTGGGATGCTGCAGGTATTTCCAGTGCATTCGCCAGCCACTCCAGTACTGACCAGTGTCCCTGCCCAGCTAAACCACATTAGTGCTGGCATGCTATTAAAATCACCAGGAATCTCTGTTGCTCCCAAAGCTGGATGCAGTTGAGGCTTTTTCTACAGCTCCTGTGGTGAGGGGAAGGTGTTTGCCACCAGGGGACACTTCTGAGCTGGATTTTGAGGGGAAAACCAAGGAAGGGGTGGAAAGCATTTTATGCAGAGTGTGTTGTACATAGATTTGCATTAAAATATCTTTGCATGTTTGCAGCCACTGCCCTGTATAATATTTCCTCCGTTTTAAAACAGCCTTTGAAATTCCTCAGGAATCGATGGCATGTAGTGTCAGAATACAGCAAAACATTTCCAATTAAGAAATCTTGATGGGAGATGAAGGGAACTCCAAATGTGGAGCCGAGTAATTCCAGGTGGTGGTTAAAGATACCTTTTCCTTTTTTCGCTGTTTATCTTCAGGAAATATTTCCCATGTATTTAGGGGAGAGGGTAAGGGAAATCTGGCAAGCATTCCCTTTATTTTACACTTCTCTACTTCAAATTTTTTTTCCTCCTTGCAGGATGGCAGCAAACATGCTGTTCCTGTTAAACAAGCATGCAGCACATTTGTAGGCACATAATAATGAAGAGCATTCTTACTTTGCGTTCTGGTTTGTAAACAGCTTTTGGGCCATGTATTGATTCAGTAAATGTTTTTGAGGATCATTTAGAAAAATGCAGGAAGCTTTGAGGAGTGAAAGAAAATATGTTGTTTATAGCAATCTCCATAAAAAGGGTCTTTATGGTGCTGTGAGAACTAAAAGTTAATGCCTTTTGTACCAAGTAGCATTTAATCTTTCTGTGGAGCTAACTCTGATATGAAATTATGATGTGCTGGCATCTGACCAAAGTGCCACTCATGGAATTGGATTCTCTCATGTTTCAGGGCTGGTTTTGAGTCAGTGTGCATGATACTTCACAACCACTTTCTTTACCAGGCGTGTTCCTTCTGTACTGGAGAGAATGGAAAATGTCATTATCCCCCCAGAATGGCTTATGTAATATATATTTAAAACATTTGTGATCTTGGGCTGCTGCTGACTTCTCACTCTTGAGATGACAGAGAGCAGCACCAGGGCTGAGCATTTCTCGAGTACAGGTTACTCAGCAGAGTGGTGAGGCTGAGTTTTCTTAGTTTCAGTTTTATCTTGGAGTTTGTAGTCGGAATCTAAATTTAAAGTCAAACCTCTGGTGGCAGATCGATCCAAATTGAGGTGTCACGTTCTGCCTCGGTGTGAAGGCCGTAGTTAAAGTGGCTGGGTGTGGATTTTGTTTCAGCACTCCTGATAAAGCCTGTGGAGCCAGGGCTGCCTGGAGCAGATGGGGCTTTGGAGAGCAGGAATCCCGGGCTTGTGACAAACACTGCGGATCCGCGGCCATTTGGCACCGCTGCGCCCGCTCTGACCTCACTGGTGAAGATCTGACAAAAGTGGAGGGTTTCCAAACATAAAAAAACCCCTCAAGATTCCCTGACTGTCCATGGGGCCTGCAGCTAATTTATGGAAGTGAGACTGGGAAAATGAGAGCAGGCTTGGCATCAGCTGGAGGCCGGCGAGATCCTCTCGAGTTACCATTGCTCAGAAATGACGCCTCCTTTCCACAATGGGAAATTGTTGTAGTGGTTGTCTGACAATTTCATTAGGGCTCCTTTTGTAGCCTCGCTTCTAAACAAATTGTGGCCACAACATATATTTAATGAAAATAGATTTCAATTGTAGGGACAACTTAAATATATAGATAAATAAATACATAGAACTGAGAGGAAACAGAGGCGTCTTCTTATATCGCTCTTCCAAAAAGATAAAACTGCAAACTTCAGCTGCTTTTGGCACACTGCATTTGCAGCATTCAGGTCTTCTGAATATGTATTTTACTCCTTTGACAATTCAGTTATGCAGTAATGTTATCAGAAGAATAATTGTCCGCCTCACAAAGGTTATTTTTTATTTTATGTTTATCAAGCTGGATTTTTTCTGGAGAATTAAGATGGGGGTTTAATTGGAGTTACTGATTTAAAGACGCTGTGGTGTTCTCAGAGTTTGTCACTGGACAAAGACTCCAAAAAAAAGTTATCAGGTGTGACTTGTGCCAGCAGTAGATGGGGAAGGGCCAGCCTTAGGGAATCTGTCGTGTTTATCCTTTGACAGTTCATTTCCAGCAATGATTTCTGACATGTTGAGGAAATCATGAAATTCCAGGTGCAGGGGGAGTGGAATTTGGCATGTGCCTATCTGGCTGACACGATGCAGTTCTTAGAGTGAAAAGCTGATTAAAGAACAGCTGTTAGCTTAAATCAGAAAGTTTGCTGTAGTTTCTGCTGCAACTGTCCTGTGAAAGCTCTTTTTTTGGGGGGGTTGCAGTGGGTGTTCCCGGCGAGCAGAACGTGTTCCAGTTTAATAAAGCACTGTACTCACTTGGCACTTGGACTGGTGACATGAACGACAAAGGATTTACGGGAATATCGAGGCAAGGTTTTCTCAGAAGGAAAAAAAAAATCAGAATATGTCTTGTGCTGTCTGTTTTCATGGTACATGTATTTTTCTTCTACCAGGAAAAGTATCCTGTGTAAAGGTCCATCAGGGCAACCTGTATTTTACAGTTAGATCACCCAGGGCTGCTCTTGACAGGATGACATGGTTTCATTTCAGGAGTTTCAGCTGGTCACAGTTTTATCTCTGCCAGCATTTCCTAGAGGGTCCACAGCAGTGATGAAGTGTGGTCCTGCATCTGTCTAATTCCGTAATTCTAGATACAGACTCACGTATAAGTGTGTTAATATGTTTAAAAAGTACGTAATTATTTAAATGTGTATAATTTTCTTGTATTAGCCATGTTGGCCACCGCAAGTTTCAGAAATTATCTCCTTTCTTTACCCATTTCTTCCTAAATACACAAGATAATAAAAACGAGTCAAGTGCCAGAGGCCCAGAGGAGACCAGAGAAGAGCTCCAGCCCTGAGAAAAGTTGGGATGAGGGTTATCCATGGAGTGTGTAAATCAGAGCATGCTCCTTGACTGATGAGGATAAGAACTTTTTTTTTTTTTGGAGAGAAAAAATGCAGGAGGAAGAGCTGGTGGATCTGGTTTGATAGCAGATGAAAAAGCAGAGGCTGTGTGGGAGGAGGAGAGAGGGGAATGGGGCAACAGCTGAAGAGCAGAGGTAAGGAGCAAGACTTGAACGCAGAGAAAATAACTTTATTATTGCATTTTCTAGCATTCCCTACAGCTGCTAGTTGTTACAGACTTACCTAATAATTTTAGCTATAAAAATTGTGCTACTTTGGACTGATGGTTTCACTAAAATGGGGGACAACGTTGGATTTTTACAGCTTGTTTTATTGAGAATCACTTCCCTGATCTAGTGTGTGTTGTTTCTCAAGTCTGTACTGGACTGTGCTGCTGAATTTACGTAAGAAATGTTTTAAGAACTACTTCAGAAAACATTTCAAAATACACTTCTTGATTTGTAAAAACAAATAAATGTGTAATTAAAATAATAGTAAGAGCCAAGCCTTAGCAGGATCAGTATCAAGGAGATTTTAACATGGAAAAGGATCTTTTCTTCAGTTTGAGAGTATTGATTGTAATAAAGTTAAGATTTTTGCACATGGTGAGAACTAAAATTTGGAGTTCAGATCATGTAGAAACCAAACTCTTTCAAAGGGGGTTCACAGATTGCTGAGTCCCAAAACAGTTGCTGGACAAACAACCCACTTGTGAATTTTTAGTCAGCTTCTTGCCTTCAGTATAGACTTACTTATAGAATTCCATGTCTTAACACCTTCAGCCAGAGAACCTAAATAAAAATAAGGCCGTTTTCATTTGCTGAGGGAAGGGAGGAGAGATTGTGGATATAATGTGGATTGCTGAGCAATACAATCACGGCTCCTTTTTTTGTGATAGTTTTTTGATGTTACACTCGCAACAAAGAACTTAATCACAATTTCTTTTGTAATTTACCATTCATCTGATGAATGGGTCATAACTTAAGTGGAAAAGGTTACATTGGTGTCATTATTAAAATAATTTAAAGGCAGAGCAGCATTCAGTTGGAGAAGGTGTCTCAGTTTCAAGAGCTGTGCCTGGATGTTCCCCACCTATGGAATAAAGTCAAGTTTCAGGAACTGAAAAACATCTTAAGATCCTCAGGAGTTTAAAGAACTATTTTGTGGGAGCATGTCTCAGCTTTTCCATGGAGTCAGAATCGATGAAAATTAATTCCAGGAGGTATTTCTGAAATTCTTTTGTGAGATAAGGAAAAATAATTGTGTTTTGATGCACAATTGTCAAGATCTAAATAAAAAATTGCATCTGGCATGTTTTGACTTTAGAACTTATTACATGAAGTGAGCAATTACCCGTGCATTTTTCTGGTCTGGAAGACATTTCTTCTTCCCAAGATGGAATTGTTGATTTTAGGACTAGTGAATGTACCACAGCTCCTTGTCAGGAACAGAGAGAACTTTTATCTGGTTGCTTTTCCATTTTTTCACTGTATTTTAGATGTTGGTGTCAGTACAATTATTTGCTGATGGAAAAGAAAATACAGCAGCTGAAAGCAAATGCTAATTCTTATTTTTTCCTTCCTTGGAGAGAGGGGCACTTTCCCAAAGTTACCATAAGCAGTAGGAGCTGCAAATTATTATAAATATTTGAATTTCCAAGGTTTTGTTAGAAATACCTGGAGACATTTCAAGCTGGACTTCTGTCCGTAGAATATTTCTGTCATTATTTTAAATGAACGTAGTTGGGAGCTTTTTTGCAATTATGGCAAGTTTTTCCTTCTACCTGTTTTAGCCACAGGCAACATGTGGGAGGGTGAATGTTGGATTTGGTGTTTCAGTCCAATGGTATTTCTGAATAGACAGAAAAGATGAAGATTTGCTTTTGGTATCTCTGCAGCACTTTTGGAGGTGGAGGTGGACTTTTCTCTTAAGTATTTGCAAGCTTTTTTCTATCCTACACTTTAATTAGCAGCCCAGGATTAGCAAATTAGACATTTTTGAATTGCAGGAAACTTTAAATATAATTATTGCTGCCCTTATGGCTCCATACAAAACAATTTCTCCATCTGTTCAAAGACATTTCTTCCTCTTGGAAGCGTTTGATAATTTGCTGGTAGAATTTGTCTTTCACAGCCACTGTCCTGTGAAAAAAAATCCTGATTTTTTTTTCACTAGTTTGACAAACTAGTGAAGCACACATCAAACGTTAAACTCAAAATTAAATAATAATTGTTTTGCTTTCAGTCTCCTGTTTCCCCAGCAAATATGTTCAAGAAACAGACCCAAACTGTCCTTATTTAACCAAGGATAAATTAATCACAAACTGGCACGTGTTGATACACATTTTGTCTGCTTTGAGTGCATTAGTTTGTGTGCAACTATTCTGGAAGTGCGTTTTAAACTCCTTTTTTTGTGTTTTAGTACTGATTGAAGTAATTACTGAAACTTTTTCCTTCAGGACAATTTATTTTTAGAAGTTACCCCTTCGGTTTGGGACTATTAATTATAAGGTAATCACTTTCGGCAAAGTTGGTTCATATTTAATCAGTTAAAAGTTCATCTTTGGAGTGGATATGTGGTAGAATTAAAAAATTTTGATCCTTTTGTGACACTGAAAAGAAAAATAGCCAAGGTCAGGACAGTCTTACAAAAGCAAGGAGGGAAACAAAACCACTTCTGAAGTCGAGAGAACCTGGACAGAATGAAGTGAAAAGAATCCTTGCCTGGATTAATACTAAATTTTAATGGGAAAAATGATCTTTTTCAGGTGTGAATTCAGATGAGTCTTAAAAAACAAAAGTGAGAGATGTTTGCAGGCACCGTAGTTTGATTTCAGTCAATTTGAGCTCTCTTTGGGCTGTGTTCTACATGGAGTGTTGCACTTTGGATTAACTCCTGTTTCACAGTGGTGGAGCACAAATATCTGCAAGGGCAGAAACAGGTGGTTGTCCTCAGAAATGAGTCAGGAGAATCCGAAATCCTTCAGGATAAAAGAATGTGCTGTTGTCAGAAATGCTCCTCCCCGCCTCTGCTTGGGTCTGCAGAACAATTCTCATGCACTGCCCCAGTCCTTAGGTCTCTCCTTGTCCGATTCTTTGAGTGCCTCGTTTCCCAAAGTCGCTCCCAAAATCCTGAATTTGAGTCTTCCTCCCAACCTTTGGACGTGGAAGTCCAAACGTGGCCTTGTGGAGTCGGAGCTCGTGGTGTGTTCGACTTGAGGCAA
Source organism: Struthidea cinerea (assembly GCA_013397865.1). Lineage (NCBI taxonomy): Eukaryota > Metazoa > Chordata > Aves > Passeriformes > Corcoracidae > Struthidea > Struthidea cinerea. The sequence continues at coordinate 354,137 of VZTI01000535.1, read as the reverse complement.
ACCCTGGGTTTGTTCCATAAAATTTGGCCTTATTTCTGTGAGGGTTAAATAAGTTTTATGTCCAGCTTTAAAGGACAGATTGAATTTGGGGCATTCCTTTCCCCATTTCTCCCTGACCACTGCAGAAATACTTTCAGCTCTCTCTGGAGCTCGTTCTGGATCCTTAGATCCGAGGTGCAGTGTAGGATTGAATCTCCATCTTCCTGGTTTTCTTCTGAGGGAAAAATTTTACCCCTTTTGCTCTGAACAAGGTTCAATCCCAGCAGGAGAAGGTGTTAAATCTGAAAAGGCTGAAGAAGGAGAAAATAATTACAATGGGTTAAAAACCACGCAGCTGGGATAGCTGTAAATGGGATTTGTATCATCCACTCCCCCAACTGAGTGTTGTGTGAATACTGTATTTTCAACTGTGTTTCGTAAGAAAAATTTATTAATTTCTGACAAACTGGACATTAGTGAGGCTTCTTTCAGGGTTCTCCATTTGGTATCCAAGTTTTACATTGCTGTATATGTATACGAGGAAGCATGAAGCTTCTTTGCTACTCTGCTAAATAAAAAGCAGTTTCACTTTTTTTGAACTTTTTTTTTTTTTAACTTTCTTTTTTTTACTTTGAAAAAAATAATCCCGTGCTGTCATGTTAATTTTTTTGAGATATCTTTGATTAGCAAAGAGATCTTAAATGAAAGTTAGTCAGTGTTAGCTTAATACTGGGTTTTGCCTTTGCAGTAGGTGTTTATAAATAACAGACCACGCGTATTCTTGCCATTACAGCGTGTAATTTCTGAGAAATTCTTCCCTTCCAAGATGTTCCTTTTGCACTTTATAAACCACCCTGTCAACCTGAGTGTGTTTTAGGAAGGAATATAAAATCCATGGCCCGCGTTGAACATCAGCCACGCAGCTTCGGGGACGGGGCTGTGGTGTAATCCGCGAGTCGTGGTCCGTGTGAAAGCGTGTTGTGGTTTCACCTTAATATTCCACAGACTTTTCTTTAGCTCTAAAACCCCTCCAGTGTGACAGAGCAGGGAGGTTTTTTTTCCTCAGAAGAGGCAGAAATGAGGTCCAGCTGAAAGCTGGTCGTTGGAGTTTGAAGTGTGTTTGCAGTGCTAAGAGGAGAATCTTTGGCTCCTGTGCTGCTATTTCATAGTCATGAACACTAAATTCATTCACATTTGATGTGTGTAACCCTGCTGAAAGGCAAAACAAACCTGATGGAAAACCCTCAGCTAAGAATTGTGTATTATCAGTGCAAAGAAAAAATATTTTCTTAGGTTTTATTTACTTAACTCATTCTACTGCTAATTCCAAGATTTTCAACAAACAATTTTGTTGTTAGTTTAAAAAAAAAAAAAAAAAAGGTTTGGTACAAAAAAAAAATAGTAT